>JAZKJV010011467.1:600000-980910 GCA_037367405.1 Ottelia alismoides
CTAACAGTTCTTGCAATTGTACCTTTAACTCTCGTAACTCAGCTGGTGCCATCCTATATGGAGGGATAGAGATAGGCTGAGTATCAGGTATGAGAGATATTTCAAATTCAATCTCTCGCTCAGGTGGTAATCCAGGTAGTTCCTCTGGAAATATATCAGTAAACTCGCACACTAAGGCACATCTTCTATCATTCTTTCTGACCATGATATAGTGGATACATAAGCTAAATAACCTTGGCACCCTTGCTCTAACAATTGTTGTGCCTTCAATGTAGAGATATATTTGATATTATCATTGGATGTCTTTTCGATGAACTGGAACTTTATCAAGTTAGGAAGGTGAAATGTTACTGTCTTATGGAAACAGTCAAGACATGCATGATGCCTTTCTAACCAATCCATTCCTGGTATAAGATCAAAATAATTCATTTCGATAAGTAGTAGATAAGCAGGTGACGAATGTCCTGCAATTTGTCCCACACAGTTGTCTAAGATCTCCTTGAATTATAATTGACCTCCTAGTTACTTATTGAAATAATGGTTTTGTGCTTGTATCGGAATCTTACCTCACAATAGGAATAATATATTCTTCTCCTTCCCCTTCTCTTTTTTTCTACGAAGCAGCTCCTCTACTGCTCTTCCAAATGGAGTAGTGAGCAAACAAATTCTATAGACCGATGGTATCTAGACTTATTCTTATAAGGGTGAATAGAACCCTCAACTCTAGCATGTATGAGTCTGGAAGACTTTGATCTCTCATTGTGGCATTGAGTCTTTGCTTTAATGCATACTACCTTTGACCCATGTCTTGAAGCATGCCATCATAGCCGCTAATTGCCTACACATATCTTGGTCTGCCATGATCCCGGGATGAGTCAAGGTCAAAGGTCAGATCCTATATGTCTTAGCATGATGTACATAAGGGACAATGACTTGTGAATGGTACTGCAGTTAGTTATTAAGATCAAAGGATCTTAATACAACCTTAGTTTCTGAATACCGCTCATAGTTATTAATTACTAAATAAATTACTGGAGTAACCAGGCTCTGATACCAATCTGTAACGACCCCGTTTCCCGGGCCGTCGGATCCTCCCATATCCGGATCTGGTTACTCAGCAATAATTTATTCAGCAATCACAACTAACATTCAGAAATAGACTGCAAATAAAATTACTCAGAAGAAAGTATTTCAACACTTTTCCATTCACAAAATAAAGTTCAGATGGTACACTGTACCACTATAACCATTTACATGTACATCGGATTAAAAGGGAAATATACAAAAGATTACTAACTACCTTAAAGAAAGTAAAGCTACTGTGGCTGGCTGGATGTCTAGTATGTAAGCTGGATGATTTTTTTTAGAGTCTTTGCGATGACTCACCGATACTTGTTGGGTTTTCCATAAATCATAGGATAAAAATTAGCGAATGTTAAGTAACGAAGAAGAGAAAAGCAAACAAATTGTGTAATTTTTCAAAATTCATTGATATCACAAAAAATTCATTTCTTTTTATTAATTTAAGTCCTATTCCTTTCTATTCCACATCAAGGATTAGTCCAGGGGAACCCCACCATTCTTGGACTCCGAAGCTGTGGATGCTTCAGGATTGGAGATTGTGTTGATCTTGGTAAGCTTATGCTGCCGCACGTCGCCTCAACCAATCTTCCAATACTACCCTGACAATTTCCTTTTCATTTATTAAACAGGTTCTCAACCCTTAGCCTGGAAAAAACAAAAGAGCACACCGTCCTCGAGGGCTCGGTTGCTTAAAACCTCAGGCTAACATTTAATCATATAACCTAGCGGCTTTAAATACATGTTATCGTGACCCAGCCGCTATTGAACCACCCGTGCCTCCACATGGCACGACCACATCTTCCATCGTTCCAACCCGAATATATTGGCTCCCGGTACCACGCGTTGCAAAATCTTCATTTCGTGCGCACTTATCATAACAGGGCAACCGTGTACCACCTAGGTAGGGAAACGCCAATACGGGTTCCTTCCGACAAACCTACAGGTTGCATGCCCGACCTGTAGTTCTACTCCCAGTCATCCTTAACGTGACACATGATCCTTTTCAGGATCCATCTCAAATCACACCAATTCACATGATGTAATTCTTTCGTTAAGTCTTTGATTTGCATAAACCGCAATACTTAGTATCGACTCACATATATATTATTCATAACCATATGTATACTCCTATTTATGCCTATTTTAACTCCCAAACCCTAACTTTCAGAGCCAACACATCAATTTGATGCGTAAATCTTATTTTAGTGGGAATCACAAAGCAATTCTTCAGACTTTTTCAAAAATAACCAAAATTAGGGTTCTTCGTAGCAAAGAACACAAAATCAAGAATTTCAATAATTTCGTATGAAAATCCAACAGCAAAAGGAAGGATTTCGTTACCTAATCGAGCTCTCTCTCGTGTATGCAAGGCTTTATCGAGTTTCGTTTTTAGAAAGGCTATTTTAAGGCTCCTGAAAAGATCGAATTTCATTTTTCGTATCAAAACGCTAAGAACATGTTAAGAACGCGAAGAACGAACGAAGAACGCGAGGAACACGAAGAACACGTAGAACGTCAAGATCATATTTTCTCTTAAAATTTCGGCAGAGTTTCCCCTTATATCGGGACATATTTCTTAGAAAATTTCAGCAGAGTTTCCCCTTATATCGGGAAATATTTCAAAATAAAAATGAAAAGAGTTTCCTCTATAAAATCAATCGAGAGAAAAATAACAACGAAACTGAAAAAATATACTCAACAACAAGAGATGAAGAACCGGTAGACACCACATATCTTAGGTGAGTGAACGTGTGACGAATCAAAGGGTCACTGACTTGCATAGCCGCCCGCACCTAAGTAGGGTATTATACAGATTTCTCCATCAAAATAACTATAAAAGCATAATACGAAGAATAGAAACATAAACGATGGAGAATCGGTAGACACCGCGCGTCTTAGATGAGTGAACGTGTGACGAATCATAGGGTCACTAACGTGCATAGCCGCCCGCACCTAAGTAGGGTGTTACACAGATTTCTCCTCGAACCACAACAGGAAAACGAATCGGAAAGAAATATGAATCAAAAACAAAACTTCGAAGAACAAGAGTATGAATTGAAAGCCTAGCTTACGAAGCAACTAAGAGAGGATCATACCTTTCTCCTCCTCGTTTTCCCGCCAGCGCTTCGCTAGCGCTCCTCCCTCGCCTCCCACTCCTCCTCCCAACCTCTCGACCCTAGCCCTTGGGGTGGTGGTGGTAGTGGAAGTTGTAGAGAATGAATGGGTAGGGGGGTCTATTTATAGGCCCCAGAAAACCACTAACCATGGTTAGAAAACCATGGTTTAGACCTTAACCATGGTTTAGCGGCCCATGGTTTTGGCCCATGGTTTTAGCCAAAACTTATCCCAAACTTGGAGCCTAAGTTAGAACATTCTAGAGGATTCTAGATTCGCTAATGACGCTTAATTAACACTAATCGTGATTAACTTTCACTAATCGCGATTTAACTTTCGCGGCTTATGCTTATCTTTTGTTAACTATTGATTAGTGTTTACTAATGATCATTAGCGGCTTTCAATCGTCATTAATTTCTTTAATCATGTTTAATTAGTGTTAATGACAGTCATTATGGATTAATGACTTCTCTTTCTTCGGAAAATCATAACAATTCGAAACGAAGTCCGATTCACATGAAAAAAATTTCGTTGGTTTTCTCTTGACGAGCCGGATCTTATTATATAGGATCCGAGATATACCAAGTTCAAGGCTTTACATCAAGGGTCTCCGCAACTGGATGTTCGAGAAGACACAATATGCGCTAGATGTAAGTACGGTAAGGCCCATCAATTGCCTTACATGGAGTCAATGTATCGAGCTAAGGAGCCATTGGAGCTGATCCATTCAGACGTGTTCGAGCCAGTCAAGACTCCATCGATCAGTAGTACATGATATATGGTGACATTTATCGATGACTACTCAAGGTACTTTTGGCTCTACTTTCTCAAAGAAAATTATGATGTTTTCTCTAAGTTCAAGGAATTTAGAGAGAAAGTTGAAAAAGAGATCAAAAGAAGAATCCTGTGCTTGCGATCTGATAAAAATGGAGAATATATCTCAAATGAATTCATCGATTAATTATTGCAAGTTGGAATCAGAAGACAACTGACTTGCCCGAGCATACCGTAACAAAACAAAGTAGCAAAAAGGAAAGATCGCCACCTTGCAAAAATCTGTCGAAGCTTATTGCATGCAAAGAGCATTCTGCAAAGATTTGGGGCAGAATGAATGAAGACAGTAATGATGTAACTAATCGGCTACTCAGGAAAGATTGGGATTCTTCTCTCCCTTTGAGAAGCTAACATGACTTAAGCCAACTGTAAGTCAATCACTTTCGAGTATTTGGACCTGTTTGTTATGTTTTCATTCCTGACCACCTTCGCATCAAGTTCGATAAGAAGGCAATAAGATGCATTTTTGTCGGATATGGATAATGAAAGGAATGATTGGAGATGTTGTGATCCGATCACTAACAAGTGCTATGTATCAAGAAATGTTGTCTTTGATGAAGCATCATCATGGTGGGCATCTCAAGAAATTAACTTACGAGGCATGAAGACCTCATAAGATCAACTGGAAGAAAGGCCCGAGGAGATCCAATAAGAAGATAAGACACCAGACAAGTTGGTGAGTCCTTAGAGGAATGGAGTTCATCAGCCAACTATTGAAGAAGTTCGTCCCAACCATCATGAGATCGAAGAGGATCCAAATGTGCCTCTAAGAAGAACCAACAGACTCCGGAGACCAAATCCCAAGCATGCAGATGCAACAATCGCTCAAGAAGAAGCACTATGAAAACAACAACCAACGATGCCGACAAGGAGCGAGGGCACTATCATACAAGAGTGGGATCTGGTTGTCCTCTCCCGACGGAGGCAGTCGAGGGCGCCAGAGCTTCGGGACCCCAAGGTCGTGGATCAAGCCATCCACGAGGGAGATCAGATAATGGTTGTCAAGAAGCACGATGTAGGGTCAAACTGAAGGTTCGTGATCCAAAGGGTGCATGCGACGAAGGCGATGAGCCAAGGGGAGCTTGCAAAGAGGATATGTGAGAGGGCGCATGTGGTGCAGGAGTACGAGAGTGGGCTAGCGGTACCAGACCAGGTTGTGCTCGCGAATATGGAGAAGGTGCTAGAAGAAGAAATTGAGATGAAGACAATAATGATGGAAGACCAACTAGCATATATATTTAGGAAAGGACTCAACACAAAGAAGATCGAGTATTTTCAAAGATAACTTGGACCGCAGAGAGTCGATGCTGAATGGGAGTGTTAAAAATCAACATATCCTCTAATTAAGCAAACTTCTAGAGAAATCCTTATGTTGGCTTCTTTGAGAAGCCATTTCTAAGTTGGCTTCGTTTAGAAGCTATTGTCGACTTCCTTGAGAAACCATCTCCAAAGTTGAAGAAGCCATCACTTGTTTTAATGTACTCCATTTGCCTCTATAAATAAGGCCTTTGAGGTTGGAGTGTAACGAACCAAGAGAAGAACCAAGACATTTAGAGAGCCACCAGTATATTGGAGAGGAAAGTATAGAGAGCCTGAGTGGTGTGGAGTTAGAGAGTATAAGTGAGTGTATGCATGTGAGTGGTGTATGTTTTTTGGGGTGTTTGTATTGTATAATGGTTTATTGTTAATATATTTTTAGCCTATCATTATATTGTCCTTGTAGTCAGATTCCAACATGTCCATACAAGCATGAGCTACATTCCTCATCACTCTTATAATCTTGTCTAAGTACAACATAACCCCTATGCAAAATTTTTGATGCGAGGGTTATTACGACTACAAGGGTCATGAAAGGATATGTGTTATGGTGTTGGACACTATTTTAGGGTATGGTAAACCCTATATTTTTATACTCATACATTACAGCTCTTTGGATGGGTACTTATGGTATATATTTTTGAGGTATATGATGTGATTTGGATATAATGTATTTTGATAAGCTTTAAGGGTCATTGCATAAACAATATATGTTATACTTGAACTATATGTCTTGAATATATTGTTGTTAGTTATATATTGTGTGAACTTCATTGTTATTATCTCTTATATTTGCTTGTTGAGCATCATAATGATAAAATGATACGGAATTACAAAGGACATGTTCCATATTGTAATCAACTGAAAATATTATATGATATGGATTTTAAATCCTAAGAAAAAAACACTCGGTGAGAACACATTAAGACATTTTCTTTCAAAATTAATTGATTGTAATATACCATAGACTAAGATTGGGCGTTCATGCATAAATTATGTGTTAGGAACATAAGCGGTATCAACTTTGATCTGATACAGTTTTTGGGAACACGACCCACCGGTATCGTCTACGCTCGGATACCTGATGAACTATCGGATACGGATGTGGATGCACAAACTACCACAAGAACAATGTAACCTCCTAGAGAGGGGGAGAGAGAAGAAAGAGATGAGAGAGAGAAAACAGAGAGAGTTGCACTCATTCTAATTTATAGCGATCTTTCTTCTTCGATGGTCGCGAGAGGTGACAACCACTGTTATATCTGATTGTTCTTTCTTTCACGTGCTTCTGAGTTGGTTAGTGATTGTACATCTGCATTTGTATCCGTATAAGTTGGTATGTATCCCTTACAACCGGTATATGAGAGAAGACGATACCAGCTTGTATCCCCATCATTATGGATTCCCCCATTTGCGTGGATAAGAATGATGCATCAATAGAGCAATGATATCTGTAAGTAACTCAATAATATATCCATGTGATGTAAGATTCAGCATAAAAATGCGTGCTCATCATTTTCAACAGGCAATGCATTATACATTTCATCAGGCAATGCATTATACATTTCATCAAGTGCGAGTCACTTACAAATCAACTTTAATTGATGTTCGTTAGGCGATAGCATCGTTGATAGATATACTTCAGTTAGTAGCTGCATGTGGGCGTGACGGGGCAGCATTGCAATTAGGGTTTTCAATGGGAGCTTCGCTGGTGATGGGCGAAAAGGGACAATGAGAAATAAACTGAAATGTCTTCTTTAATTTTTTTAAAAGAAAACATAAGGGCCGTTTGGTTGAGGAATAAGGGAGAAAAAGGGTGAGATTGTTTCTGTTCATTTGGAGGGTGAGGACGACTAAGGGTGAATAGCAACAAATAAGATGCAGTTATTTGTTATTCTCTATTCAGTTGGAATAGAAGGAATACGGATGGATAATGCTTGTAAATTA
Organism: Ottelia alismoides; assembly: GCA_037367405.1. Lineage (NCBI taxonomy): Eukaryota > Viridiplantae > Streptophyta > Magnoliopsida > Alismatales > Hydrocharitaceae > Ottelia > Ottelia alismoides. Next base: position 607,297 of record JAZKJV010011467.1, read on the forward strand.
GGAGAAATAAGGATGGATAATGTTTATAAGTTAGGTGGAAAAGGTTGCATGGTGGTGGAAAACGAGGGAGGCCGAGGGATAAGTTATTCCTCCTTCCACAAGAAGGCTTTGTGGCGCAAATAACAAGAATAGCAAGAGGGATTGGAAGCAGGGGCAAACCCATCCTTACGCTTCCCTTTCCCTCCTGTTATGTTGCAAATGAACTGTGCCATAGAATTATAGAGAGAGAGAGATCTTCCACTTAATCACATCTGTATTTTGTTGACGAAATCACAATACACTGTTCCCAATATGGCTCATGGTAATTGGATCCTTGTCTGTATTTCTTCAAAGTAGGGTTATTTCAGCAGTCCACGATGTTGGAGAGCTAAGCATGGGAGTTCAGGTCAACATAAAAATCATGCTTCGTATCACGTCTGCGTGGCACTGTCTGCAGCATTGGGGAGGTAGGATGTCATTTGCATCATAGTTTTATGGGTAGGATCATATATCCTATCAAACAGTGCACCACATGTCCTTACAGTGGCTTTATAATTTAAACCTGTAGACAGCTTTGATCAACTTGGACAAGTGTCTACTTGAGAGTAGTGGGTTTGGTGGCATACTCAGCCCAGCTAGAAAGTACTCAGTGGGAACCATTTGATGGGAAAATGACAGCACACATATCGTAAAGGAGATTTCTTAATGGAAAACCATTTGGAACAAAGTTCTCAAGACTACTGCACTAAAGAATGTTGGATGCCCTTTACATCAGATGCCACACGGCTAGTAGATAATCAACCAGATGGACTGAACGCACTGAAGATGGCAACAAAGCTGGCAAGTGGAGTCCAAAGTTTGAATCACAAGGATGGGCAAACACCTTTGTGTAGTAATATCGAAAAAGGAACATGAGAAATTTATGTTAAAAGTATCAAAACATAATATCATGATAGACAGTTTTTAAAAAAACTGAAAACCAGGGAATCAGTCATTCCCTAAGCCCACCGTGGATTGTTGGGCTTGTACTCAATGCTCATTTCATCTTAACTACGTTACAAAATCAGCAGATTTCCATACCTTCCTGTTCCAGTATCTGTAGGCATTCAGTATAACGCAGCCACTCGAGTATTCTGCCTGTAGACGTATCTCTGGGCCCAATACGTATAGTTCAGGAAAGCCACAAATCCCAGTGCTGCAAGAAACCAGTAGAACCAATCCAGGCGACTGTCGTTCAAGTTGTTTCCATCTAACCATCCTATCTTTCGAGAACCATGCCTACTGACTCTGTTCACCAGATTGACCAAGAGACTTCCGAGCAGCGAAGCCATCCCAATTGCACACCAGAATATGGCCGTGCCTATTGATTTCATCCCCCTTGAAACCTCTACGTTGAAGAACTCCAGCAATCCAACAAAGGATGTGACATCAATAATCCCAATGATTAAGAATTGTATGCCCAACCAAAACACAGACATGGGCACTGGACTTGAAGAGTTCAGCAAGCTGCGGTTTTCCGCAATCCTCCGTCTCTTGGTCTCTACTAGAGCTGCCATGCACGCTCCTATTACGGTGGAGAGGAAACCAGCACCCACTCTCTGCAGGTGAGTGATGCCTCTGGAATATCCCGTGATTCTCCGTGCGAGGGGCACGAAAACACGATCGTAAATCACCAAGAAGAACATCTGGAATATCACTGGGATGATGAAGAGAGATGCAGGAGGGATCTGCATCATCTTAAACTTAGTGTTCATCGTGCTGCCTTGCTGAATGGCAGTGTTATAAGAAGGGGAATTGGTGTGTAACTGAGGATCGAACTAACAAAGACTGGTAGCATCCTGAGGATAATCTTTGTCTCTTCTACTTGCGTAACCGTGCACAGAGACCAAGATCCTGTATATCCATGGTATATGGCAGCTCTGTCTAGGAATCTGCACAATGGATGAGAAGAATATTGCTAAATTATTTTTCAAATTTTCTGCGCAATTTGAGATAGATGTGCTCAATTTTTGAGCATAATCCTCACATGAGAGGATTATTCTTCTGTATTAGTAAAATTCTGTATGTTTTATTTTGAAAAGCTGAATAGTAAAATTCTGTATCAACCGTTAACGGCTGAAATATAGTGTTCTTTGTAGGCCACTCTAAAATGTATTAATAAAATGCTAATATCAACAGGTGCCAAGAACCAAATTACAAATTTACAAAATGCACGACTCCGAGTCTTGGCTTAGTTGCTCATTACGAAATATAATCCCATTACAAGTCGGCCATATGGCCCACAATAAGTATGTTGACTTACTTATAATCCTTTGTATGCAGCAGTACTTCTGCATCTTTGTTATCTTCTTCCTTTTGCTCAGTCCACAGAACTTCCACATTTTCCGGTAAGACTAGTCCCCGCTTTCTCAATGCAGCCACAAAAACCTGAAATAAGAAGACACATGAAATGGGTTTCATCTGAAGTGTTCTATATAATCCGAGTCTAAAACATACTGACATCACATTCCCACAACTTATGAAACACTTGTTCACCTTCACCTTTAAAATAGTGTTCTGTTTCCTTTTTCAAAAGAGCCATCAGTATTTTGCAACCATATAAATACATAATTATATCAACAGATAGTTTTCATCTTTATACAGTGCTAGAGCATTGATTTCCGGACGACTAAGAATCCTCACCTGCAAAATTCTGGTTAGAGGGCTCCCGCTTGGTTTAAGAACTCGGTAGAGAGGGAAACCGCAAGCTATGGCCAGCACGCCCAAGAGAACAGCAATGGCAGACAGACCAAAGCCACAATCCCAACCTTTGTTGTTCTCTAGCCATACCACCATCATCAATCCTGTGAAGACACCCAGAGAAATTCCAAACGTATACCAATTGAAATAGCTGGACTTTTGGCACTTCTCGACTTGATCCTCATCATCGAACTGATCTCCGCCAAACGGCGCAAGAGCAGCTCGTAAGGAGCCCTCCCCCATAGCAATGGTGTACAATCCGATATAAAGCAGAGCAGCTTCATGTCCATGGACTTGCTCACAGTTTCTCTGTTGCCCAGTGGTCTTGCATTTTGGCGGTTGGAGTGACGGGTAATGTGCTTGCAGCGCCAGCAATCCAAATCCCTGTGGAAAATCCAAACAAGGCAACAGAGGTAATTCTTGAACCTGTAAAGTGGAAATGAATTTCATCTATCTGCCAATGTTCTATACAACAAATATCAAGAAGTTTATTGATAATTTGTTCAGAAGGTGTTCCTTGGGTAATGGATTTTAACAGAATTATACTCAAACTTTTCTGGAGTTGCATGGTTATTGCACTTTCTGCAAGCTATCTGAAACAGGCCTATCTAAGCCGCATGTAGCCAATTGCTAATCAAATCTGTATGGCCATGATTTGTTTTTAGTTCAAATTATCGCAAAGTTATGGATAACAGCTAATAAAAAAACAGCTAATAAAAAAGCTTTTCCTTGCAGAAATGATGGCAGACATGATACAAAACTTGGTATTTCTTTTTTTTTGGGTTTCAACTTATTGATATAAATAAACATGAAATAACCATCCCTACTTGAAGTACCATCTTTATGTCCTTTGTGGTGCCCATAAAGTACCTAAAAGTTATTCTATATGTTAATGGGGAACCTAGTTTTCTATACAGTTCAAGTTTCCCTGTCACACCCTATACTGTTAGCTAATGCTCCTAATGATACCATGGTTGATGTCTAAGTAGGTCCATTTTACTATAGTTTATAGCTGCATCATAAAATGGGGAGAGAGAAAGAGAAAAGATAGAGGGATCACCAGGAATTCTAGCAGACCAAATATGATTATGGTATTAAATCTGGTTATGAACGAGTCGGACAAAAATGCTCCCATCAAAGAAAATGCGCTCGTACGACCAATGAAATTGGTAACCATAGTTGAAGCACTTGCGATATCCATATGCATGTGGCCTCGAAGATACATCACCACATTCATCGTGTTCGACACATAAGCCATGCTTGTCATCACCACCATAACTGTAATTCATGAACACGAAAAAATATCGTTTTCTATTCTATTTCTCCCATGGGAGATAACAAGCTTTCAAGAGCACATATAACTATTCTTCTTACTGTAAACAAACATTGCAGCTCGAATTCCTCCGTGCTTCTTCTTGCTGATGGGATCACCCTTCCAGTCCATGAATTCCCGGCCAGCAGCCATGAAGCTTTAAGCTTATAAAGTTAACTTCTGATATAATACCACATCCCCTAGGCTTTCCACTTATATATAATGCAAAAAAATAAAAAAGAAGGGGGCAAATTCTCTGGTGAGTGGTTGCTTGCCACTATCAATTAAGTACATTACCATGTTCTATTTTCTGTCATCCAACAAGGCCAGAGAATTATCTTCATATGTATCCTTATAGACAAGGTTCAATGTCCACTTCACTTTCTCCGCGTAAAGGAAGCATCCCCACCCTTTTTGGCTTGACAAGCATGCATAAGATCTTGTCGATGCGGACATCATCCAATTCCATCTCATCAAGTTGTGGCTGTACGTAGCCGTAGTTTAAACACGCCAGTATAATGTGAAACCACATAAAGAAACCACCCACAATTGTAGCTGAAGAGTGTGGGGAGCTTTTTAACATCCTTCAGAAGAAATCTGTGGTAAGGGCACCTCTCCAATGTCATTCATCACAGAGATGTCTATAATTATCATTTCACAGAGCTTAGAAATCAATACCACAAAAGTTCCTTCTTTTCGATGATCTTTTATCCCTCCAGTGGGTATATTACATTACACATAACATAAAAAAACAGACAACAAAAGGGTCATATCAAGGTGTAGGATATGAAGGCTGCCTGCCATGACAAAATATGCCAACTTTCTGGAGTGGAAACATCATATCTGGCTATGACACTGCGTACCAAGGAAATCAAGACCACATATAAAGGGAAGTTAAAAATGTATGACATGCCATACCTTTGGTGTAATACATACAGAAAAATCTCATCTTAAGGTACGAATCCCAAGACTCAATTTAGGTCAACAGAAAATTGCAGCATGAGCTTCCTGGCTGTATTAAGTATATGAAGTAGATCTTGATGGCTTGCTACTCCCGGTTACTGCAAAGTGGAATCACATCAGGCTCTCGACATTGCCCAAAAACAAATGGTATTTTTTTGCCTTTCTCATCTATGTTCTGGAGCATCATAAAGATGCTTGATTATTACCTTGACAATTGCAGTTCTAAGTAAAGATAACTTGACCTTAATAGGAACTTTCATTTCAGCTTATAGATTGCATCGTAATAAGCCAATGCTACTTCAAGAAACACCTACACATGTAACTTTATTCAGTTTGTACCCAGTTGGCAGAATACAGGGTCAACATCTTCCACTGAAATTAGCGAGCATGGTCTCTACAGTCACAGATTCAGAAAAAGTGGATCCCCTGTTGTGGGACTAGTAGCCAATTTACCAGCATCCGAAGTTCAGAAGCGGTTCTGAAAATTACTGACAGCCAATATATTTGTAGGCAGTGTGGACTTTTGGGTAGCATCTAAAGCAAGCAAGAACGAGGCAGATAATCCCAAGTTTCGATCCAAGACACAAGTATGTTCCCCTGATACTTTGGAAGAGTGTTTTATGCTCTCTTGACAGTTTTGACGAGCTAACTCTTCTAAATACATCTTCCATAACATGTTTACAAATGGACGATCAGATTGCAGAGAAATATTTCTTGTTAGAAAAGTTCAACAAGATTTCGGTGAAAATGCCTAGAGAATAAAATACATAAAACGTTGTCAAAAATGGATTTAATTTTTAGCTGATAAAACAAATCAGGGATATTGGTTACAATTAAGAAAATGTGCTGACAAAAACTAATTTAAGAAGGTCAATATACTAAAAACTAAATTCATATGTTGTCTTCACGATTTGGGCATCCACCTGGAGGATCAAATACATCTGGTCTAAAAGGGAACTTACTTCACAGTAGCTATAAGGTCTTTGAATTCCTTGAGAACTTGGTTGACAGCGATCACAACCAACTTCTTGACCTGTTGAGCATGACTCTTAGAAAGGTCTCAACATGGACATAAATTAAAGAAATAAATTAACGTAGAATTTAAAAAATCATCAGAGGGCAAAACTGAGAGCAAGCTAATTATTTCATTCTCACAACTATATTGCCATAAGCAATTGAATATTTGATGAAACAATTCCTACATGTTTCTGAAGTTATCTCCTGTAAAAATGCAAATCCACTCAGTTTTTAACCAGTTGGGTGATTATTGGGCGATAAAGAATGTATATCATAAATATAAAAAAGTTCAAGATTGATGACGAGAACTGCTCATAACAATTTTATTGGATTTAGCGATGGATGAACTAAAAAAGGTAATAAACCTGGCAAAAGATCTCCAACTCCATATCTCATATAGCTTACCCCCAAGGGCTATGAAAGAAGTAGCCTTAGCTCAAACACCTTATCTCAAGAAAGCATCTTTTATTTTTATTTTAGATCAAAAGCTGGCTCATGTGGATATCATCATTTCATTAATAATAAGAAGTTACAAAACATTCTTAACTCACTACAGTTCGTACAAAAAAATAAGTCAGAAATTGGCTTGTTATGACTACTAATAACAATCCAAATACAAGTACAACGCCTCTTCCACTGGAATACAATATTCTTCTTTAGTCACATAGCCCATAAAAGTGCCAAAATATTTGCTCCAGCCACGATGGGTATGAGCTCTTCACCCTTTTCTAAAGTATCTCCTGTTTACGTATTCCTTGCTTCCTGTTTACTGAGTATTTCTTACTTGCAGGCTGTCCTGTGCACCCATCTGTATATTACAAATTTTACTATATAATACTTACGTAAAAAGAACCTACTAGATTAAGCTTAGACGAGCGTAACTTATGGATGCCTGGAGTCCAACTATATGGGTAATAAAAGGACAGAAAACGACCTTGAGTTTGTCTTCAAGAGCCTTATGTTCCTTGGGAAGTTTTCGGTGCTCCTGTGCTAATAGTATGCACTGACACGTTGTCCGGTGACACGAAGTCCACTGCAACCTTTGTACAAGATTGACAAGGAAAGAGGTTTAGTGGCCAAGTCACCGAAGATGCTCCATGTCCCATTCTTGCAAGATTTGTCAAGTGGGCTGAATATATTATCCCAACCCGGCACATTAAGTGGCTGTAGTCTGCAGATGAGTGGTTCCAAGTCCACAACACAGAAATTCCACAAAAAGGGTCCTCATACCTTTAGATTTCTCACTTGATGTGGGCATCCGGCTGGGATGATGACTGCTTCTCCTACCTTTTGCTCGAAAGTCCACGGCTCAATTCTTAAGAGTGCGTTTGGTTGGTGGGTTTTCCGGGGGTTATCTAGGGATGGGTAACCCGTTTTTGTTTTAGTGTGTTTGGTTGGTGGGTTAAGATGTGGGAGGGTTTCTGTGATGTGATTGTATTGGAATTTGAAAAAGATGATCGTTATTATGATATGATTGTATTGAAATTTGAAAAGTGGGTGGTTGTTGTGATGTGATTGTATTGAAGTTTGGAATATAGAATATAAGTTGAGTATTTTATGATTTTTAGATGATATGATGGTATAATATATATTTTTTTGATGGGAAGTGAGTGGGCCCCACAAGTGGGTTAAAAATGAGGGTTTTGGGGGGTTACCCACCCAAAGTCGGGGGTAACCCCCAATCCGAACGGATGTACCCCAACTCAACCCTGTAACCAAACGAACCTTAAGGGAAAAAGGAGGTTTAACAAATTAGCCATGTTTTTTATGTATGTGTGAGCATGTAAGATAAATTTTGATCTTCACTATAGCAATTATTTCTCAAATCACATCAACTAGAAAAGGCAACAATTTCTAGAATAAAGAGATCTTAGTTTTTTTGACCTAAGAGAGGACGAGGAAGGTCAATTTGGAATGAGACTATACAAAGGGATCTTAGTTTTTTTGGACCTGAGCCCGAGATTGGTCCAAGATAGATTTGAATGGAGGCAAAAAATCCATGTAGCCGACCCTACTTAGTGTGAGCAAATGCTTTGTTGTTGTTGTTGTAGTCATTCGTAGGTTTGTTGCTTGTTAGCCATGGATGTGTAAATAAAGGGGCTGATAAAGAAAAGGAGTGTTTCCAAGATCACTAGAACTAGATGGTAGAATCTTCAATTAAAGCAATCTACCTTCAGGGAGAAGGTTTTAGAAGGCTTATATTGGGATTGTAACGAAAGTGCAAACGAGATGTGGGATGCGGTAGCATCTTGTATCCGAAGGGTAGCCAAAGAGATGCTAGACAAGTCAAAGGGAGGAGCTCCAGACCAAAAAGATGCTTGGTGGTTGAGCGGTGGGGTGCAAGAGAAGCTCAAAATTAAAAGAGCATGCTTTAAAGCTATATCTAAGAATATAACAAAGGAAACTATCACAAACTACAAAATAGCGAAGAATGAAGTAAAGAAGGATGCCAGCGAAGCTAAATCAAGCTTATGAAGTTTTATACAAAAATCTAGGGCTGAAAGGATATATTCTAGTTGGCCGAAGCAAGAGAAAGAAAGACCAAAGACCTTTCTCAAGTGAGATGCATTAAGAATGAGGAATGCCACGTGATTGTTACTTAGAAGGATATAAAAACTAGATGGAAGCAATACTTCCATAAAGTTTTCATTGGGGAAGGAAATAGAGAGATTACTTTGAGAAATCTAGCTAGTAGTGAAAGTTACTTGAATCGTGCAAGCTACATATGGATATAAAGGAAGGAATAGAGGAAGCTTTGAAGGTTATGAGACATGGGAAAGGTGTAGGACCTGATGACATTCTTGTAGAAGTTTGAGGAGTTTTAGGTGAACGCGGTTTGAGTTGGCTTACAAATTTATTCAATGTTACCTGGTGAAGCAAGAAAATACCTGAAGAAAGGAGGAGAAGCATCGTGGTGCCTCTTTATAAGAACAAAGGAGACATTCAAAAAATTATAGAGATATCTAGCTGATGATTCACATTATGAAAATTTGGGAACGTTATGTGAGAGGTATCAAGGAAAAATATTAGATCCTAAAAATATCCGGTCTACATCCTATTAAAATTAATTATTCAAATCATTATTTAATGAGATAATTACATAATTACACCCATAACCCTTAGTAATTTCGCAATAACATTCATAACCCTACATAATCGTGAATTACACTCAAGACCCTGAATAAGTGTGCCGTCTTACACATATAACCTTCCGTTACTTTACTTTGTTAACTCAACCGGATGATTAAGTTAATCTAATCAATCAACGATCTAACGGCTGAAATTTAATCTAAATAAAAAAGTCGTATCCTGTCTCTTTCTCTTGATCCGTCCATCGCTGACTCTTGATAAAAGACATCTGACGAGCTCGCATGCGGCGGCGGGCGGGTGCAGAGGAGGGAAGCAGCAAGGGGGGCTTGCTGGTCGGTCGCGGGGGGGGGGGGGGGGGGGGAGGGGTCAGTTGCAGGGACGGGGGGCTTGGGTCGCAGGGGTGGGAGCGGAGCTTGCAAGCGGGATTGCAGAGTTGGGGGGGACTTGTTGCAGAGTTCAAGGGAGCTTTGCAGGACGGCGGAGAGAGGGGAATCTCAGTGGGGGGGGGGGGGACCAGGGGAGCTTTACAGGACGGTGGCGGGCTCTTCGAGCGGAAGGGGCGTAGGCCTGGGGGGCTTTGAGGCTGCAGATGTGGTCGGGGAGGGAGGGGCTTCGAGCGGTGCTGCCAGGGGATCGGGTGGGGGGCTTCGTGCGGTGGCAGGAGAATCCGAGGGGGGGGTATGCGGGGTTGGGTGGGGGAGTCGCTAAGGAGGTGGCCGGGGGGTGTTGCAGAGGTTCGACCTGTGGGGGGAGGGGTGGGTACTCAGGATGGGGGGGGGGGTTGCAGAAGTTCGACCGGGGGGGGAGGTGGGTACGCGGGGATGCGTTGGGGGGGGGGGGGTTGCAGAGAGTTCGACCGGTGGGGGTGGGTACGCAGGGATGGGTGGGGAGTTGATCGGTGGGGGTGGTGCAGAGGTTCGACTGGTGTGGTGGGGGGGTTTCGACCGGTGGGGGGAGGGAGGTTCGACCGTCGGCCGGCGGGTGTTTGTGGAGGACGGTGACTGGGGGGGAGTGCAGAGGTCGACGAAGACAGGGGGGCTTGCAGAGGGTTAGATCGGGGGAGTGCAGAGGTCGACGGCAGGGGACAGGAGTCGTGGAGCTTGCAGGCAGGGGAGGTGTCCGGTGGGGTCCATGGAGCTTGTAGAGGCCTGCGCGGTGGTGACCTTGCAGGAGGCGGAGGCTCTTACGTGCAAGGAGGTCGGCCGCCAGTCCATCGAAAGTGATGGAGAGATACGATGGCATGATTTGTAAATAAGAATGACTATTAAGGGCAGTTTTGTCTTTTTTAAACGGAAACCGTCAAATATAATGGGTGTTTCAAACAAAACATAACACAGGTTATGTCATGTACGAGTTAAGCACTACTCGGGGTTTCTCATGTAATTCGCGATTTTGCAGGGTTATGAATGTTATTGTGAAATTACTCAAGGTTATGGGTGTAATTATCCATTATTTAATTTATTACAATCTTTAAATGCATGCAAACATAACGATTTTTGGGCACAAAATAGAATACACTTAATTCTTACCTACTACGCATTTTTGAGAATTTTTGGAGCAATAATCAATTTAATATAAATTTAAGATCACATAGTGGTTAAATTATGTAATTTTCCACCAAATTAATTATATTGAATCACTTGCATTTCTCAAAAATACAATTTTCATCCACAATGATAAAGAATAAGTTTCTCTACACAGTGTAATTTTTTAGAATTAAAAACAGATGCAAAATGAAGGTTTAAATAATGTTCAAACACAAGGTTATAAATGCAAAACAGAAAGAAAAATAGAATGCAGAAAATAGTGCAATGGTGCACTTTTTAAATTACCACAAGTTGCAAGGAACGGTTTGCGATTTTTCCATAGGGCATGTGCCGTGCACTTGCCTCCTACTTTCGAGACTTTCTTGTGATTTACTAAGAGATGGGGGCTTGCAGTGCAAATTTTTCCGAGGAGCAACTCCTGGAAGGCAGGGCTGCTTTTGGTATTAATCTTGAACTCGAGGGATGAAGCGCAAATTGTCCCCCTGCTCACGTACGTCTTACATGAGGGGGACAACTGGGGCGGCGGGCGGTTCGAGGGCGGTGGAGCGAAGGGCGGAGATGGAGGTCCATGCTGGAGTCAAGGATGAGGCAGGTGTGCGGCTTGGCAAACATCGGTGGCTGCAGCTGAATCGAACACGGCTGCGCATAGCCCGAGGGTGACGAGTGAGCCGAGCGGCAAAGGCGGCTCGCCTGTGGGGGCTCTACAGTGGAGGGGGCGAGCTAGTCGTGGAGATGATGCGTGTGGGCGGAGCTAGGGCTCCAGCCTGGCCACGATGGCGGAATCGAGGCCTAGTAGAGTCGAGGTCGAACTTAGGCAGCAAGATGGAGATAGAAGCGCGGTGATGTCAAGGCCTCGATCGACACACGGTCGAGCGGTGGAGGATGCATGAAGGGCTCGACGGTGAGGGTGATTGATGGCTGGGTGCGAGTCGCGTGCAACACGAGGACCAGGGGGGTGTAGGATGCGGGCGATGGCTCCTCTGCTCGTCGATGGAGCTTCCCAACCGACGAAGGGCATGGCTCTCTTGAGCTTGTGCTGCTCGAAGCTAAAGACCTGCAAGAAGGGATGATGGAGCTTGAGCCATAGCTAGGTGACGGAGATGGCACGAAGTGGGGGTGGAGAACTTATGCATGGCGATGTGTAGGACCTGATGGCTTCGAGCTTTTGCGAAGCTAGAAGAGGATCTGGGGAAAAGGGTATGAAAGAAAAGAAGCGAGACCAGGTAAAATAGAGGAGGGATGAATAAAGGAAGGAAGAGAATAGAGAGGAAAAAATAGCAGAGAACAGGGGAAAGAAGTGTTACCAACCCTCCAACCCTTCCCAACCCTCCAACCAAACAGCCCAATCCTCCTCACAGTTTACTATTCACAGGGGTACCCCTGCCCAACCCAACCCTGCCTAACCCTGCAACCAAACAGGCCCCTAGAGGATGTGGACAGAGTATGCGTGGGAAGAAGCTTGAAGCGGAGCTCCGATTATCGTAGCTCAAACGCCGTGACTTTTTTGGAACTAAGTAGTGTGTGGAAGCAGTTGCAACCACAAAGATGCCTTCGCCGGACCTCGTAAGAAGATAGGTTGTTGTTGCTCGATGGGGACTCCCGAAGATGTCACCTACGAGATCTCAGAGATGGGCCTCTCCTCTTGAATAGAGGATGTAACACGACGTGGGACAACGAGGCGCTTTAAAGGTGGTTGGCTGGAACCGAGAGAGGGGCCGCTGCAGTCGCGAGGCGGTTGCATGCGACGGGCGCGGGGATGGTTGGGTGTCAGGGCGAGGAGATGGTTTCACATCGCTGCGAAGGGCAAAGGCAATTGCAGTCGCAATTGCATAGGGCAAAAGAGGGAGGAGGGAGTGAAGAGGGAGGCAGCCATGTGGTGGGGGAAATAATAAATTAATTAAATAATATTAATAATAATAATAATAATTAAAATATTAATTAAATAAATATAAATAAATAAATAAGTAAATAAAAGGAATTAATAAAAATAAAATAAAAGGGGTGACATGTGGCGACTCCAAGGAGTTGCCGCGTGTTGCTCGTAGAAAAATCAAAAAATTAAATCTAAAGAAAAATAAAAAATAAATAACAAACGAAGTCAAATAAAAAAGTGGTAAACAAGAAAATTGTTCATCTTGACAAGATCTACAACTTTCATGAAGGATTCAAAACCAGAATAGATCATCTGTATAAAAAAGTATTTTTGGTAGTACTCTATAAATATAAAATACCGATTTTTTTTGTATTTTACAAATTTTTATCATTTTTAAATAAGATAAAAATTAAAATAAAATATCAAATAAATATTTACAATCTAATCTATTTTTGAATTTTTAATCATTAAGAAAATAAAGGGGACATATGTACATATAAACTCAGGTTGCTTTATTTTCTTTGATTTTTGCTTCAATTTTTATTTAGATTTTTTCATGTTTTATTAAAACAATAATCAAAGAAAATAAATGAAAAGAAATAAATAAAAAAGTTATTTTTATACATAAAATAATAGGGGTCAAAATAGAAAGTATGTACAATATACAACGAGAGTCCAAAACCCAAGTTTCACATATGAACTCCGATTCTTTTGAATTTGATATTGTTTTGTAGGTAATTGAATGCACAATAATTCAAAAGTGAGTAAGGATCTATAGGAGACTATATGAGAGAGATATCCACTTTGACGACTTTTGTCTCTAAACTAGGGTTTGTGTTTTATTAGGAAAATTTACAGGTTAGTATTTTTTTGGCATTTTTTCTTTTGTTAATGTTAGTAATATACACTATAGAGTTGATTTCATTTTATTCTGAGTTAGTGACAAATAATTAAAAATAGGAGAAAATATTGTATTATACATGCGATATTTACAAGGGAATTTGGGCTTCTTATTTAATGCAATTATGCATGCTAAAACGCGAATATTATTTCTAAGTGCATGAATGATAAAAATGCAAAATAGATGTAGAAATACAACTAATTACTCAAGAATAGAGCTCTATTTTCATCTTTTAGAGTGATGAATCACATATTTATTACTTGGTAAGGGACCTAAGTGTAAATAAAGATACTTCAGGGTCCAAGGTGCAAGCTTTTCAAAACATATTACATAGCACTTGATATTTACAAGATTTAAATTATAAATAAAAAGGTAGAGGGGGGAGGGGGGTTGAGCAATGCACTTACGAGCGCACGCTAACATATGGTTGTATGTGTGTCGCTTATGCGATTAACGATCAAGATTGGTCGATACCCCTTCACAAATGAGTGAAATAAATTAGATGTTCGACGCGATCAAATGGTTGCGGTGCTCCGTGATCATGTGGCTAGGATTCGAAGTGGGGCTGAGTCACCATCGGATGGCTACTTCTCTTTATGAAGAACATGTAAGAACAATTGGTCTTCCCGCTTCGATCCTTCGATTCTCATGCCTCCGACCACCTCATGAGTTGCTGATGGGCTCGATAGCGACCTGGAAGGGCTGCGCGTCAGCTGGAGATGCTTAATGGGTCCAGACCTTGTTGGGTAGAGGTATATGGCTCTTGAAACTCAGAGCACTTGGAACATGGTCTCCTGGGTTCGATACACCTCAGATGGGGTCCTTTGGGCTTGAGACCAACATCAATAGCTTAATGGCTCAAGGTTGAATCTTCTCGACATTTATTAGGTGGAAAAAGTGGTTGGGGGAGGTGAGATGGCGATCTCCTGCGGACCAAGGCCTTAAATGTCAGATTTTGGTTTTGTTTCGATCAACGTGGAATAAGAAATTCGGTAGAATTTCGGTGAAATGGCCAAAAATTGAGATTAAGATTACTTGAAAACCCATTTATTTTTAAATTAAATTTTCTAATATTCTTTAACACAATAAATGATATAAAATACATAATTTTTTTACTAATAGTAAGATATTAACATGATATATTGCATTAAATTTCCATCCAATCGCTCCAACAGTAAAAAAGTAGTCTACTGTTAAGAATCGGAACCGGATTTAAAACCGCAATTAGATGCCATTAGTTCCGTCTCTTGAATTTCAAGAGAATGGCGACATGTGCAATAATAATAGAAAAAAACATATGACAACAAATAGTACAAGGAAAGTGACATTTTATATAAGAAATTGAAGACCGAAATGATAGTTTAGATCTTGTATCTAACCAACATACTTTCAACTTAGAAAAGTATTTGAATTTAGAAATAAAATAAAACACGCACATATACACACAAACACAAATCTTTTAACATGTATGTCTAATAGACGTAAAATATATTAGACAAAGAAGAACATAGTTTAGAACTCGTGATCGTAAAATATATGTTATACAAGACACAAACAAATAAGCTAATACCAAGAAGCTGCGTAGCATTCACAACCACAATTTATATCTAACCTGATAGTAGGTAAATACTTACAGTCACAATATTTGGAAAGTTACTAACAAGTTAGCACTGGTACAACCACATATACCCCTTGTAGTAGACAATCCATTAATGCAATAATCAGAAATAAAAGTTAGCACTCGTACAACCACACATACAACCATGCAAGAAAGAATGCCTTAAATTTTGGATTTCGTTTCGTTTCACTGTGTCCAAAAAGAGAACTTTCAGAGAATTTTGGTGAAATCATCGAAAATCTTGTCAATGACTCTAAACTTGACTTTTCCGAAGTCAATAAATGAAATAGAAATGCAAACTTATTTGTAAAATAAAATGGTAAATATAAGCGTTGAAGTAATATTATCATCATATTCATCACACATGTTGATACTTAAAACATGTTGCCTAGAGTCAAAACTGTAGCTAAACTGGAAGCAAAAGCCATGATAATCACCTCGTTAATAAGGATAAGGTGACACATATAATAACTACTAATCAAAACATATATATCAAAATAAAAAGAGAACAAAAATAAAGCTCTTCAGTTAAAACTTGCATTTAACTCCTAAATATCGTGTCTAATTAATTTGGCTAGGATTTAGATCTAAAATTTATAAACTAACTACAAAAAACTTCTTCAAACAATGTAAAACACTTTAACAACTCAACACATCAACAAATTAATAAGTGAAAATTCATTAATATATGTAAATTTCGATGAAAGCAAAGGGTAGATTCACTTATTTTTATTATTCCATCGAAATGACATGCAATTTCGATGAAATTTCGTTGAAATTAAGAACAAAGAAATAAGGTAGCGTTTCGATTTCGGTGACCCAAAGGAATGGAAATTTCAGAGAATTTTGATGGAATTTCGTTGAAATTTGAGGCCATGCTGCAGACGGTAAAGGATGGAGATCGATGACCTCGATCTTTACGAGATCGAGGGGGTACAAATTGTTAGAGATATCGAGAATACGATGGGGACTGAAATGCAATGGTCGAGGAGTCGATAGGGTGTCAGGAGCAC
Source organism: Ottelia alismoides (assembly GCA_037367405.1). Lineage (NCBI taxonomy): Eukaryota > Viridiplantae > Streptophyta > Magnoliopsida > Alismatales > Hydrocharitaceae > Ottelia > Ottelia alismoides. The sequence goes on from JAZKJV010011467.1 coordinate 623,349, forward strand.
AATGGATAGAGGTCAAAGCCTGGTGCTCTGGTATACTTCAATTTTGGTTTTTGGGCTAATTAAGATGAAATAAAATGAAACAAAATGCGAGGCTACACTAAGTAATGAAATATGAAACGAAATAGTTAGATAAGAGGGTCTCACCTGGTTGGAGGGCTTGGGAAGCAGAACTGCCAGTAGATAGCTCCAGCGATAGGTTGAACCTCCTCAAAAGTTCATTCTCCTCGTTTGGAATTGAGAGATCTCTTCTTCTATCACAAGGGAGAATGCTCCAGGCTTCAATCCAAGGGGTTACGATGGATCAAGAGTGATTAAACTCAAAATGGAGGTTGAAGGATCGTTTTACAGTAGAGGCGAGAGGGTCTGAAACATTATGGTTTTTGATCAAATCGATGAATATTTTATAAACCTAGGAGCATGGTGTGATGGAGGGTTGTATTGCGACAAGGTTTTATGAAAGATTCAAGCTGCATAGAGCAGTGAATCATGCGGAAAAAATAGCAAAGTCAAGTGGTAGGTGAGCTTCTAACAAGTCAGAGGCTACCAAAGGTACAATTGACCAGGGGACAACAAACAAAGCCTCTTGATTGGTCCACGTGGACCAAGTCAGGATGAAGAATAAAAAATTACATATAAATTGAATAAAAAATAATAAATACTTTTATAAAATAAAATTTAAAACATGAAAAATGTTTATTATTTTATAAATTATTTTATGTGATTTTTTATCTATTTTACACATTAGTTATGAGATGTTAATATTTATATGTATATTTATAGGTATATATACATGTATTTTACATACTTTATTTTTATTTTGTATTTAATATACATGATTGTCGAACTTTATTCTATGTTATTGTATCTTAAATCTATTTCTTGCCTACCATATGTAATTTGTCCATAGGCTCTATATAAGAGAACCTAGGGCTCAAGGAATAAATACAACTCTTACTTTTTCCCAACATGGTATCAGAGCGGCAATCCTAGACCGGAGCTCTCGTACCGAACCCTAACCCTTACACCTTCAAGCCGTCGTTCGCCCCCTCCCTCTCTCTCTCTCATGTGCGTCCTTCGGCATCCCGCCATCCCGGTTCCCCCGCAGGCCCTCCCGTGCGCCCCTTCTAGGCCCACAGCTCCAAGGCTCCTCCCTCTCCTCGCCTAGGCTCCCGCCGTGCCCCAGGGCCCCTTGCCTATGGGCTGCTACCGTCCCTAGGTACCGCCCCCTAGGGTTCGACCGCTTTCTCTCTCAAGGGCCCGTCGCACGCGCTTCCTGGTTGATGGGTTTGGTTGTGTAAAGTCTACACATGCAACCAAACCTTGTCATGTCAGTGTAGACCAAAGTTTATCTTGTCTACAACCCTAGTTGTCTCCAGTCACCATGTCAGAAAGCAAGGTAGAAATCCCCATCACAGGCGCCTTCAGACATCCTGCGCCTATTGTGAAGATGGATGGGTCCAACTACGAGTTATGGGCAATGTAGTTCATGAGCCTAATAAGATCGATGGGTAAGAAACATATTCTTACCGAGGTCGAGCGAACGAAGAAGACAGGGTTGTATATCTCATGGGAGGCTGATTGACGCATATGCTCAGGTCTGGTTGTCTGGTACTTTGATTCCAGATATTGCTAACGATGTCTATCACCAACCTACTGCAAAAGCCATGTGGGATATTCTTGCTGCCACGCATTCACAAGCCAAGAATGAGACAAAAATCCTACAACTTCAACATGACATCTTCACGATAAAGCAAAATGGTCGATCCCTGCATGTCACTACACTGCATTGTGGGGAATGTTTGAGAGGCTTCATAGCTTCATGCCTCTCACAGCTACTCCAGAGCAGTTGAAGACATATCGGAATGCCACGATGGTAGGAGTATTTCTAGCCTCTCTTAACTCACAGTACGAGGCTGCTTTTTCTCAGATTCAGACAGATGCTACCATTCCTCCCATGGAGGAGACTTTTCGGAGATTGAGTAGGCTCAACATCTTCAAGCTCTACTACTGTGCCAAATTCTTTTGCTATGGCGGCCTCTCGCAGAAGAGGCAACCCATCTCAGTTTCGTAGACGAGGACCACGTGGTAGGGGTGGTCGTGGTTGTGGATCATAATGTACTCACTGTCATCGGACTGGTCATACAGAAGATACATTCTACTCCAAGCATGGTTTCCCAGCATCTGCCCGTACATCAGAAAAAATTCAACATCATGGTGCTACACCCGCAGTAGATCCACAATATGATGAACTTGTGTCTCGATTGCGAGATATCATGCCTCCAACCAGTACTCCAACTGTTTCAGAGAGCAGCTTGGATGTTGCTGCTACTGCAGAAGCTAGTTCCTTAGGTAGTGCTCATACTTCTACTTTCTATTGGGGTTAAGGTACCTCAGCATGGATTACAGATTCAGGTGCCACACATCATTTGTGTGGAGACATACATCAACTCACATCCTACAAGCAAGTATCACCAGGAAGGACAGTGGTCATAATAGATGTGACTCATTCTCCCATCACAGGACATGGGTAGATTGCCTTAACACCTTCTATACAGTTGCAGAATGTGCTTCCTGCTCTTAATTTCTCAATGAATTTGCTGTCAATTAGCCAGATTACTGAGGATTTACACCGTCGAGCGATATTTGACCCATCATCTCTTGTGTTTCAGGACATGCTCGCAGGCAATGTGATTGGGCATGGCCGTGAGCAAGGCGGGCTATATCGGCTGGTCCAAACACCTTATGTTGAAGCACCATCCCACTCTACTGGACATGTCTCTCCTTATCTATGGCATCTGCGCTTCGGTCATCTTCCGTTTCAGAAACTGCATCAAGTCCTTCAAATCTAACTCGTCATTCAACTGTGAAACTTTTTAGTTAGGGAAGCATCATCGATCTGTCTTCCCTAGTAGTCAGAGTCGGAGCAGTAGCTCTCCATTTGAGTTTTTCCATATTGATGTTTGGGATCCAAGTCGTGTTCCCGATCATCAGGGACACATGTTCTATTTAGTTGTTGTGGATGACTTTAGTCGTTTGTCTTGGGTTTTTCTGTTAAAGAATAAATCAGAAGCAGACAACACTATTATGAGTTTTTATTAAAGAAATATAGAATGTTTTCTCTGTTTCTGTCAAAATAGTGCGAACTGATAATGCACTTGAATTCTGTACCCATATACTATCTCAATTTATTTTATCACATGGCATTCTTCATCAAACGTCTTTTGTTTACACATCCCAACAGAGTCGCGGAAACAAAGCACCGCCACCTTCTTAATGTCACTCGTACGCCTCTTATCCAGAGTTGTTCTCCGCACTCGTTCTGGGGCGATGCGGTTCTCACTACATGTTACCTTATTAACCGCATGCCCTCGTCAATGTTGGGGGAGAAGATACCTTTCTCCCTTGTCTTTCTTGACAAGGAGTTGTTCTCCCTTACTCCCCGTGTCTTAGGGTCCGTTGCGTTCGTTCAACAGTTGTCTCCAGGGATTGACAAGCTCTCTCTCCTAAGGTTGTCAAATGTGCTTTTGTCGGATATTCCAGGACTCAAAAGGGGTATTACTGCTATGATCCGTTACGTCGCAAGTATTATGTCAGTGCAGATGTCACATTTTTTGAGTCGGTCGTGTTTTTCTCTCCTACAAGCGACATGTTGGTACCATCAAACACAACTGATGAGATCTATATTCCTCCTCTACCCATGTATGCACCACCGCAAGCTCCAATACCTCCTCTACCATCTCCACCACAACCAGTTTTATCTCCTCCACCGCCACCTCCACCTCCCATTTCTTTGGTTCCTCCTCTACCACACCACTACAGTCGACGACCGACCCCTGCTCATGATCATGGTCAATCATCAAGCATGCCCCAGGTTTGTTATGATAACATTAATTCTAATGATGAAACTAATGGTATTTCTCAGCAGGAGCATGTAGGGGATGACACGGATGGTATAGCGGATGTAGACCTTGATTTTTCTATTGCTTTGAGAAAGCAGAAGCGGGAATGTGCTTCATATCCGATTGCTTCTCATGTTACATTTGAGCGTCTGACATGAGACTTCAAGAGGTTTGCAGTTGCTTTATCCGATGTGAACATTCCACAGACATACCAGGAGGCATTAGCTGATAGTAGATGGCATCTGGTCATGGAGGAAGAGATGGCCATCCTTCAATCGAGAGGTACTTGGAGCCTTGCTCCAGCTCCTACTGGGGCATCTATTGTAAGTTGCAAGTGGGTTTTTACGGTGAAGCACAATGCAGATGGTAGTATGATAAGTGCAAGGCTCGACTGGTTGCTCGGGGCTTTACTCAGACGTATGGGGTAGCTTATCTTGACACTTTTTCTCCTGTTGCTCGTCATTCTACCTTACGGATTATTTTATCTGTTGCTGTGATTCAAGATTGGCCCCTGTTTCAATTGGATGCCAAGAATGCATTTTTATATGGTGATCTTCAGGAAGAAGTTTACATGCAGCAACCACCTGGGTTTACTGTTGAGGGGGAGTGTTTACATGTATGCAGACTTCATAAGGCAATCTATGGCCCTAAGCAGAGCTCGAGAGCTTCGTTCCAGAAGCTCTCAGATTTGTTTGAGAAGCAAGGGTTCAAAAGGTCGAATGCAGATCATTCTCTCTTTGTATAGAGGACTTCCAGAGGTACGACTGTTATTATGGTGTATGTTGACGATATACTTATTACAGGAGATGATATGCATGGAATAAAAAGAGCAAAAGAATTTTTGGGTTGTGAATTGTCACCAAGGATCTAGGAGTACTTAGATATTTTCTGGGATTGGAGTTTCCTAGAAATCAACAAGGACTTGTGATGGCTCAGAGAAAATATGTCACTGACTTGCTAAGTGACACGGGTATGCTTGGATGTCGACCTGCTTCTACACCCATGAATCCAAGCATGAAGATGTATGATGATGATACTGAGGAGGTTGACAGGAGGAGATACAGAAAACTGGTAGGGAGGCTTCTTTATGTTACTACTACCAGACCAGATATTTCATTCGTAGTCAATAAAATGAGCCAGTTCATTGAACAACCTCGTCAGGTACACATGTATGCTATACATATGATACTAAGGTATCTGAAGTCATCTTCAGGTGCAGAACTACTTTTAGAAAGGAGGGTACTATTACTATCTCAGCATGCGCAGATGCAAACTATGCAGGGTGTCCACAGGACAGGAAGTCTACATCAGGCTTCGCTATATTTGTTGGGGAGTCACTTGTCTCATGTAAGAGTAAAAAGCAAACTGTGGTGGTGAGATCCAGCGCTGATTCGGAGTATAGAGCTATGGCGCAAGCATGTGCAGAAGTGATGTGGGTTCGCGTAGTCCTGACAGATCTACATATAGATGTTCCTCTTCGCATGTCGCTAAAATGCGACAATCAGGTTACATTATTCATTGCCAATAACCCTCAGTTCACGAGAGGACAAAGCACATTGAGGTTGATTGTGATTATATCCGTGATATGATCCAGAAAAGCTTCATTTCTACAACCCATGTCAGCTCAGGAGACCAAATGGCAGATATTCTTATCAAAGCTTTGCTTCGGGGCCTCTTCCAGAAGTGCTTATCCAAGATGAGCATGATAGATATCTATGCTCCATCTTGAGGGGGAGTGTAGAGGTTTATTTTATGTTATTGTATCTTTTATCTATTTCCCTTTCGTTTTGTCTACCGTATGTAATTTTCCCATAGGCCTCTCCCTATATAAGAGAGCCTAGGGCTCAAGAAATAAACACAACTCTTATTTTTTCCAACAATAATATTATATTTACGTAGTCTATATCTATAAAAGTATCAAATACCTATTTACATGTTTTTGTTATATTTTATGATTTTATTTGTACGTGTAAATAAATACATGTATATATATCATATGTATAACATACCTATATATTATAGTGTATTATTTACTTTAAGTATATTTAAAATATTTTTATGTGTTTTTATGTTTATAATATATTTCATAAATATATATAATTATTTAAAAATATAAAAAGAGTAAAAATACGAAGAAGAAATTATTAATTTTATATACAGATGTCCGGTACAATAGTACCCCAAAAGCCACATTCATTAGATAGATAATTTGATTTGGAATATAATGGAGTGAGTTTGGTTCAATTTGATTTCATATGGAGAAGATATTAATCAATGAAGTTCGATTTACAACCTTTTCATCTGTGTACAACTTGCACTGTGAATGATTTTTATTGGCTATTATTTTTGTATTTTTCTATATATTAATATGTATACGTTTGATGTAGATCATTTTATTTTTTGAAGTGTATTTAACGAAGAATAAAATATTGTAAAAATGGCTATATTCAGAGTATGAAATTTCGGGTTTTTGTAAAGTGTTTGACAATGATCTCCTCCTACTTTATTCCTAACCGACCTACTCAATATTGACTTGGTCTCGAAATTTATGGTCATTCAGTATCTTTGATACTTCATTTATTTGCAATATCAGTTATGCCCCTCCCTTTTCAGGGATATCAGTTGTGCCCCCGACTTCTTGCCATTCTATCACTTATAATCCTTGAGTTAGTTGTCGTCCATCTCAAATGCAAACGAACGTTAACTTCGAGGACATAACATCAACTAGTTTTAAAAATGAACTGAAATGTCCAGCCCCTTCTTCTCCCTCCTCATCCCCCATCCTCTTCCTCCCCCTTCTCTTCCTCCTCCCGGCCTCCTACTCCGCCACCAGCTCCTCCCGACCGCCCCCAGCCCCTCCCACCACTGCCCCTTGCTTTCCCACCTTAGACCCCTTCTCCATCCCCAGCCAGACCTCCCCCCACCATCCCCAGCCCGACCTCTACCCCAACTTACGGGCCCTCCTCCTCCAACCCCAACTTGACCTCCCACTGCCACCCCCTTGCTTCCCCACCTCCTCCCCCACCTTCGGTCCCTTTCTCCATCCCCAGCTAGACCTCCCCCTGCAAGCTCTTGCTTCCTCACCTCCACCCTACTCCGCCCCAAGCTCCCCCCACGCCCCCCTCCTGCTCCAAGCTCCCCCATCTACCCTCGCAACTCCTCCTCCATCCCGTGCCTCCCTCTCGCCCCAAAGCTCTCTGCCTTCCCTACTCCTATGCTCCATCATCTCTTTCGTCCCATCTGCTTCTAGAACCTCTGTGCAACATCTAAGAACCAATGATCTCTGCATCGAGCCCTCCAACCCCCTCTTCATCTGCCTCAAGCCCTCAATCCCCCACTACCTCTGCCTACCACCTCGTATGGATTCCTCATCCTCTGACCCCCCCCCCCCCCCAATCAAAGTTACGAGGGCATGGCGCAGAGTGTCAGTCTATCTCGTTACAACACCCAAATCGATAGAAGGTCCATGAGATCGGCAACAACCTCGACATCATGGATTCAACCCATGATGTACTGAGAGAGACAGAGGGCAACGAGGATCAAGACAACTCGTGATGGATGAAGGCATGTTGCTGTTAATGGTGAACATCGGTGGAAAAGCAGATGGAGGAGGATGTGGCAGGAGGGGGAGGGTGAGGAGGAGGGAGGAAGAGTGAAAAGGAGACGTGTGATTTTTTCTGGATATATCCCTCTTAACTACACCATGATTTGGTTAAACCATGGTTAAGTTCAACTTATTGACGGTCAAAGTTACGGAGGGGCACAAGTGATAGAATGACAAGAAGTTGAGGGCACATCTGATATTCCCAAATAGAGAGAAGCATAACTGATATTGCAATATCTCAGAGGGGCACAACTGATAAAAACTCTTCTTTAAAATTGGATTTAAATACAAGTATTAATGTGTTAATTACAGACTAATTACGGAAACATGTAAGACGTTCATTTGTGTAAATTAGTTGTAATTACAGGTGTTTTACTAGAGATTTAAAGACAAAATGAAAGATAAAGGTAGATGAATGACTATTAGTCACGTGCATAACAACAAAAGTTCACCACCATATATGGCTAACTATCCTTGATAGATGCAATAGCCACAAACTTTCCTCACCAGATTTTAATAGAACGGTATATAGCAATAAGTGTGCATTTAATTAGCGTAGATCACGATGCCAACTTTCTGGTCCTGAGTTGAACTGCTATTGTCCAATGAATTGGAGCAATTATATCTGTTGTTTGTTTGAAAGTTTTAGACGTGTGGTTTGAAGCCTCGATATTCTAATTTGGATGTAACAATCAAAGAAGTAACTAAATTTAAACTGCAACCACTCCAACCAGCCCATAAAACGTGCGATTGTAAGCTGCACGATCGCAAGACGACAAGTGAATTCAGATGCGAAAATAGGGAGGTAGCGGAAAGCATCGCATACCAAGTCTTTGTTCAGTGGTCGCAAAAGAGTTTCTTGCTGCAAGAGGAGCACCAGACGACCCTCCGGTCCCTCCCCTGGAACTGGTGGCACAACCTCGCCTCCTTCCCCAGAAGAGCCTTCCTCCTCTTACCCTGCAAAACAGAAAAAATACAACATCTCGCCATTGATCTCATATCTCGGAACCCTAAAACAGAAGAGCTGAGGGTTTCTCCCCCACTCTGATCTTCCCGTCGGCTTCCGCATTGCTCTTCTTCCTTGCCCTCCTCTTCTTCTTGCTCTTATTCCGTTCGTATGCGATTGCGTTGCTGTTTCCTCCCTTCCTCCCTCGCTTTTTCGATTGCCTCGAGGAGATGACCGGTGGGATTGTGGATTTGATCAGTGATCGTGTGACGTTGTGGCGGTGATCGGCGAGGGCGGTGCTGTCGATTATCTTTCCGTCTCCTTCTGAGGGTTCCCCATTGCTTCTTCTTCTTCCCATTTGGATCCGAGAGAGAGAGAGAGAGAGAGGGAAAGGGGAGAGAAAGAAGGCGGAAAATGGCGGGAAGAGTTGTTTTAGTGTTTAGGGTGAAATTTGTGCTTACGTCCCCAGAATTTTAGTTTTCTTATTTTAACCCCCTGGACTTTGAAATGTTCTAAATTAACCATTTTGAACTAATATCGTTAGATGGATTAAAAAAACGAGGGATTTGATTGATGAATGGGAAACATGGGGAGGTTTAATGCGGGTTTCCATTTCATGCATTCCAACCAAGAACGGAAGGAAAAACGATCCAAACTAGTTTTCACCTGAAAAATATCACGTTCAGTCACAAAGTGATAAAAACTCAGTTGGACCGTTTGACCCAAAAAAACATGTTTAACCAAATCATCGATTTTACTATTCTATTCGTATTTTTCACAGAAAATAACTTTTTATTAATAACATAAAATGCAATATTTTTATACTTCTCTCTCTCTCCCATAACTTAGTAGATTTGATTAGTGCACATATCTCTCCTATTTGACTAGCTTGATTATTAACCCTCGGCTTTTCTCAATATCTCAAGGGGAATTAAGAACTAACTTACCATAGGCTAGTGTCATGTAGAAAGAATCCAAGTATGTTACTCCTATGACTAATCACTTTATATGTTTCCCTCAAAGCAAGTTTCCTCCATTTCTTATTAAAAGTTTCCAATGAATTTGTCCCTTTGACTCCAAGAGCACACATATCAATGATCCAACATTGCATCTTCCTTTCTCCATCACTAGTCGCATGAATGGGACGGGTTGGGGCTAAGGGCCATGATTTCGAAATCGGGCTCGAGTAGGGAACTTTAAGTAATTTCTATTTTTCCTTGAGCTTGTATAGGCTAGAGGTTCCTTCTTTTGATTTTCAACCTAGGCTTGATCTGACCCAAAATTTACATCGACTTTAAACGTGAACCCTAGCTCGCCCCAAATAAATTATCATGATGAATTAGGTAGAGATGTTCAAAATGGACTTTGGGTTAGGGTCAGATCAATCGGATCCAATGTAATCCATGTGACATTAAGTATAATAAATGAGAAAATAACTGAAAAAAAGATTGATCAGTTAAGTTTCTAATTAACCCCCAGTTTCTAAATGCCGCGACAAGTTAAAAAAAGCTCACCTTATTCGGATTTGGAGTATTATTTCGGGTAAATTTTTTAAAAAGGGCCCCAACTATGTGTTGGTTTCCTATTAGGGACCTCATCTTTCAAGTGTAACAAAGAGGAGCCTCATCTTAATTTTTTGCCTCAAATATAGGCTTCGGCAGGCTTCCACGACCTTGTATGCCAACATTAAATCCTAACGTTGAAACTTTATATAGGATCCTATTTGTTAGATTTAAAAGACAAGATTTTTAATTGGGAATCAACTTTTTTTAATTTAATCATTTATTTATATTATTTGAGGGGACTGATATTTTACATTTGAAAGAGAGCAGGAGATGGAAAGAGATCGGACTGTGAGACTACTTAAGAGAATGAAATTGGGAGGTTCTATAAAATAGTGAGATGGATAAAGTTACCGAAATTATTATGAACTAATATCCAATAATTCTCAGTAAATGTTTTTTTAAAATAATTTGGTAGTCGGTTTTAAAGAAGGTAAATTGCTTATCCGAAATTTACCTCCCATTTGGAATCCGACTACAACACAACTATTCCTCAAACAGAGGATGGGAAAATAGATTCCACTTGGCTCATAAACAATAACAAAACACGTCACATTTACCATCTCAATCTTTCCAACCATACGAACACCTGCTACTCACAAAAGGATTACCCATCTTATTAACCCTCCAACTACCGAATGGGCTCAGGGCTACTTTGTCGTCGAGGTTAACCCATATTTCTACCTTAATTTTAACTTTAACCTTGACTCAAACAAGGCAAGGATGCGTGTGTCACAACATGGTACAAAAACCGCTACTATTCATTTTATTCGATGGGATGTTAGTTAGGGATGCGCACAATTCACTACGATTTGGCTCGTTAAAAATTCAATTAAGATGATGTTGGAACTCATCACTATATACCTATATTATGTCATTCAAGTTTCATGAGAAACATAGACTCCTACTGCTTTATCTAGACAGTCACTTTTTAGCGGCCGCAGAATTGTCGAAATCGACCATATCTGAATGGATGCCACAAGAGTCTCTGTTTTGCACGAATCTGAATGACATAATATAGAGATATACTAATCAAATCCAAGGAAGCATTTAAAAAAATAAAAGATAGAGAAAATGAGACATGAGGAGCTAAGTTAACCCCTCAAGGGGACAACCCCATTTTCCCCACAACATTAACAAGTTTAGATCTATATATGCTTGTTTAGGTTCGATTCGTTAAAAGCTCAACTAAATTTTATGTACATATTTATGCGCATGCTTGAATATTTTGAGATTACGAAAATCTAGTTATTGCGGCTCATTAGCCATTAGAAATAAAATTCTCATAGATCCAAATGGATTCCAATCAAGGTTAAATCAATCAAATCACCTATGCAAACCTTAATAGATTCATGATTGAAACAAAAAAAAAGTATAGAACACACAATGAAGGTTTATTCTCAAAGAGAGACTACTACATAAAAAATGTAATGATCATAGTATAAATTAAATCTTTGACAATTTAAATCGAACTGAACCTGATCACTTGAATATGTTCATCGAAGAATTTATGTGGTTTCTCCAATCCGTACATATCATTGGATTGCAAGAAAAACGATTCAAAATAACTGTATCTTATTTATATTATAATTTTTATAGATTATTTTAGACAATAAGTGAATTGCTTATATTAGACGAAATCTTTAGTACAAATACGTACATACATGTGATCAGAACAGTGATCATACAACCTAATAATATATAAAAAAACCTTAATTTATAGTTAATTATTTCCGAAAAATCAACCAATATTTTTAAGGACGGCTAATCAGTGAAAGATGGACGGATCTCCAAGGACTGTTACAAATTATGACTGATGCAAAATTCAAGACGATTGATTAAATATTATAATGCATAATGGTACTTTTTTTAATCGTGTATTAGAAAAAAAAGGCAATGTATGCTTCATTATATGATTTTCATACCACTATACCATTAGCTATTTCTACCGTAGATCAAACATGGTTTGATAATAATAAAAATATTCAACACAGAAAGTTAATTCATCAAAATATAATTTTGCAATTAATAATTTGATATAACATTATGGTAAAAAGGCTGTCCATCTGCCTTATTTTATCCACTTTTTTAAAAAAGTGAATCCGTGCAAATCCATCACTATATACCTATATTATGTCATTCGAGTTTCGCATGAAACATACTCCTATAGCCTCCATCTAGACAGTCATTTTTTAACGACCGCAGAATTGTTAAAATCGATCTCATATGAATGGAAGTCGTAGGAGTTTCTGTTTCGCACGAAACTTGAATGACATAATATAAGGATATGGTGATGAAAATACACGTAAGCATATTTCAAAAAAAGAGAGAAAATGGGACGGGAAGAGTTAAGTTGGCTCCCCCTTGGGACATCTCCATTTTCCCATAACATTAACATAAAAGGGGAAAATGGGACTGTCACCCAGAGAAAGCTAACTTGGCTCCCCATCCCCATTTTCTTCATTTTTTTGAGAAATACTTTCATGGATTTTCATCATTATATCACTATATTATATCATTCAAATTTAAGCGAAACAAAGCCCCTTACAACGTTCACCCAGACAGATTGATTTCAACAATTCTACGACCGTTAAAAAAGAACTGTCTAAATAGAGGCTGTAAGAATATCTGTTTCTCACGAAACTTGAATGACATAATATAAGAATATAGTGATGAATTTTCCATGGATTTATTTTAAAAAAATTAAAAATAGAGAAAATGAATCAAGAGAACCAACATACAGGAGACAGCCCATTTATCCCACATAAAAATGATGAATATCATGCAAATGGTTTCTTCACGGAGCCTATACTTCATCAGAATGGTTTCCATATGAATTATCTATAACTCAAACTCACTCGGTAATTAATATTAAATTTCAAAAGTGGCACCGATAGAATTTTTCAATTGTTTTTTAAAATTTTAAATCTTAGTGAAATGGGGTACCAAATAGTCGTCATTAATTCCAATTAAAGTGCATTTTTGGTGCAAGTATAATCGATATAAACAAAGTTAGAGAGAAGGCATTATTGATTATGATAAAGATATAATTTGAATCAAAACATTTCAGATTAAAATCCACTCCTAAATTAAAAATAATTGAACCGAGAAACTCAAAAACCAAAATAAGATCAACCCAATTTCATTAGCCCCAATTCCCGTTGAAATAAATCCTAAGTGGAGATCACATTGTTTAAATTGTGTATACAACATTAAACTTGGATCTATTTTCAAGGAATTTTGCTTAATTTTCTCCAACTTTTATTACATAGGAGCAACTTGTAGGGCCCAATGTATTTGCCTTAAGAAAATTTGAGGGAAATTAGGCCAGTTGAATGTCCTATTTTTGAGTAAATTATATAGAAGTCCCTGAACTATACATCCAAATTCAATGCAATGTCATACCTAAGCTTCAGAAGATAACAATGTCTTTAAATGTAAGAATGGCAGTAGGAGTTCATAGAGGCATGTAATTAAGATTAAAAAAAGACAATCACACCAATCTTTGATCCATTTAAAAAATAAGACCTCTGAATGGAAATCAGCACATAATTGTTCCTTTTTTGTAATTTACCATTTTCCCCTTTCAAGTGTTCATAAAGCTGTTCTAGCTAATATAACATGTCTTGTGCAACCATTCTAGTTTCATCTTTTTCCATGTAAAACACTCAGCCTAGGACTCGCACAGGACTATTCAAAGACAGTTTCAGATGGCAATGCTACACCAGCAGGGCCTTGTGTCTTTTTCATGAAACTGCAGCGAGCGTAAAATCGGAGTCGAATTCCCCAACCCACCTGATCCAATGCTCCAATATGCATTTCACTTCAAGCTAAACTGAAAACACTGTCGAAAATTCTAAAATTATGCTGTAAAAATCCAGAGACAATATACAGTTCCTCAAGTTTTTTTGGAGAAAGCCGTCTCAATTCAACTTTTATTTTTCAAATTTTGAGGAGGGATATTCCGACCTGTCACAGTTCACCATGTGCATAGCTGCTTTCCCACCTTTGAAACTGATGAGAACTTATTGAATCTATATATCGACGCATGATGACTAAAATTTGGTCAGGTTTCATTCAAATCTCTCAAAAACATGATAACACTATGCACCTTAGTCACCTGCCACTGCTCTAATGGAGTACCGAATTCCCGCTACTCCCGCATCATTATACAACTTGTAAGAGACAGAAAATAAGAAATTGCAAGCAGAAAGATCAATTCTACATTGTATTTTCAATTACACCATAGAAGGTGGGCATAGCATAAGCTACTGCATACATTGTGCAAGAAGAATTATGTTTAAAAATATTATTAGAAACTTCCGACCAGGGTATTATTATTACTACAAAATGTTAGTATCTTATTTGTCCATATTTCCGTTAAAATTAACTCAAATAAAAATTTTACAGTTATCGGAAACATGGACATGTTATAATTGGAATTCAAACCAAGAATCAGGTAGTATAAACCAAGTACTAAGCTGCATCCAATGGCCATCATGAGCATTCACAGAACCCTACTAATGAGTTGATTAATCACTTAAAATCATCCCGGAGATCTGAAGGGCAGTACGAGTAGGAGTCATGCGCAAGCGTCTAAAGAGGTACATGAAAAAGAAAAAGAAATAACTCAGGAAATTCTTTCCGAAAATAAATGATTAACAGTTGAAATAGACATGCAAAGTTGGGTTCAAAATCCAGGAGCTGATAACAAAATCGCGAGTGATAAATCAAATGCAAAAGCAATACACGCAATGAAAGAGAATGCTAAGATAGTGTATATCTATCCAGCACATGAAAAATTACCTATGGATTGCGAACAAAACGTAATTCGGTACTTGGGAAATGATAAATGCCTACGCGTCGGCACAGTGCATTTATCTGTTAAAATACAACAAACCAAACATGTCTTTTTCCAGGTAAAGTTTGATATAAGATGGAATCTTAGAAGACAACCTGATGTCATTAGTTGTTGGGAATGAATCCAATCAACAAACACAAGAGGAAATTGGACAAAAACACAGACACATAAAATACACAAGGATATATAGTAGCTTGACAATGCACCTATTCCACTGCTCACCAGCCTTCTCTGTTTTCTTTCACAAAAAAGTATGGCGGTACGACAACCTTCAAGGGTATCTTAAATATGGCATACTTAGGTTAAAAAATTATATAAAAATACCAATACCATTGAATTTAAAAACATTATGTACAGTTGGATTGGCAAGCTGATCCTGCAAATAAAGTACCGATCAGTGTTGAGTTGGGTTTAAATTATAAGTGGGTAAATGGATCTTTAGATGATGGATCATAATATACCAACCTAGTTGCAATTGAACTCATCGCTCTATTATTTTAATCATTATCGTAGTGAAGAGTGCCCTTGTCTCTTGCAGGGGATATATGGGTTGGTGAGTGCCCTGTGATTTTTCCTTCTACCGAGGTTATTTCACAAAAATCAAGACTAATGTGAGTGTTTGTTCTCAATTGTTCGACATGGTATCGGAGCTATTGTTCTTGACCGCTTGATGAATATGTGATTCATCACTCTAAAAGATGAAAATAGAGCTCTGACCCATGTCATTAATTGCATTTAATCATCTATGTTGCATTTTTATCATTCAAGCATGTGTAAATAAGATTAATATTCTAGTATTCAAAATGGCATAAATAAGAAGTAAAAAATCTTATATATTATCACATTTATATTCTCACAACTTCTCATATTTTTACTTATTTTTCCACTAACCATAAATCAAATAAAATCAACTTTGTTGTGTACATATACTAACATTAATCAAGGAAAAATATCAAAACAATACTAACTTGTATAATTGCTTAATAAAACCCAAACCCTAATTTTGAGACAAAAAGCCATAAATGTGAATATCTCTCTCTTACAGTCTCCTATGAATCCCTACACACTTTGTAATTAATATACATTCAATTTTCTACAAACAAGACCGAATTCAAAATAATCGGAGTTCATATGTGAAACTTAGGTTTTGGGACCTCATTGTATATTGTACATATTGAATGATTTTAACCCTATTATTTCATGTAAAAATATAACTCTTTTTAATTCATTTGTTTCGTTTATTTTCTTTGATTTATACTTTAAGAAAATGTGCAAAACTTCATATCAAAATTGAAGTAAAAATCAAAGAAAATAAGCCAGACTTAGGATATAGACTGTATTAAAGTCCTTTTTATTTTATTATTTATTTTCTTAATTACTAAAAATATCAAAAAATAGATTAATATGTAAATATTTATTATATATTTTTTTGATTTTATTTTGAATTTAATATTATTTAAAAATGATAAAAATTTACAAAACCTAAAAATACAGTATTTTACCTACATAAAGTACCACCAAAAATACGTTTTGTACATGCGATTTCTTTTGGATTTGGTCCATTCAAGAAAGTTGTAGGATCTCGTAGAGATGGATAACTTTCATGAAGACTACCTTTTGATTTGACACAATTTTCTAATTTTTATTGATTTTTCTTTTCCTACATTTTCTGAATTTTCTGGGACCGACACGTGAATGCTCCTGGAGCTGCTATGTGTCATCCCCTTAAGCTTCTTCACCCGCCCCCGTTCTGGGCCGTTGTATGAAGAGCTCCTCTACCAATAACCCATGTACTTTTTATTTATTTATTTATAGTTTTTAATTTTTTATTTTATTTTTCTAATTTTCTTGTACTTATTCCCCACACCACGTGGCGCATCCACGACCGCTCGATCTCGATTGATCGAACGATCGTGGATGTCTTCTTCCACCTCCGCAAGTTTCGACCATCCTGCTTCCTTCGCCTTCCACGTCGCCCCCTCACCTCACCACATGATCATCAAGCTCTAACAACCTTCAAATAGCCACCCTTCCTCACAGTGTCACAACATCCGTCGATAGAGAGAGTGGTTCCAGCCTCCAACCATTTCAAAGTGACAACGAGAGACCCTCTGTTGAGATCGAAGATGCGTCACTGATTGAGGTGAGATTCATGACCTCTCTGGTCATGTTACATCAGTTGAATCCCTCTCATGTATAGCTTTTCCGCATCGATCTTGCCGTGTCGATTGAAGCAAAGATCGGCGAAAGCTCCAGCAAGATGTCCCAATCCCTAGTCAAGAAACCAGAACGCATCAGGTAAAGCTCTCCTACCTCCTTGTTTCCTATTCCCATCTTGTTCCCTCTTCCATCTTTACTACAGTCTTCCCCTTCCATTTCTTCTATTCTTCCTCGGTTTTGCTACCTCTCTCAATTCAATCTGAACCACAAACCTACCTGCGAACACCAAGAACGATCTTCATAACCTAACCTCATCGCATGTCGTTCTATCGATCAAGACTTCCATGCCATAGTTCCTCCTTCCTTCACACACATGAGGATCACCATACACTCACCCAATCTTTTATCTGATAATTAAGGAGCTTTACAGCTTTGTCACATGGGCTCCATGCCATCTGCAACTTCTTCATCGCTTATTTACCCCTTTTATCATTGTTAGGTCGAGTCTGATCGACTTGAGCCTTGACTTTATTTTGTAGGGGATCGGCCAGAGCTACACCTGACTTAGAGCGTAGCTTTAATATTCATATGTGCCCCAATAAAGGAAAAAAGACATTGGGTCTTCTACAACACATGCAATCCATCATCATCCACCCTCTCGGATTGAGATAGACCCCCTTTCCTTCCATCCATACTCGAGCAGTCGGAGCATCTTCGTATCCAACAGCTACAGAAGGAACTGAACGATCTCACAACATCAGACCATCACTGAGGCACGACCATCAGAGCGGACGTCACCATATATAGAACGATCAGAGAGTGGAGTTTGCCAACACCACTTCCGTTTACAACAGTTGACATCCTCCTCCTCGTCCTTCTTGGTGGAGAACCTCTAGAGCTGCCACAAATAGCAACTGCGCATATCATCGCCTAGTCCCTTCCACCTCCTGGGTTCAGTCTTTTTCTAGAAGCATTGAAGTCAAGGCCTGTTGACGGTCATCTCCGCCTCCATGGGATTCACAAGGATAAAAAGGCTC
Source organism: Ottelia alismoides (assembly GCA_037367405.1). Taxonomy (NCBI): domain Eukaryota; kingdom Viridiplantae; phylum Streptophyta; class Magnoliopsida; order Alismatales; family Hydrocharitaceae; genus Ottelia; species Ottelia alismoides. The sequence goes on from JAZKJV010011467.1 coordinate 641,418, forward strand.
CAGGTCTCCATTACGTGAGGAGCACAAGTTTCATAGGAAATAGTGGATAGACCCTCATCTATTTCATAAACAGCAAGGAGGTCCCACCAGCCAAAGCCACGCGTGCCTTCACGTGTTTCCCAATAAAATTGCAGGGCCCCCGACAGCTTGTGTAATTAAAGCACTTTTTGCGCTATTTTTTGTTTGGTATCTTATTTATTTTGTTTGCAATTATAACCTTCTATGTGAGATCAAATTTGAACTTCATTTGTTATCATTTTAAAACTCAAAAAATTGCATAATATAGAACAACTAATGCTGCTATTGCTTGGCATGTTGACCCTACCAACATCCCCACCCCCATAAATAAGTTGTGCATCAAGCATTGTTTGTTATCTCTTCCTTGGCGTGTTGACGCCAATAGCATCCTCGTGGTATCCTCGCCTCCCCAGCCTTGGGCCTTGCCTAGAAAAATCCTTTGCATGTACCTCTTGGAGAAACTCCTCTACCCACGCCTAGGGTTTACAGAAGCATCTCTATTAGTTCCTTTGCCTCTGTAAAGCTTGCATCCTTGGGCTCCATCTCTCCATGGACCATGACTCTCTTAGGTGCTCTGTTGAAAAAGGCATTGTTTGGTAACGCTTTTATTCTTGGAGTGTGGCACATTCTTAGGCTGTGAGAAAGACCCCACCTATAACTTGGATTTTTATTGTTGTTGATGTTTGATCATGAGTAAGCTTAAGGAAAGAAAATGAATATGTTATTTATTATGTGGCCATAGGACTCCTTTAGGTAGAGAGAGAAACCCTAAAAAATGAATAACCAATGGGAAAATTAATAAAAAGAAAACCAGAAAGACATAAATACTACTTCCTATAACACTTTCCCGCATGTTGGAACATAGATATCAATCGTGCTCTGCTTGGAAGAGCACTTTTGGAATACCCCTGGCCATAGCCTTGGTGAATATGTATGGAGTCTGTTCCCCTCAGCCAACATGGGATATAGAGATGAAGCCCTTATATATCATGTCTTTAGTGTAGTGGCAATACACCTCGATGTGTTATGTCCTCATAGAATGTCGAATTGTTGGCAGTCATCAGTGCAACCTCATTGTCACATGATAGCTGCATTTTTAGAGTATGCGTCTATATATGGGCAACTGGATCACTCCAAGTCGCACGTTGTTTGTGAGTGAGATTTGGTCTTACTGGTGAGGCTATATAAGAAGCCCCACACCACCTATAACAATTGATAGAGAAATGACAGAGTATCCGGCCCTTGAGAGGTCTTCTCCCGTGGTTTCATCCCGCTTCTTATGGAGTAAGGTCTCACATAAAATCTCGGTGTTCTTCCACTGTTCATATTTCTTTATCTTTGATATGCTTCCGTATTCTCGTTTTCGACATGGTATTAGAGCATGTACGATTATAGGATTTGATTCTAAGTTATGTTCTTGATGATAGTTTTTTAATATATAGATTGTGTTTTTTATTTGTTTATGTTCGAGATCTGTTTAACTCGAGAAGAGATGTTGCTCCAAATGTTGAAGATCACATCATAGCCAAGTTCAAGGAAAACTTCTAAAGTTTCTAATGAAACCCTAATTTCGTGCAGTGGGAAATCATCTTGCTCAGGTTCTAGAATTTTCAATACGCATCAACTCCTGGCAGATGTTCCAAGTTCTAGGGTTCATGAGAGCCCTAATTCTCCATGAGAAAATCTTCTAGACGTCAATTTGCAATCTCAGCAGCATCATCCCCACATTAGCAATCGACTCCGTGAATCAGATCATCAACGACTGTTGTGCGCACCAACAACTTGCATCGAAAATACTGATCGACACCAGCAACCATTAACAATGGGTTCTAGATGAAAAAACTCCAGGTGATGGTATGCGATCTAACTTCACTTTCTCGATAAGGGCTTCATCTCTACCGATCAAAGGTGGATTTAGGGTTTAAGATGATGGGTTGCTATGAGAACTGAAGAATCATCAACCAACATCAACATCAACGCCAAGAATGATCTCCAAGTGGAGCCCTTGCGCCTAGCAACAACTCGCCGCCTCCATCTCCTCCAAACGATGCTACATGCACCTCCAACCTCCTCCTAACATGATTCTCATGAGGCAGCACCATCTTGCACAGCTACCAAGGCCTCATTATGGTAGCACATCGTAGCAAGAAACTGATGCCTCCATCTCCTCTCCAATTGCATCAATATTGCTAGGCATAATTTTCGTCCACATCTCCCACAAAAGCAATCCCTGTCGATCGTGAGAAAGTAGCCACATCTGATTGATCTTCTCACTTTCCCTACGTGCAACATCAGCCCCATGCTGTCGAGAAGGCATTGCTCCCTCCAAACTCCTCTCGACGATGATGATCAGGCAAGGATGCCCTGTCGGGGCTATGATAGCTGGGTTCCCTGATGGGAACCCTAAATAACAATTGAAAGAAAACCTCGTGGATAAGGGGCTCGATTGTGTCAAGAGGTGCAATTTCTTGAGCCCATATGGGTCGTTGCTAATAAAAAAAAGGGATGCATATTTGGGTCCAATTTGGTATATGAGTTTTGAAAAAAAGAAGAAGCTACTATACAAAAGAAATTGTACCAAAAGATAAAGAAAAGAAAGCCTAAAAAGGATAACTTATTTGAAAAATTGTGATAATGAGTTTGTATTCCCCACTTCATTTCTTCTCTCAACTTAGTCAACTTCATCCGTCGCCTTCATCTACTCTGACCACTATGGGAAAAAGGGGTATTATGCGAAGTTCTTCGCTTCATATTTCAGACTCTGTCAGTTTGAGGCACACATATTCGATCATTTATTTGAGAGGTCCATATACTCTTGATTTGGTCAGGATTTTCATGTGGACCACGTATGTCAAAGACCTATGTTAGAGGCTCGATAGGAAGAGTTCCATAGGGACCCCGGAGTAGAGATTCCATTCATTGAGCCACTGTGAGAGAGACCTGATTCTCCAATGAGGAGACTCGGTTTCATACTACATTTTCTAGTGATCATGAACTCCAATACAAGATCCTTCGAGATTCCTATGAGAGAGAACCCATTTCGAGGTCCCTATTGTTAATGACTTAGATTTAGCTAATGACCTTGCTCTATATTTGTTTTGTAGCTTGATTAACTTTTTAGGTAAGCGCAATGATGAAAAGTGCAGAAACGTTATGAAGGTGACTCAAAGCCTAAAGCAACTCTAAAAAACCTAGCTTGAAGGCTCAAGGTTAGGAATCAAATTATAGAGAGACTCAAGGGAAGATTCAATTCCAAAAAGCTCAGTGAATCAGACTTTGGAGGTCAAGGACAAGAAAAGGAGGTTGATGTGACATATTCCAAAAGGAAGATGTTTTTATTTTATGCTGAAAAACAATCTTATAATTTTTTTAGAAAACGAAGATTGCGAGAATGTAATATCAGAGATAAAGAATAAACATTAAGAACACCGAGATTTTACGTGGAACCCTACTCCGCAAGGAGCAGGATGAAACAGGAGAACGCCTCAAAGGGTTGATTTTTCTATTGATTTTTCTCATCTGATACATGTGGTATGGGGCTTCTTATATAGACCCTACTGACTCTCCATATCCCACGAATAGTAGATGTGTGACTAAACATAAGTGACCGTGGTAATTGGACCATGGAGGGATCCAATTATCCACCTACATGACATGTGACACATATACTCCAACACTCCTCAGGCTGGAGCATGCAATGCTCAGCTTGGACAAACAGAAAGAAATCTCAAACTCACATATAAGACACTACATTACTGGTTGCTGTCGAGGACATTACTTCTCATGTTGTGCAGGTAGGGATGAAAACGAATGTGAATATATTCGTATCCAAACTGCTATCGTATTCGTTATATATATATATTGACATCTGTATTTGTATTCGTTTTAAAATGGATGTGGATATGGATATCACATTTACATTCACTAGTATTCGTATTCGTATATTCGATTTCGTACGTAAGTATAGCAATAGATTTATTTATAACTACGCATAACAATATTTTATGATTGCATTCACCATTGTTGATATGGTTGTTATGAAATTCTGATTATATTTATTTTATGTGTAAGACATCCTAAACATGCATATTTTAGTTAATCTATTAAAAAATTCTACTATTATTAGTATCCGATTCGTATTTGTTTCACATTCGTATTCGTTTTTAAGGATATGGTAACTTTTCACATCCGTCAACATTCGTATTCGCATTCGTATTCATATTTTAAAATGGATAATGATATGATTATACTTGTATTCGTATTCGTATCTAATCTTTTTCATCCCTACGTGCAGGTGAGGAGGAAAAAACGGGTTGGAATGTGAGTCAAACTGGGTCTCTTCATTGGAGGACATTTGCTCTGTACAACGCCTGTCAGAGTCCTAGAAATCGAATCGTCTTCTCGTCGGAGAACTCTGGCCTGCCACATGTAAAAGACTGAATCATGCAAACAACCTCTTCATCTCTTAAGGACCGAACTGAAAAAGCCATGGAAAATATCCTCGTTGAAGTCCACAGTCGCTGGAGAATGGAGTCTGATAAGCCTCCTCGTCGAAGAACTAGGTCTCTCCCATATTGGTTCCGGGAATGGGATCTCTACTTTGGAGTCGCTAGAAACCATATGAAAACCCTAGCGCACATGGCAAAGAGAATGTGATCTCTACTCTGGAGTCACTATGGATCACATGAAAACTCTGAGACCAAAAACAAAGATGCGGACCGCACAAATGATGACAAACATGTGCGCATCAAACTGAAGACTTGAAACTAATCTGAACGTCGAGTGTGAATATGGACTGTAGACTCTAACAATCTGGCCTGGAGAATATAAATTTGCCATGTAACCCTATACAATACTCCCTCTTTCTCCCATACTTGTCAGAACACAATGACATCAACAAAGTTGGGAGAAGACAAGAAAATGACAAAATAAAACATGCACAAGCCGTCTCATTTTTTCTCGGCTTTATCTTCTCAAAAAAACATTTTCTCCAATCATCATTTTTTCCGGCTATATATTTTTAAAGCCATTTCTTTCTTTTTTTGTCGCATACGGTTTTTTTGTACACCTTTTTCGAAAACAATTTTCTTAATCAAAGAGGCCCAACTTTGGGCCCATAGACTCATCATGTTCTTTTTTAAACATACCTAAAATAATGTAGCTCCATTTTTTTGAAAACTATCACGATCCAACTGGGTTGATATGCAACAACCCCTCCTTTTATAATAAAAGGCCCATCGGGCCCTTTCTCTTATTCATCACTAGGGTTCCGAGTTGGGAATCCATCTAATTCGGACGCCACCTGCAATTACAGTAAAGAAGGTGCGTGTGAGGATCTCGCAAGGAAGTGCGTGCGAGGATTGATGGTGGTGCAAAGGGTTTGTTGTCAATGGAGGGTGGCACCACAAGGGCTTTTGGAGAGGTGATAGCAGTCGGGGGCGACGCTGGATAGGTGACCCGATGAGGCATCACCGTAGATATGGTCTGCGCATGAATTTGGTAGCTGCATCGAAGCTTCCTCAAGCTTCTCTTCTTCCTCATCTTCGACGCATAGGCGTGGGAGAGCAGTGCCACTGGAGCTTGGAGCAGATCTGCTTGGAGCTTGGAATGAAGGAGTGACGAGAAGATAGGGTCTTGAGCATGCAAAAATCGCTGCTTGTGGAAGCATGCTGGAGAACTGGGGTTGGAGAACAACTACTGAAGTTGATATGCACCACCTGGAGGACACCGCCTAGGGAGGATGGCATTGCTGAGCTATGGCTCTCATCGCCTATGGTTTACGATGGAGAAGAACCAATCGTGGAGGAGATTTTTTGTTGTAGATTCCCAACAACAGAGTTCTATTATGATGGTTGTACTTGTGATGGTCATGGAAATGCCGTGGAGCACCTTAAGGGGCATAATCTTCATCATCGATGGGGCCCAAGTGCTGGAGGCGGGTTAATGAAGGTATGTTGTTGTAGATTTAAACCCGGAATCCCCACTAATCTTGTTGATGAAGGTCCCCAACGCCATCAGAAATCGCGGAGTGCGTAAAAAAGTGTCCCAGAATTAGGTTTTCATCAAAACCCGAACTGAGCAGAATTAGGGTTTCCATAAAAACCCAGGAAATCTTCTCGAAATTGACCGTCAACATGAATGATACAAAATAATAATCTTCAAACAAAAATCTTCAAGAATGAATCTTTAAGAGCGACCAAGAATCGAATCTCACCTAAATCAAAAACATAAAACAATTCCTCAAGAATCAAACATGCTCTGATACCACGTTAGAAAATGAAGAATGCGGAAGCGTAATACCATAGATGTAGAATAAACATTACGAACATCAAGATTTTATGTGGAATCCTACTATGTGAGGAGAGGGATGAGACCACGGGAGAACGTCTCAAAGAGTTTATTCTTCTATTGAAGTTTCTCATCTGATACATGTGGTGTGGGGCTTCTTGTATAGCCCCCACTTACTCTCCACATCCCACGTGAGACTAAACATAAGTGGGTGTGGTAATTGGACCCTCGAGGAATCCAATTACCTACCTACACAATATGTGACACATACACTCCAACAGTTTTTGCATATTCTTGATCAACACTCCAAATCACTCAAAAATGATTTTTGGATATATGATCGATCACCTTGATACCCCTGATCGATCATCTTTTAATCTCGATCGATTAATTCTTGATTTGATTTTCTAACATGATTGATTATATTGTTATCCATGATTAATCACCATTGGTCGATCATTCTATGATCATGATAAATCACTTTTCAAATTATCATTCAATGATTAAATATGATGGACCACTTTGTTGATCAGATCAATCACCCAATATCAATTATCCACGTCGCCTGATCGATCATTTCTTGATTTTTGGAATTCAAAACATTGGAATTTCCATTTTTGCACACCAACGACTCCTTTGAGGCCAACCATATATAAACGATCCTATGACTCACTGTTTGAGACACACAACCAAGGAGAAACATTATCTACTCTCAAAACAAAAGAAGAGTGATGTTCTCGTGCGATATTTGAATTCTTCCAATGTTTCTGCACTCTCGATCTCTCATCAATCCAAAGATGTCTAGCTAGTAAAGTTGTTCGTGCTCTGTCCTCAATTGCGATCATCATCATCATCGAGCAAATTCTGCATTAAAAGTCTGTAAGCTTGTGAATTCAAGTTTATAGCTTAACTATTTTTTATCAACACTTTCGTATAGGTATCCGAGTTTCCAAACTCTATGAGAGATAAAATCTTCCTTCGAGAATTGTCAAAGGAAGGGTACATGTTATACGAGAGGTTGTGTTACCTTCGATCCACGGGAGAAGGCCTTTAATGGTGGTATATGTATACTGAATTCTCTCAATTGTTACATGTGGTGGGTCTTCTTATATATAGCCCTACCAATAAGACCAAGTCCCATTCATAGACGATGTGGGACTAAACCTGTGGATGTGGTTGTCAAACCTTGGATGGATCTAATTACCTATCTATGACACATACTCTTGGAACACATGATAGAGCTTGCGCCCCAGATGATTAGGAACACTATTGTGACCCCAAATATCAAAATACAACAACCCAAATAAAGAATAACTCCTACGACTCTGACGACTGCGAAAATTATTACGACGATGCTTCCCGAGATAGCAAGCCTCACACTAGAAACTAGATTGAGACGAAATCCGAATGAATACTCTACACAACTTTTACAAAGGAATATGACCGAATCGAAGGTACAACATGAATTGAGAGACATGTCCAGTAGGAACAGAAGATCCGCCAGCATAAGGAGACCAGACCAATCAGTAGAGACCCCCTTGTTCACAACTAGTATTATAGAAGTTTGTATTCAATATTTAGCCTGAGGTAAAGAATAATCGGCATTTACCAGTATTTTGGAGAATATTCATAATTATAGGGTTGTATTTTTTTAGTTATTTTAAATATAAAAATTAAGTGTAATACAAATATTCTTATATGTTGAAGTTGTGAAATGAAAGTCATATTCCTCTGAGCCCTAGAGCTCTATTATAGGAGAAAAACTCTACGGGAAAATTACATAAGATAAATTGGAGAAATAACAAATATAAAGAAAGAACCAGAGATACAAAAATCTCAACATTCCCCTTCAAGATAGAGCATATATGTCTATCACGCTCAGCTTGAACAACAACGGTAAAAAGGACCCTCACAAGAGCTTTGGTAAACATGTCTGCAATCTGATCTCCTGAGGCAACATGAAAGGTGGAAATCCGTCCTTTCTGGATCAAATCACGAGTGTAGTGGCAATCGACTTCAATATGTTTTGTAAACTCATGAAAGGTTGGGTTGTTAGCTATGAACAATGCCGCCTGATTATCACATTTGAGGTGCATAGGAAGAGGCACCTCAATAATTAGGTCAGTCAGAACAGACTTGACCCACATCATCCCGGTACTCCCTTGTGCCATATAGCTCTATATTCGGATTCGGCATTGGAAAGAGCAACAACCATTTGTTTCTTGCTTTTCCATGAAACCAGTGAGCTACCAACAACAATAATGAAGCCTGAGGTGGACATCCTATCCTTGGGACACCCAACATAATCCGCATTTGCACATCCAGAAACAATAAAAGACGTATCTCTTCTGAAAAGTAAACCTGCATCTGGAGAAGACTTCAGATATCTCAAAATCATACACACTACATCCATGTGAACCTATCTGGGACTCTGCTCACAATAAATGATATATCAGGCATGGTAACAGTAACATATAACAATTTACCTACCAGCTCTCTGTATCTTCTTTTATGCACCTCCTCAGAGTCATAATCATAAAGCCTAGCCTTAGGGTCCATCGGTGTAGCGGCAGGTATGCATCCTGTCATGCATGTCTCAGATAGCTGATCAGTAACATACTTCCTTTGCGTCATAACCATGCCCTTCTGATTTCGTGCAAACTATAATCCAAGGAATTAACGCAGTGCGCCAAGATCCTTGGTTACAAACTGTTGTCCAAGGAAATCTTTAGCCGCCTAAATGCCATGCTCATTTCGGCCAGTAACAATGATATCATCGACATAAATTAGAATAACAACGGTACCTTTCTGAATTCTCTTAGGGTTCGTTTGGTTGCAGGGTTGGGCAGGGTTGGGTACTATTCATAGGGCTAGGTGAATAGTAAACAGTGAGGAGGGAGTACCCCTGTGAATAGTACCCAACCCAACTCAACCCGGCCCAACCCTGCAACCAAACGAACCCTTAATAAAAAAAGAATGACCTGCAGTAGATCTGGCAAATCCCTTCTTTTCAATCAACTCTGAGAGCTTCTGAAATCAAGCCCTTGGACTCTACTTCAGGCCATATATAGCCTTGTGAAGTCGGCACACCATGCTAGACTCCCCCTCAACAGCAAACCCCGGTGACTGTTGCATGTAAGCTTCCTCCTGCAGATCACCATACAAGAAGGCATTCTTCACATATAATTGAAACAACGACCAACCACGTACCATAGCAACAACGAAAAGAATCCTCAGTGTAGAGTGGCGTGCAACTGGAAAAAAGGTGTCCTGGTAGTCCACCACATACGTTTGGGTGAACCCACGAGGAACTAACATTGCCTTATATCTATCCACGGTGTCATCAGCACGATGCTTTACAGTAAAAACCCACTTGCTGTCAACATTAGATGCACCTGGTGGAGCCACTACAACACTCCATGTGCCACGAGACTGTAAAGCATGGCTTCAAATTTCAGCGAAATTCGATCGAATTTCTGTCGAATATTGATATCCAGTCGAAATCGAAATTCGGCTGAAATGACCGAAATGACCGAAATATGGAGGTCCCAGTACAAAAAGTGACCGAAACGACCGAAATTTCAGTCGAAATTCCATCAAAATTCTGTTTTTGGTCGATACCGAAATGGTGACCGAAACCGACATTTAGGGCCTTGTAAAATTGTCATTTCCTCCTCCATGGAGAGACGCCACTGGCTATTCTGTAAAGCATCCTGATAGGTCCGAGGTATTTCCACAACAGACAAGCCCATAACAAACCTCTGATAATCCTTGGAAAGACGTTCCAAGGAAACATGGGAAGCAAGGGGATGCATAGTACAAGTCCTCTTCTGCTTCCGAAGAGCAATAGATACATCCAGATCGTCAGCTTGCGCAAAAAGTATATCATCCAAGTCCTCCAGTACTACAACCTATTTATGCAAATCACTAGTGCCATTAAAAGAACTCAAATGTTCATAACATACCTTGGGCGTGTTGGATGATGAAGGAGGCACATGAATACAAGGATGTCGTTGCTAAACATGCGGAATAGGTGATGGTGGTGGTGGCGATGGAGGTGGTGATGGAGGAGATGGTGTAGGAGGTGGTTGAGGTGGTGGCGATGTAAGAGACGGAGGTAGATGCATATAAAACTCTTCTCCATCTTCTAAAGGGATGGGCTTGTCACCTGTGGGAGAAAAATACACAATAGACATCAGCACTGACCAAGGCCTTAAATGCTGGATTTCGATTTCGTTTCGGAGACTGGTCGAAACAAAATTCCGGTCGAAATTCGACCAAGATTTCGGTCATTTCGATCTGTTATTGAACTAAGCCCACCAAATTTCGGTCGACATCGGCCATTTCGGTCGGATTTCAGTCACCCACCGAAACTGAAATTCGACCGAAATTCAGTCGAATTTCACCGAAATTTGAGGCCATGGCACTGACATAGTACCTTTGTCGAACCGGGTCGAAGCAGCGATATCTCTTTTGGGTCTTGGAATACCTAACGAACACATATTTGACAGCTCGGGGAGAGAGCTTGTCAAGACCAGGAGATCTCTGATGAACAAAGGCAACCGAACCGAAAACACGGGGCGTAAGTGAGAAAAGATTCGTCTTGGGAAACACAATCAAGAATAGGATCTTCTCCCCCAACACTGAAGAGGGCATACGATTTACCACGTAGCAAGCGGTTAGAACCGCATCCCCCCAGTATGAATGAGGGGTACGACTCTGAATCAAAAGAGTCCTGATAACGTACAAAAGATGGCGGTGTTTTCGTTCAACCACCCCATTCTGTTGAGAAGTATATGCACAAGATGTCTGATGAGCAATACCAAAAGATCTAAGAAATCAGGAAAGCTGAGTGCTGCAAAACTTTAGTGCATTATCGGAACGTACAAACTTGCTTTTTGCTGAAAAATGTTCCTTATTTCATTAATGAAAGACTGAATAACATGACCAACATTGGACGTGTTCTTAAGAAGAAAAACCCAAGACAACCTTGAAAACTCGTCATCTGCAGCAAGATAAAACCTATGTCCTTGATGATCTGGGACCCCAAATATCAAAATGAATTAACTCAAACAGACTACGACTACTCCGACCCTGACGACTCTGAAAGGTAGAGCGATGATACTTCCCAAGCTGGCAGACCTCGCACTACAAGGTGGAGCAAGGAGAAATCCGTGGAAGAACATGACACAACTTTCACAGAGGAAGATGACGAATATGTCACATATAGAGAGAAACAGATCCAGTGCGAAGAGAAGAGGCACCAACATAAGGACATTGCACTAGTATGTAGAGATCTCCTTGCTCACGGAGAGTTCCAATCCCCCTGCCCGTTAGTATATCCTGAAACACAAGAGATGGATCAAATATGGCACGACAATGTAAATCCCTTGTGATTTGACTAATTGAAAGTAGATTCATAGAAAATTCAGGAGCGTAAGAACATTCTGAAGTCTCATTCCAGGGGTCAACTTCATCTCCCCCTGACCGATTTTTGATGGGAGAATGTGTTCCATCTGCTATCACTACAGATCGTCCAGGCTGAGTCGAACGAAAAACACTAAACCGGCCTCTTTCACCACAGAGATGATGGGATGCTCCTGAATCCATGATCCATTCTAACAAGTATGCCCTGTAATAAGTAGTAAAGGCATATGCTAAACCTGATGTAGACGTTGATGTTGAGGCCACCACCTATGAGGATCCTAAAGGAGAGCTGGTTGATCCAATAGGGGGCATAATCTTCCTGAGTCGAGCTACAAGTTCATCAAATCTCTGATCAGAAACAGGTGAAGAACTCTCAACTGGTTGTGTCTGCTTTGCAACCCGAGCTGAAGCAGGAACCCTATGCTTAGAATAGCAGGTTTCCTCAGAGTGGCCAGATCTGTAGCAGTAGGTGCAAGTCTAATGGGGTCGACCACACCCTCCTCTGCCATGGCTAGAGCTTCAGGAGATCATGCCATCTCCTGGGTCAACTAGCTCACAATCAAGATCTTCGGAAGTAGCAGCCTCAGCTTCAGCCACTACATCCACATCAGGTACACCATATGCTTTTACTAGTTGTTATAAGGCAGACTTGTCAGAGTAGATCATGGATTCAGGAGCATCCCATCATCTCTGTGGTGACAGAGGCCAATTCAGTACCTATAGCCCGACTCAGTTAGGTAGATCTATGGTGATAGCTGATGGGACACATTCCCCCATTACAGGTCAGGGGAAGGTGCAGTTAACCCCTGAAATGCGGCTTCAAAATGTTCTTTACGCCCTTGAATTCTCTATGAATTTATTATCTATTAGTCAAATCACCAAGGATTTGCATTTTCGTGCCATATTTGACCCTTCTGCTCCTGTGTTTCAGAACAATCTAACGGGCAGGGTGATTGGTTCTGGCCGTGAGCAAAGAGGTCTTTACAAACTAGTGCAATCTATGTATGTTGTTTCATCTCTTCGCACTGGATCTGTCTCTCTGTATATGTGGCGTCTCCGCTTTGGTCATCTTCCTTTGCAAAAGCTGCCTCATGTTCTTCCTCAGATCTCTCCTCACTCTACTTTCCAGCGCGAGGCCTGCCAACTTGGGAAGCATGATGTCTATATTCCAGAAATGGCATCATGCAAACAAATGCGTGATAAACAGAGTCAAAGTTGATTTCATATGCATTTTTTTGCTGATGACACTTTTTTGAACCTTAACCCAAGGGACAACGGCAACAAACTCTTACTCTACAACTTCGTGAAAGCACTGGAGTGAGATTTCAAACATTTAAATTAGTACAGGTGAAACGGCAAGAAGTCAATGGAATAAGACACATCCCAAGCACTCATGTGTGATTTCAAACATATATAAATTAATACAAATAATTATCAAGCATTAACCATCAGGGTTATTCCCATATTAGATAGGACAAAAGGGGAAGGTAAACGACACTTGGGACCCAAAAATTTTATTCAATGAAGAGGAAGCAATTGAATAAGATACTTGAGAAGCAAAAACATACCTGCTCCTGAGACCGGAAATAGATGAATGGCGTGTAGTGTAAAAAATTTGAAACTCTTGAAGTGTAGATATCCGCATATCTGCAAGCACAAGCACACATTATCAAGGAAAAAATCCAGTATCTCACAATTTTAAAGATGCCAAAGAAAAATGGCGAAGCCTTCTCCCAATATAAGTAGGGTCAGCTACATGGATTCTTGCTCAAATCCATGTTGAAAAGATTCGGCTATTTTTTATGTTGGTTGTCGACTACCTAACGCAATCCCCACAAGGGTGGGTTTAAATCATGGTCTTTTGGGTGGTAGACACACTGCACTACCACCGTACCATTTAAGTGGGTACAAGATGCCAAATATTAATAATAAAAAAGGGAATCTTTTTTTCAAGTCAATAAACAGGGAATCTATAGAAAAATCTAACCCTCATCACATACTTTTCTATTTGCCTCGTGAAGTGGCTCTTATCCCACAAGCAAGCACGTGATAAGTAGCCCCACCTAAAAGAAACACCAAAATAAGTAAACCAGATTTAGAAACAAGGTATGTGCATAAGCTTTGCATTAAAGAACCGATCAGTGAGATGTCCAGATTACTAATATTAGATAAGTTTCTTATGTTTGCATATTGCAAATGTAATGCATCTAATATTGGAACCAATCCTGAATAAAAAATCAAGTTGACGAGGGAGGAAAGGCAATGTTTGAAATATGGGCATCGATATCGTATCAATAGGCATGAAAAGAGATGTATTGGGGATTCAGGAATATATGGCTGAGAGGTATTAGAAAGCAAACAAAGAAATTCAAATAGTAACAATATAAAGATGATAAAGTACATCAATTATCACACGTACACGTAAAAAACAGAGATATGTACTCAAACTAACAAGTAAATTTTACCTGAACGATTGAACCAATCAATGACGATAAAAATCAAGAGTTTTGTGACAGATCATATAGCCTCATTTGTCATCCCAGGTGTTGCTTTACCCGATTATGCATTCATGTTAATTTCTCATATGATATAGGAATACTTAGGTTTATAATCCATTACATATTCTCTATATCCGTGTTCATCCACATATGGAAGAATCCAAATGCAACGATAAAAATTGGCATTGGCGGCACAAAACTGTAGCCAATATCACAGGTGTCATGACTGGAAATTGAAGAAGTTCGAAAACCTCGTGATGACAATGGAGTAGGAGATGGTGGTGGGGGTGCTCATTTAAGAGGAGGCATTATCGAGTAAATGTCAGAACAAATTTGATAACCAGCATCATAAAAAAGGTTGTCTCGCTCTAAGACTGTAGGTACTATCATCACTAGATTATCGGTTACCTTGATATTTTTTACCACCATAATATTATTTATAGCCATAGGATAGAGGATTCCAAGGAGGACAAACATGAAAGTACCAAGGAACATGCTGCATTATATTTCTTCATGTTGACATCCATATCCACCTATTCATCTACCTCCAAAATATGAATTTCCTCCGGCATCCATACTCAACAAACCACCTAAAAATATCAAGCCCTCATGTTGTTATCGCTTCCATGGCCGTGACTTGTCTCATAATCCACAGGCTTTCAACACATGGACTTGGACTTGATACAAATTGCTCATGTGTATTTGTACACTATCCTATGAATTATTGACCTACTTATAGCCAGTCATCGAAGCTACTATCATGTGGTTCATGACCATGACCACTCCCCGAATATGCTTATCCACCATCACCATATGAAACATCTACATCACCATCATCATCAACCCCATTGTCATCTCTTGATTTTGACTATGATTTAGATTTTAATGCGGAGACTGCACCACCATCACTTTCTAATCCTCGTATAGGGATTGCCATTCGACCTGATATTTCGATGTACTTCTCATCATCTGCATCCATATGTTGCCTTTTATTTTGATTTGACCTTATGCATGCCTCATAAAGTATTGAGGTGTCATTGAAATCCATCCACTTTAAAAAACTCTTCCTCCACACAAACATCATGCATTTTGAAAAAATATGCAAGGTCAATTGTGTGTGTGTGTGTGGGGGGGGGGGGGGGGGGGGTCTAATCTCCTTTATCAAGCAACTCTCTTGTATGTTTCATGTTAGATCTCAAGTTGTGATGCACACAGATAAGTCGTAGAGCTTGTCTTCACCCATATAATCCTTCTTTTGAAATAAATTTGTCCAGGGTACTCCAACTGACGAAGTTTTGGACAATACCTTTGTCCCACTTGTTGCAAGTTGTGGAAAGAGAATGACTTCATATTTTTCATTGATGCTCTACCTCTTTAGTTATATGTATAGAGAAATGAAAATAGAAATAAACAAACATGGAAGGAAAACAAAAGAGAATAGTGAAAGATCTTAAGATGTCTAAGATCTCTATGATCTCCAAAGAATATCATGTAATCCATTGTATCCAAAGAATGTTCTAAGAATTTAGAAATGGAAATAGCAGTTACATATATTCTTTCACACCCCTTTATTTTTTTGAGAAAAGATGGGATGAACCTCCAATACAGGCTCAGTCTTTCACACCCCCTTTAAGTTGGAATATATCCATTGATCAGGCCTAATTAGGAGACTGAGATATGCTTCATTGATAAAGCTTTGGTAAAGACTTGCAGATGATGGTATGAAAATACAAGGAGTGGCTATCTTCCCTGCTTGAACTGCAGTCTGCATCTCTGATACTTCAATGTATTTGATCCTTTCAGAAAATGGCATTAGAGGTAATATAAGTGACAAACTTATTATCGCAATAAAGGGGAATCAGAGCTTCGACTGAGAAACCAAGTTCCTTTCGAAAAGAGATAAGCCAATTGTAGCGATATATTTATGTTTTATGTATTGTTTCTTTATTATCTCTCTACTAATGTATGACTCCTATAATTTACCCATAGGCTCCTCTCATATATAAGAGAGCCTAGGGTTATGGAATAAATGACGAAAGGTTTTCTCCCAACATGGTATCAGAGCAGTGGTCTTAGACCGAAGCTCCAAAACCCTAACCCTAGTCCCTCCTCGCCTCCCACCTTTCCCTCCACCCTCTCGCCTCCCCGTGGCCCAGCGTCGCCCCTCCGACCGCCTGCGCCGCCCCTGCGGCCCTTGGGGCCTCCCGTGTTGTTCTGCGGCCAACGTCGCCTCCTGCGGCTCCTCAGTGCCGCCCCCATACAGTCCTAGCGGCCCCCAGCGTCGCCCCCTACGGCTCCCAGCACTGCCCCAGCGGCTCCCAGTGCCGCCCCCTAATCCCCACACTGCCCCTAGCGGCCCTCGGCGACCCCCCGTTGTTGGCTACTAGGAAACTAGTCGTCATCTCGTTCTATATGAGATTGATTGCATGAATTTGCATATGCAATCGAATCTCTCTATGTCAGGGTAGACAATTCGGTGTTTTATCTTCATCACTAGTCTTCTCGAGCCATCATGTCAGAAAGCAAGACCGATATTCCCTCCACGGACGCCTTTAGAGGTCCTGCGCCCATAGTAAAGAAGGATGGGACCAACTATGAACTGTGGGCTATGCAGTTCATGAGTAAGATGAAGTCTACAGGTAAGAAACACATTCTTACAGAGGAAGAATCGGCCGAGAAGACTGGAGTCAATGCTGCGTGGGAGGCAGATGATGCTTATGCCAAGGCCCAAGGTGCGGTTGTCGGGTACATTGGCACTGGAGATTGCCAATGACATACTTCATCAACCCACGACCAAGGCAATGTGGGACATTCTTGCTGCTACCTATTCACAAGCCAAAAACGAGATAAAGATCCTGCAGCTGCAGCATGATATCTTCACCACTAAGCAGAATGGACGCCCACTCCACTCCTTATATACATCACTGCGTGGGATATTTGAGAAGCTCTATACCTTCATGCCTCTCAACTCTACTCCTGAGCAGCAGAAGACTTATCGGAATGCCATCATGGTTGGTGTCTTTTTGATAGCCCTTGCTCCTGAGTATGAGGCAGCCCGCTCGCAGATTCTAGCGGATTCGACCATTCCTCCAATGGAGGAAGCTTTTCATCGGCTTAGTCGGATCACTGTTCCATCTTCTCTCACCAGCCAGTCCTCTTCCGCAATGGCTGCCTCTCGAGGTCGAGGGGGCTCTTATCATTCTCGTGGACGCGAACCTCGCGGCAGAGCTGGTCGTGTACGTCATCCATGCACATTCTGCCATCGTCCTGGGCATACCGAAGATACATGCTACTCCAAACATGGATTTCCAGCTTCTGCTCGTGTAGCTGAGCAGAATGAGTCTCCTGCAGCTTCTTCTATGGATCAGCGGTTCGATGATCTTGTGGCAAGACTGAGAGGTATCATACCTCCAACTTCTCCTACAGTGTCTTCCTCAGCTCCTGGCGGTCACTCGGATGTGGCAGCGCCGGCCTCCACCAGCGACTCAGGCAGTACCTTTGCATTCACTAGCAGTTGTGGATCGGATGTAGTCGAATGGATTGTGGATTCTGGAGCCACACATCATCTGTGCGGTGACAGAAATCAGCTTACAGCATACAGGTCTATTCCTCCAGGACATACAGTAGTTATTGCAGATGGGACTCATTCCCCAATTACAGGACAGGGGGAGATCAGCGTGATACTCATGTATCTGAAAACATCTCCTGGCGCAGGACTACTGTTTAAAAAGGGGAAAGAGGTTATCATTTCAGCATGCGTGGATGCAGACTATGCAGGGTACCCAAAGGACAGGAAGTCCACAACTGGATTTGATGTATACATTGGAGATTCTCTTGTCTCATGGAGAAGTAAGAAGCAAACTGTTGTAGCTAGATCTATTGTTGAGTAAGAGTATAGGGCAATGGCCCAGGCTACTACAGAAATGATGTGGATTCGAGTTGTGCTCACAGATTTACATATAGAGGTTCCTCTTCCTATGGCACTTGAATGTAACAATCAGGCTGCTATATTCATTGCAAATAATCCAGCATTCCATGAACGCACCAAGCACATTGAAGTTGATTGTCATTACATACGAGATAAGATTCAGAAGGTTTTTATCTCTACATCTCATGTCAGCTCAAGGGGTCGGACTGCGGATATATTCACCAAGGCCCTACTCAGAGGGCCCTTTCAGGAATGTTCCTCCAAGCTGAGCATGATCGACATCTATGCTCCATCTTGAGGGGGAGTGTAGCGATATATTTATGTTTTATGTATTGTTTCTTTATTATCTCTCTACTTATGTATGACTCCTGTAATTTACCCATAGGATCCTCTCCTATATAAGAGAGCCTTAGGGTTATGGAATAAACGACGAAAGGTTTTCTACCAACACCAACCAATTTTTTAGGTGGCTTGAGCCATGGCTCTATATTCCGATTCAACACAAGATCTTGGGACAATCATTTTTTTCTTGCAGCGCTGGGTAACCAAGTTGCCTCCAACAAACATCTTAAAACATGCAGTGCACCTTCTATCCTCAAGTGAGCTAGTATAGTCTACATCTGCATAGGAGAAAATATCAACATGCCCAAAAATAGAGAATTTCTTTTCAGGAGAATGCTTCAAGTATCTGAGAAAAACATTGCTTCTTGCCAGGGGCTATAACAAGAGCTCTTCAAGTGTTGACTTGCTCAACTAACAACATATGGTACATTAAGTCTAGTAATCGAGAGATAAAAGATCTTACCAACCAAACTTTGATATCTTCTAATGCCTTTGTAGAGATATTTCTATGTTTTTATGTACTTTTCTGTTATTTTATTGCTTTATGTTCATCTTATGTAATTTACCCATAGGTCTCTCCTTTATATAATAGAGCCTAGGGTTCCTAGGAATAAACAACTCTTTGATTTTTCCCAACATGGTATCAGAGCCGCGGTCTTAGACCGAAGCTCTGTACCCAAGCCATAAACCTCCACTCGTCCCCCTCCCCTTCTCTCTCTGCCGCAACCAGCCCTACCCTCCTCTCTCCGCAGTTGCTTCTCCAGTCTGTCGAGGCCCCTCTCCAGTCGTTGTTGAGCAGCACGGTCTTCACGACCGCCGCTGGCTCCTTTTTTGGTTTATGGATTTGGGTGTATAAGTCTACATATGCATTTAAATCCATGTATGTCTATGTAGACATCAATTCATTGGTCTACAAAACCCTAGTTACCCACATCCGGCAACATGTTTGAAAACAAAGTTGATGTACCTACCACAAGTGCTTTCAGAGGTCCAATGCCTATTGTCAAAATGGATGGGACAAACTATGAGTTATGTGCTAGGTAATTCATGAGTCTTATGAAGTCTAACGATAAGAAACACATTCTTACTGAGGAGGAGCCAGTGGAATAAACTGGGTTAACGCCTCGTGGGAGGCGGATGATGCATATGCCAAAGTTAGGATCTCTGATACATTGACGACAGTGATCGCCAACGATGTGTTCCATCAGCCCACTGCTAAAGAGATATGAGACATCCTCACAACAACATATTCTCAAGCGAGGAACGAGATGAAGACATACATGAATGCTACCATAGTTGGGGTATTGTTGGTAGCCCTTGACCCTGAATATGATGAAGCTCACTCACATATTCTAACAGATGTCACTATTCCTCACATGGAGAAAACTTTCCGCAGGCTTGGCAGGATTACTATTTCATCCACAACTACTAACACTGGTTTATAAAGACCAGAGGTATGCTAACGAGTATAGACGATTGGTGGAGGAGAGATGTCCAGAGGGTGTCACTCATAGTTTGTGTGAAGTAACTTGTCTGCTTAAAGAAGGTGACATCAGCAGACACAGTACCGATACCCAACAGGATCATAACAACAATAACCTTTCTGGGTATGAGAGTACCCAAGAAAGACACATTTGATAGTCCGAGGTGATAATTTATCCGATGCATGGAAGTTATGAACAAAGACAATATAACCAAAGATTCACATAAGTATATGGTAGGGAGACTCAACGGGATATAGTAATGAAAACAGGGCTCCCCCTTTGAGAATAGACGAATGAACACGATTGACGAGATATACTGCAGTAAGGATGGCATCCCTCCAGTAGTGTTTAGGAACACTCATGTGACTAATGAGAGATCTGGCAACATTTAACATGTGTCAAAGTTTCCTTTTTGTTATACCATCCTGTTGTAAGGGATAGGGACCGAAGGTTTCCTCAACAGACCCCTGAGGCATAAAGAAAGATGTTAAGTCCTGTTAGGTTAACTCAAGCATTGTCAGTTCGAATGATCTTAACAAATGTAGGAAAGAAGTTTTTAATATATTGAAAGAATTTTTTGATAATTTTATTAACCTCTAAACACTCTTTTATTAGATATACCCAAGAAGATCTACTATAATCATCAATAAAAACTATAAAATAACGATAACCACTTAATTTTTGAATCAGACAAGGTCCCCAAACTTCACAATGAACAAGATGAAAAGCACTAGTACTACGAGACTCGATACGAACAGGAAATGAAGCTCGATGATATTTCTCGAACACATACACCTCGCACTGAACGGACTTCAGAGTCGAAAGTTCAGGAAACATCGTGGAGATGGCCTTGGTAGAGGGATGCCTAAGGCGCAAAAGCCATAGGAGCGGGTCTTCAAAGAGGGATGCAACACTGACAAACTTGGAATCTGAGGGTATGTCAAGATAATATAGGTCATTCTTCTCATGATCGCCATCAAAAATATGCCTCGTCTGGATATCCTGAAAATAGCAACAAAACTCATAAAATATCACGTGGTAATAAAGCTCAACACAAAGCTTATGAACATATAACAAGCTAAGAGGGAAGTCAGAATCATAGTGGACCCCAGAAAGCCAGAGCGTGGAAGAAAAATCCATTGTTCTTATAGTAGTAACCGGTGATTGAGTCCCATCAGCGACTCGAACTGACTTCACAGCATGGAAGGTCGTATCGATATTGATTCTATATCGTGTCAATACGATATTTCACTGATATATCGGAGATATATCATCGAACTATCACCCATATCGACGCACTTTTGTGAAGGAAATGCCTGAAAAGGAGGATATATCGCTATACCGATATCGATATCGATCTCATCTCGATATCGATATATCGGCGATATATCGCTAATATATCGTGATATTTCCTTCCATGCTTCACAGAAGTAGACGGTATGGAGAAGGCTAACAGACTGCCTTCTTCGGTCATGTGAGTAGGGGCACCGTAATCAATAATCCAAGTCATAGCCGAAATGATAGCAAAGTTGACTACTGTACTTGAAGGAGTAGCCAGAGCAGTAGTATAGTGTCAGTGGAGGTAGTAGGCCCTGGAGTCTGAAGAATCTGAATCAAACGGGAATAATTTGTGTCATCGAGATGGATTGTCTTGCCATTGGAGGATGCTGCCGACTACAGATCTTCCACATCGTAGGCGTCCTCATAGGCATTATTGACGTGATAAAGAGGCACACCAAACTTATGCCAGTATCTTTCGGACAGGTGGTTCCACCGACCACATTGAGTGCATGGGGCAGTAAAGTCTTACCCATGACTACGATCAAAGTTGAGTCCTCGCCCAGATCCTCATCCATGATCACGACCTGAATCACGACCACGCCCTCCTCAAAAGCTATATTTGCATTCTCTCACAGATGAAGCGATGTGTGCAGAGTTCTCTGTTGAGCCTAAGGCAGGAGCCCGGGCAACAGATGTCTTCAGTTCCTCAAGTCGATCAAAGATGGCTTTCATCATTGGAAGTATGTCGGATATAAGGAATTGCTCATTCGATGCATGATACCTAGAATGCATGCCATCAAGAAAGAGATATACCTACTACTCAGAACGCTCTTGTATCTGTTTGGTACAATATGAGGGTAGAAATATAGCAAGCTCCTCATACAGGCTGAAGAGATGCATGTAATACTCAATGATGGTAGAATCTCCCTAAGATGCCGATCATATTTGCTTGAAAATGCATGCAAGGCTTGACTTCATCTTCTTCTGGGAGTATGTCTGCTTGAGATTCTCCCACATTTCCTTGGTTGTGTTTCTGTATAGAAGATTTGAAGCAATGTGAGCATCAACATCGTTGGTCATCTAGTTGATAACCAAGTAATTTTGTTTGATTGTCAATTGTCGTACTCTTTGTCCTTTTCATTTAAAGGATCTTGAGTCAGGATGTAGAATTTTCTTTAACCACCAATGAACACCGCGAGACCAGGGCATGTAATTTTATGTGTCCTTAAGTTTGATAGTAGTGCATTACACTATAATATTCATGGCCAAGGGTTTGGTCTTGGTAGAAAGAGGTGAAATGGTGGTCTTAGAAAAGAAAGGAGATTCTTTGATTGACGAGGCATGCAAACAAGAGCTAAAAGATGCCCTAAAACTCACATTCGGACGTGCAAGAGGTCTGAAAATTCCACTCCACAGTTGTTTATGAGAAAAATAAGGACCTTACTGTAGTAGTAGATGTCCAGGGAGGCTCTAACGACAGCGTAGTGGGGGCCCTGAAGGGCCATCGGCAGGACCTGCGGTGACCCTTGGATGGCAAGTGGTGGCCTAAGGGTTGTTGCAGCAGCCATGGGATGGTTGCAGTTGCTGTTATGGCACCCTAGGTGTTGCCGACGACCCCCCAAGAGAGGGCTGCAGCAGAACCAGATAATCTAAGGGGCCGGAGGCAGTCCTACAAGAGCCCGCACGGGGACCCAAGCGGAGAAGAAAGGCCCGCGCAGGCACGAGAAGAGGCTTGAAGGTGGCAACAGGTCAGAACCCTAATCTAAGACTATTGCTCGGATACCATGTGAAGAAAAGAGAATAGATTGTTTGTCTCGCAGGTCTAGGGTCTCTTATATAGAGAGAAACCCTAGAGAGCTCAAGATGAAAAATACATAAATACCCCTAAAGTTTACAGAGCATAAAACATACAAAAATTAGCTCTAATAGAGGAAATGGAGAGGCTACAACACCATTGAGTTGGTTCACATGAGGCTCAACTCCAAGGCAATATCTACAATGAAACATTTAAGATACATAAACATACAAAAATTAGCTCTAATAGAGGAAATGGAGAGGCTACAACACCATTGAGTTGGTTCACATGATGCAACTCCAAGGCAATATCTACAATGAAACATTTAAGATACAGAAAGGGGAGACTATCAAGGACATAAATGTATGGTTCGATGCTACTATGAACCAATTGAGAAACATGGGAAAAACTTTCCTAGCAGGAGAACTCCCAAGGAAAATTATCATCGCCGAAATGGAGCACAAGGTCGCGACAAAGATTAATCTACAAACTTCATCAAAGACTTCTTTGAAGGATCTCATAAATCTTCTTGTCTGTGAAATAAAGTTAAAAAATAGGAAAAAAAGAGAAAAGCTATAAAAAAATCTAACCCTCGCAACCAACAGGAAAGCCCAAGAAGAATATGACAACGATGATGATGTCACATTCATGACCCTTCAAGTCTTTTTCTTAAGGAGAAGAGAAAGGGATAACGAGAAATCAAATGCTTCCAAGTGCAACAAAGTAGAGCACGCTAAAAAGGATTACCCTCAACTATAGAAGAACTTCATACATAAAAAGAAGTTCGAGAAGAAATCCAATAGGAAAGCATTACAAGCATCTTGGGTCGATTCAACCAACACTGAAAATAAAATGGCGAAAGCACATGCATGGAATTCGTTGGATTGATCGAATCCGACTCATCGAACTGAAATTCTGACATCTAGGAAAGTAAACTCTCTTATAAAGAACTTTACAGTCCCTCGCAAGATTTCTTTAGACAAGTCATAAAGCATGAAAAGATCGACAAGAAATTGGAAGAGGATAATTCTCTTTTGCTAAATGATTTAGATGATTTGAAAAAGGAAAATGGATTGCTTAAAGAGAATTTTAGCATTTTTAGATTTAAACTTACTTGCCTAGAAAAAAATTAATGCTAAGGGAAAAAAAGTAGATAATCATGCTTTTAGGTCTAGTTCTTCCTAGAAAAGATGGGTTTGAAAAAAGAAGGGTACACTGATATCTAACCCTAAAGGACCTGAAAAAGAATGAGTACCAAATCAAAATCTTTCAGGTAGTGAAGGCCAAGGAAAAGGTTGGGGGAAGCCACGTCAACATTAAAGATGGACCCCGTCAGGCAAAGATTGAGATATCACGATATATCAATAATAAATTGCTGATATATTGGTCTCAGAGTGGGACATATATCATATTGATATGGTGATTTCCATGCATTTTTCGATCATGCCTTCACAAATGTGTGTCGATATAGTCGATATTTCAAAGATATATTGTCGAAATATCATATCGACACCATATCGATATCGTGTCGATATCGATATTTAAAACCTTGTTGCCATGGCCAAACAATTACCAGATGTACAACCATGGATAGACGTCATTACCATGGTGAAGATATCAGACTGGAGAAGCCCACCACCATCGAATGAAAATTATCTTTTTTTACTAAGTTGATCATGAATACCATGCATTGGCAATGAGCCCTCAACTTCTATCTTTAAGGGGGAGTCTTAAAACAAAGATTAAGGGGAAGTTCTAGTTTAGGGGGAGCTTAGATTAAAAAGAATGCTTTCAAAGAAAAAGAGGAAGAGATATTCTAGTCATCTCTTTAGCCAACAATTAGTATGAATCACCAATTGGTAAATGTTTAAATCTCTTTGATTATGTCAAAAAGGAGAAAAAAGCATTTACAAAAAGCTCTTAATGTTTTCTTGAGGAGAGAATATTTTCAAATGGGTTCACACACTTTTTTTGCAAACACTTAAAATATTTTCCCATCATCAAAAAGTGGGACATTGATAGTTCATGCATGAGCACACATGTTTTGATGATAGCAAAACTTGTGCAGACAGAATATTTATTCAATTAGCTTGAAGCTAGGTCAAGAGCAGGAAAGCTATTGGACTAAGAACATGCTCAAGCTTAAATCAAGAAGAACTTAAGAGGCCAAAGGAGTTCAAAACTCTAGCTCAAGCTCAAGAAGAATACGGAGTTTTTTCTTTCATTTAGTCCAGCATATAATAATTATCTCAGATAGTATAAGACCTCAAGAGTCCTGCATCTTAGACATTGACTTTCATGTCAAAACTCAAACTGCACTACCACCGCTTTTAGTCAAAATTCAAAACTTTAAAATCATCCAATTTCACTGATTAACCATTTTTTGAAATCTGATCGATCATCTAGTTTTAGTGTCCATCACTTTTTCGATTGTGATTGATCATCCAGTTTCATTGATCAAATCCATTTTCATTGATCAATCATATTTTTGAATTCTGATCGATCATCAAGTTTCACTGATAAATCATTTTTAAATAATGTATTTCAAGAAGTTTTCACTTGTCATGTATGCCTCCAGCGGCTACAGGAATCTGAGACCTATAAATAAGACTACATACCTCATTTGTTCAACACACAACAAAAAGCAACAAGCACACTTCTTTATGTTCTTCATTCCATATTCTAAGAGAAAGTTCTAAGAGCTATTTTCTGATATGCGCTTCATGCAAACATCTCTAGTCTTCTACGATTCATCTTATGAGACCGCTCCTCTCTCTATAAGACCATTTTAGTTCTGTCTTATAATGTTCATTGCATATATATCATTGATACTCAAGTTATTAGGTTAGTTTAACTGTAATACAATCGAGTTAACTATGTAATCATCTCATGTCGTAATACGGTTGAGTTACCCGCGTAAGCAACTTAGGTTACCTAAGTCAGGAGACTCCGGTGGTGGTTTTTACGGAGAGTTTCCACGTGAGCCCTACCATGACACCACCTTCGATTCAATGGTGAAAGGTGCCATTAGTGACGACACAAGGGTTCCAATGAAGGAATCAAGGACCGTGTGAGGTTCCGTGGAAGCAAAGCGAACCCATGCGGGACCCAAGGCCCTAAATGTCGGTTTCGGTCATCATTTCGGTACCGACCGAAATAGAATTTCGATGGAATTTCGACCGAAATTTCGGTCATTTCGGTCGTTTTTTGTACTAGGACCCCCATATTTCGGTCATTTCGGTCGTTTCGATCGAATTTCGATTTCGACTGGATATCGATATTCGACAGAAATTCGACTGAATTTCGCTGAAATTTGAGGCCATGGCGGGACCTGTTGGCCATGCACAAAGGAGAGGAGCTCAATGTCGACGCGTTGGGCTTCATGTGCCGGCAGCGGCATGCATGAACGAGAAGAGGAGATAGGGTGCTAGTGGGTGGTAGTATGGTTTTGGATATAAACCTCGATCTAGGATCATTGCTCTGATACAGTGTGGAAAAATAATTGAGAATGAATAATATAATCCAATCAAGGTGTAATGGGGTTTCTTATATAGCATGAAACTGTAGAGCCCAAGTGGTGATAATTAAATAAAAGATCCTCAAGGATTATAGGGCTCAATGAAAGGAATAAAATAAGAAAAAAACAAAACAGCCTCAACATTAATGATATGGTTATTATTGAAAATTATAACGTAATCACTAAGGACCTTGGTCACCTATGGTATTTTCTTGGCATTAAGGTCACTCATGCTTTTGGAGAACTAAACCTATCTCGGAGAAAGTACTATCTTGACAACATTGCAAAAGTATGTTTACATGGTTGTCAACCACCTTTTTACAAATCAAATCTCAAAGCCCTATTACCTTGATGGATCCCTTCTTTAAGGATACTACACTCTATAGAAAACTAGTGGGAAAACTTATGTATCTTTAAATTTCTATTTCCGAGAAATTCTTATGCCAAATTTCCAGCCCAACAAACTATTTTATCTTGTCATATTCCTTGGAATAATTTATCAAGCTCCCTAATGGCTAAAAACTTCGAATATTGATCTTTTCCTCCCACCAGAACTCAACCACGCGTTCGAAGATAAAAAGAAGAGCTCATATACTATCCAACTCCAAAAGAGGATCACACAATTAAATCATATGCACATGAAGAACAGTAATGACGGACGGCTATTAAAAAGGTACATTCCTTTTCAATTTCTCTTTGAGATCCCATAAAATCAGTTTATTAGATTCTTTACATGAAGAAAGTCCTCAAGCATCTGGACATGGATTAATCATGACAAACAAAAAAGATTGTAATTCCATCTATGTTTTTTTATTATTACCTCTTGTTGAAGAGCTCTCCATCTGCCTCGAGCATAGGTCGAATTCTTTCATCTAATCTTTTCATTACAATAAGAAGCTTCTGCATACTTTCTGTTAGTTCTTGGAAGTCCATGTTCGTGGCAGCAAGACTCTGGAAAACATAATAAAGCATTTAGTTCCAGAAAATGAGACAAAAAGGTAATAGAACAGAAATACAATATAAATGCATTGGATAAATAGGACAATGATTAAAAAAGCGGTACTTCTGAAATTGAATGCCACAATGTGATGACACATTCGGTCTCATTGCAAGCACACAGAATCTACTAATGGATATTTTGTAACCTTCAATTCCCTGTGACTATCAGTTTGCATTGCCAACAACTAACTGAACTACGAGCCCAAGAATCACAAAATGTTGATCAGTTGGGGCAACTTACTGTTTGACTGCAGAGTTCACGCAAGGAGAGCAACCATGTGGTTCGAGAGGGGGTAAATCTAATGGTTCTAAAATTGCACATAGCTTTATGGGAGTTGTTTCCATACCAACTTTCGTATGAAGAAGTGGTTGAGGACTTCAACAAAAGTAAGAAAACTTTATTTTAAAACAAGTCAACTATCTGGAGTTGCAGGATTGCCTTCATATTAAAAAATGTGCAAAGCCTTCTCCCACTTTAAGTAGGATGGGTTGCATGAATACTTGCTCAAATCTATGTTGAAAGATCCAACTACTTTTTACGCTTGTTGATTACCTAACTCAACTCCACAAGGGGGATTTGAACCTTGGTCGTTTGGGTGGTAGGCACACTGCACTACCACCAGACCATTGAAGTATACTATAAAAAGCTATGAGGGATCGCCTTCATAGCTTCTTATAAATACTAAATGCTAGCTACAACACAAGCCACATAAAAGTATACTATAAATAATGAAAAAAAAACTATGAAAAACAAAAATAGGAAATTACATGAATAAAAAGTTGTTTTACTCGGTAAGAGTAATTAGAGGACCGCAAGATATTATAAAATATTTTTAGGGCTAAGTTGACCTGGCCAGGCCGTTCTCTACTTTTTCTTTGGAAAGCAAGGCGCAGCTGATTAAATAGATCACCAATAACTTCTTTTTGATGGATAAGTTTAATCAATGCCACCCTGTGACTTCGACTGTGGATCAGAGCATTGAACTGCAAAATTAATGTCAGCAACAAAAACAAGACTCAGTTAATTCATATGCCGCTGAAACAAAAATAATAATTAATTCTAATATCACCAGCAGCAAGGAAAAAGTCGATTCCCAATAGATAAAAAATCCCAATTTGCAAGTAGTTAATACATATAAAAAAATGTTGAAGCCTTCTCCAACTATAAGTACTCCAACTATAAGTAGGGTCGACTACGTGAATTCTTGTTCAAATCCATGTTGAAAGATTTCATTTAGCGGATTGGCATAAGGTGACATCGTTGAAGAGGAAAGGCGGACTAGGGGTGATGCGGATGGAGGACATGAACAAGGCTTTTATGGTGAAGTGGGTGGTTTGGATATGGGGGACTTCAGATGATCCGGTGTATCAATTGCTGAGGGAGATGTATGGGGTGGATATGCCATTGGCGGTTAATCCGGGATATTTGCCGTCGTCGTTGTGGAGGGGGATCACTGTGGTGGTTCCGGAGATTGCTAGTTCATTGCGGCCGGTGCTTGGAGATGGCTCGGGGTTCCATTTCTGGTTGGATAACTGGACGGGAAATAGGGTGTTGGGGGAGCGTTGCCCGCATCTGTTTCGGTTGGTGGGGGACAGAGGAGTAACGGTAAAGCAAGTCTAGGAGGATGGGGAATGGACTACGTTGTTCTCTTCTGGGTTGTTTGATCAGAGGCTGGAGGAGTTTCTTACCTCACAGATAGAGCTCTTGTGGTGTGAGGCACAGATTTCGGGAAGGGATTTTGTGGAGCAATAGGAGATTCACGGTGAGGAAAGTATACCGTTTTTTTATGAATGAAGGGGTGGTGGTACATGATGAGTTGGTGGACACATGTATGATTTGGAGGAGTAGAGTATCGAACCAAGTTAAGGTTTTCATTTGGCTATTCCGAATAGGGAAGGTTCTTACAAAGGCTCGTCGAGGTTATCTGCTGGGACGAAGGATATTGGGTGTGACAGATGCGGTCCGGTTGAAGAGGACGTGGACCACTTATTTTTCTCTTGCCCGCTATCGGTGGAGGTTGGGCCAGGGCTAGCGTTCCATGGCTGGCAAGTCAGAATGGGGCCATGTTTTAGAGGGTACCAATTTAGTTTGCAGCGCGAGGCATGAGGACAACTCCCTTCCTTTTGTCGTGGTGTGGTCTATTTGGTGCGCTAGGAATGGCGTCATTTTAAGGGGCAGAAGTTTTATGCTGATAATGTAGTCGGGCATTTCAGGACGTTGACTCGATGTGGCAAGCATGATGTAACAGGATGCGGTGTAATTATGGCAGTCTAGTAACCATTTCCTATTTATGTTATATACTTAATTTGTGAGGTGGGTCCCGACTTGGGAGGCCACCTGTATTTTTCCACACAAAAAAGATTCGTCTACTTTTTATGTCAGTTGTCGACTACCTACGCAACCCCCACAAGGGGGGATTTGAGGCCTGCTCTTTTGGATGGTAGCCCCACAACAATGCCACCAAACAATTTAAGTGGGTTCAAAAATGGCATGTAGTTAATACAGCTTAGTTAATAAACATTGTTAGAAAATATAATGCAGAAGCGAACATATAAACATAGCATAAACTACATAAAGATAAATCTTGTAACACAGATATTTTAACATGGGACCCTACTACCTAAGGAGCGGGATGAAATCACATGAGAATGCCTCAAAGGACCGATTTATGCATTGCACATTCTCATTGGATACTAGAGGTCCGAGGCTTCTTATATAGCCTCCACAGACCCTCCAAGTCCCATCGCTGGTAGATGTGGGACTAAGCATTGGATGTAGTAAATGGACTTGAAAGGATCCATTTACCCATCTACACATATAAATGACACATACTCAAACACTCCCCCTCAAGCTGGAGCATGCAACGCTCAGGTTGGACAAACATAAAGAAATCACTCAAAGTCACAATACAAGACATTACAGACAATATCAACTCAACGTGCATTGTTGTCGAGAACATTGCTCCTCACGTCGTGTAGGTGAGGATGATAAACAAGCTGGAGTGTTAGTTGAACCGAATCTCCTCGTCGGAGAGCATGTGCAATGTATTACGTTAGCCAGAGTCACTGCAACTGAAAATGGGTCTCCACCTGGAAAACTCTGGCCTGCCACAACATGTAGACACACAATGCATGGAAGGAGTCGCGCGCCGCCACCGCATGGGGGCACAACGCCTGGAGGAGATGCACCCCTTGCCGCTTGGACTTGGGTGCAGCACTGCCTTGGGTAGTCGCTACCCGCACAAAGGGCAAAGATGCCGCCTGCACTTGGCAGTGCTCGGAGATCGGAGAGGCAGTCCGGAGGTCGACTCCTGGATGTGTACTGGAACTCCACACGAAGATGCTTGGAGTTGGGAGCGTCGCGCAGTGTGGCTAGGGCTACAGCCTTGAGAGTCTCGCGAAGAAGAAGCCACCGACCCACCGCCCTAAATGTTGCAGCCGCTTGGAGGGAGCACACATGGAGAGGAGAACCACGATCCGCCTGGAACAAGTATAGGAGATGTGTGCTGCCTACGCAATGGAGGAGCTAGGGTTGCGTTACGCGAGTCCTGTGATTTGCAAATCTGTAGTGCTCTGGATTAGGGTTCCAACTGGAAATCCTAATTAGGCTTTCAGAGATGACCCTCAAGAATCTTACTCGTCACGAATCTTCAAACCTTCAATGATGATCTTCGAGATGTGCAGAAATTAGGATTTCATAAGAAACCCTATAATCTACTTGAACAATATGAACAGATCTTGAAACATAATGATAAACATGAATATACAATCCTCAAGAGTTGGTCTTCAAGAACTAAACACCATAATCGAATCTCGCACAAATGAAAAAAATTAACTCCGTGAGAATCGAACTCGCTCTGATATCATGTTAGAAAATATAATGTGGAAGTGAACTGATAAACAGAGCATGAATTACAGAAAGATAAATCTTGTAACACAGATATTTTAACGTGGAACCCGAGTCCCTAAGGAGCAGGATGAAACCACGGGAGAACGCCTCAAAGGGCTGATTTATGGATTGCACTTTCTCATTGGATACAAGAGGTATGAGGCTTCTTATATAGCATCCACAGACCCTCCAAATCCCATCACCCGTATGTGTGGGATTAAACATTGGATGTAGTAAATGAACATGGAAGGATCCATTTATCGATCTGCATATATAAATGACGCATACACTAACACGTAAAATGCACAAATATTAAACTTTTTTTGAAGTCAAACAAGTGGGAAACACTCAGAGGTGCCCACCCCATAATTGCATTAAAAAATTCGGATTAAAAGTACACAAGGGGCAGCTAGGAAAGCCACAAATCTAATAACCCCGATACATGCATACATACATTCTCCTTATAGAACCTTTGCCCGGAGAACAACAAAGCGTTCCTGGCCAACCAAATAGTCCAGACAATGGCCACAGGGCGAAGCAGGCTTCTTCTTGGACGATGCCTGGACGTCACCAGTAACTCGCAGAAAGAGGAGAGATTTCATGTATTAACCCAGCCCAGATTCGAGCCGACCCAGATAAGCGTCGTCATCTGACATGAGAAGAAGAGATGCTCAATTGTCTCAATGCTGGAGCCTGGAACCACACAGAAGACAAGTGTCAGAGACCGTACCAAGCAGTCTTGCACAACGGTCATGTGTCATCAATCTCATTCTCCTAAACAACCATAAGAAGCCAATTTTCTCAGGAAGACCAAGGCCCAAAAGACGCTACAATCCCTCACCAACTCAGCCGACCGCGAAGGGGGAGGATGACATATCACCAAATACGCTTTTTTTGACTAAGAAACTATTCCCCCTCCAAACCCAGTGGTCGCGCTCCTCAGAGGGGCCACCAAAGACTCTCAACAAGTCCAGAAGGAGAAGAAAATCCTCCAAAAGATGGTCGGAGAAGTTTGCGCAAAACAAAGGCATCCAGTTGCTGTCAGCCCAACATGAAGGCACACGCACCTCCTGATCTGCGGCCAAGGCAAAAAGGCGAGGGAAATGGCCGCACAACGCACCACAATCCGTCCAGTCGTCTTTCCAGAATGCAAATGACTCCCCGTTTTCCCAGAACCGGTCTGAACGAGGCATGGAGATGGGGAATGACGGATAGAATCCCCTTCTAGAAGGTGGAAGGTCGCAGCCCACAGCCACAACCCTTAGGAGCCGAAGCGGATTGCAAATCAGATGCATAAGCGAGGTGCAGATGTCCTCCCTGCACCCCCAAATACGGCCCAACCATTTCAGCAAGAGGGCTTCGTTCAATGCATCGAGACGCCTCCACCAAGACCCCCCTCACCTTTGGGAGGGAGATTGTCTCCCAGTCGATCAGGTGAATGTCGGTAGCCTCCTGACCGCCCTTGGTCTAGAGAAAACGACGCATCAGCCCCCCAACCTTTTTCTAATTCCAGCAGACATGATTCTTGTAGATATGAAATAAATCGGAATTGCTGAAAGTGCTGCCTTTAATAGAACCAAACGACCACCATTAGAAAGGAGAGAGGACTTTCACCCCGCAAGGCGCCCCTCCAATTTCTCCACCAGAGGTAACCAGACCGTCATCTTCGTCCTGCCAACGGTAAGAGGAATCCCTAAGTAGTGTATCGGAAGATGGGCACAAGCAGTCCGCAGTGCGTCATTACAACGAGTCGCCTCCTCGTCAGACAAACCAAAAGGGACCATTTTGGACTTGCTTGTGTTCAGAGCCAGCCCTGACAAATCACCAAACAGCTCGAGAGTGACGGCCATGCCACTAGCCTCAAAGATGCTCCCCTTAATGAAGAAAATAGGGTTGCCAAAGTACTGAAGCAGGGGATCCGCAAGCCATACCTCGAGTACCCACAAGTGATCTCGTTTTCCTGAATCTGGGCTACCATACAAGCGAGCACGTCAGAAGCAATGATGAAGAGCAGAGACGCAAGAGGGCAACCCTGTCTAACGCCCCTCTGAAGATGAAAGAAGCCACCTTCAGGACGCCCATTCACGAGGATCGACATCGACGCAGTAGTCACGCAACATTTCATCCAAGAGATCCAGAGCGCAGGGAATCCCCTCCCATGCAACGCCGTACAGAGAAAATGCCAGTCTAAAGTATCGTAGGCCTTAGCAAAATCTACTTTCCAGAGCAAAGCCTTCTTCTCTCGCCTCTTCCAATCCGCAATAATTTCAGACGCCATAACCAAGCACTCTGTAATCTGTCTCCAAGGGACGAAAGCAGAGTGAAAGGGGGAGATGATGTGCTCGAGGACCCTACTTAGCGAAAACCTTCGCCACAATCAAGTACAAAGCATTGGATAACGCAATTGGTCTATAGTTCTCAGTCCACCCTCCTCCTTCGGAAGTAGGACAATCAGAGCCTTATTTATGCGATTAACACCAGCATTGCAACGGCAACGATCTAATACGACGTCAAGCACCTCCGAACCAACCAGATCCCATAAGTCTTTATAGAATGTGTAGAGATATATGTTATGTTATTTGTATTGTTTCATATTTTCTATATTCTTGTGGACTCCTTATGTAATTTACTCATAGGTTACTCTCCTATATAAGAGAGCCTAGGGCGTACGAAATAAACAACTCTCTGATTTTTCCCATCATGGTATCAGAGCGACAGTCCTAGACCGGAGTTCTCAAACAAAACCCTAACCCTGGCCCCCACCTCCAAGCCCTAGTGCGCGCCGCCCCGCCGTGCGCCCATCCCCGTGTCGCCCATCCGACGCTCCTCGGCCCAGCGTCGCCCATCCTGCGCTACTCGGCCTCACGCGCTCCGTACGTCGTGCCTCGTGTGCTGCCCTTTGGCTACTCGGCCCCGTGACTCGACCACGCGCACCGTGACTCAGCCTCGTGCGTGGTGCACCGTGACTCACCCCGTGTCGTGACTCGCACGGCGCCTCTCTCTTCCTTTAGGCCTTCACGTCCTAGGGTTCGAACAACCCTAGGTCTCACCGTGTCGTGACTCCTAGGTCTCGCGCGCAGCCACACGTCCTAGGGTTCGAACAACCCTAAGGAGGACGTCATCGAAGAGACCTTCGCCCACGTCTCCACGTTAATGGGTTTGGTTGCTTGAGTCTACACATGCAACTGAGCCCGTTAATGTCAGTGTAGACAATCATATCTTCAGTCTATGAGCCTAGTCTTCTATTATCATCATATCAGAAAGCGAGGCAGATATTCCATCTACAGGCGCCTTCAGAGGTCCTACGCCTATTGTGAAGATGGACGGGTAAAATTACGAACTGTGGGCAATGCAGTTCACGAGTATGATGCAATCGACCAGTAAGAAGCACATTCTTACTGAGGAAGAGCCTGCTGAGAAGACTGAGGTCAACACCTCATGGGAGGCAGATGATGCATATGTCAAGGTTTGGCTTTCAGGAACATTAGCAATAGAGATTGCAAATGATATTCTCCATCAGCCCACTGCAAAAGCAATGTGGGATATTCTGGCTGCTACCTATTCACAGGCAAAGAATGAGACGAAGATTCTGCAACTCCAGCATGACATCTTTACAATCAAGAAGAATGGAGGGCCTCTACACTCATTATACACGTCTTTACGTGGAATGTTTGAGAAGCTTTACAGCTTCATGCCTCTCACAGCCACTGCTGAGCAACAGAAGACCTACCAGAAGGCCACCATGGTTGGTGTATTTCTGGCAGCCCTTGATCCAAAGTACGAGGCAGCACGTTCCCAGATCTTGGCAGATTCCACTATTCCTATGATGGAAGAAGCCCTTCACATGCTGAGTTGTATTACTGTTCATTCATCTGCTGCCAATCAGACGGCCTCAGCTATGGCAGCATCTCGAGGTCGTGGGGATCATCATCAGTTTCGTGGTCGTGGACCTCGAGGCAGAGGGGGTCGTGTTCGGCCATCATGCACTTTCTGCCACCATTCTGGACATACCGAGGACACATACTATTCCAAACATGGATTTCCTGCTTCTGCACGAGTAGTTGAACAGATTGAACCTCTATATGCTTCTTTGGATCAGCGCTTTGATGATCTTGTAGCTCGTCTGAGGGGCATTATTTCTCCATCCGGTCCTGTTGCA
Organism: Ottelia alismoides; assembly: GCA_037367405.1. NCBI lineage: Eukaryota > Viridiplantae > Streptophyta > Magnoliopsida > Alismatales > Hydrocharitaceae > Ottelia > Ottelia alismoides. The sequence continues at coordinate 677,043 of JAZKJV010011467.1, forward strand.
TCAGCGCCTCCCTCTGAGAGTGATTCTGACGTTGCTGCTTCTGCATCCACTAGTACTCCAGGTAGTATTTATGCATTCACTAGCAGTAGTGGATCTGCTACTTTAGAGTGGATTATGGACTATGGTGCCACACATCATCTGTGTGGTGACCGAGGTCTACTTACAGCCAACCGACAGGTTCCTCCAGGCCGTACTGTGGTTATTGCTAATGGTATACACTCCCCAATTACTGGTCAGGGGGAGATTAGCCTACCTCAAGAATGTGCTGCACGCACCTGATTTTTCTATGAATTTGTTATCCATTAGCCAACTTACAAAGGATTTACATTGTCGCGCAATTTTTTATCCATCTTCTCTCATTTTTCAGGGCATCCTTACGGGCAACGTGATTAGGCGTGGCTATGAGCAGGGTGGCCTATATCGTCTCAGTCGGACCCCATATGCTGGAATCTCCTCTCTTCCTGTTGGACCTGTCTCTCCATTCATGTTGCACTTGCGCTTTGGCCATCTACCGCTTCAGAAATTGTGTCGTGTTTTACCTCAGGTTTCACCTCACGCGTCCGTCCAATGTGAGGCTTGTCAGTTGGGAAAGCATCATCGGTCTACCTTTCCCAGTCGTCAGAGTCGGAGTAGTAGCTCCAAATTTGAGTTGTTTCACGTTGATATCTGACCCATCTGGGGTCCTAGTCGTGTTCCTGATCATCAGGGACACAGATTTTATATGGTCATAGTGGATGATTTTTCTCGTGTATCTTGGGTCTTTTTGTTAAAGAATAAATCTGAAGCTGGATATATTATCATAAATTTCATAAATGAAGTTCGTAATGTCTTTTCTACGTCAGTAAAGATTGTGAGAAGTGATAATGCCTTGGAATTTTGTACTCATACTCTCTAAAATTACTTTTCAACACAAGGGATTATCCATCAAACATCTTGTGCCTATACTTCCCAACAAAATGGAGTTGCAGAAAGGAACATCGTCATTTACTTGATGTCACTAGGATGCTTCTCATACAGAGTCATGCACATCATTCTTTCTGGGGCGATGTTCTAACGGCATGTTATCTCATTAATCGCATGATGTCGTCTGTCTTAGGTGAGAAGATTCCTTTCTCCCTTATTTTTCCTGGAAAAGAATTGTTCTCTCTTACCCCACGTGTGTTTGACTCGATTGCCTTTGTTCATCAGTTGTCTCCCGGTATTGACAAGCTCTCTCCTAGGGATGTCAAGTGTGTTTTCGTTGGGTACTCCAGGACACAAAAAGGGTACATGTGTTATGATTCGTTGCGCAGGAAATACTTTGTTAGTGCTGATGTCACCTTTTTTGAGTCTGTTATGTACTTCTCTCCTACAAGTGATCGCTTGGTATCCTCAGACACTGATGAAGCCATATGCATGGCACCTCCACCACCACCTCCACTACTACCTACATCACCTACACCTCTCGTTATAGTTCTTGTCCCTCCATTGCCACTCCACTATACTCGTCGGCTTGCTTCTGCTCATGGTCACCGCTCATCATCTAGCTCGCCTAAGGTATGTTCTGAGAATATAATCAATAATGATAGATCTAATGATTTACAATCCCACGCACCTATCAGGAAGCACTTCAATTGAGTGAATGACGCCTTGCCATGGAAGCATAAATAGCAGCGTTACAATCACATGGCACATGGAATATGGTTTCAATTCCAGCATACGCATCTGTTATGGGATGCAAATGGATGTTCACTATGAAACACTGAGCAGATGGCATCATTGACTACTACAAGGCCCGATTACTGGCGCGCGGGTTCACCCAGATCAATGGGATGGACTACCAGAACACCTTCTCTCCAGTTGCTCGTCACTCTACCCTTCAAGTTCTTCTCTCGATTGCAGTCACATGTGAATGGCCTCTCTACCAGCTTGATGTGACGAATGCCTTTCTCTTCGGAGATCTTCAAGAGGAAGTCTATATGCAGCAACCACCGAGGTTTGTTGTTGTGGGCAAGGTTTGAAAAAACAAAAGGCGGAACGAGGCGTTCTCCCTGGAGGTGAGGCGAGGCGTAGCCTCGAGGCGGTCGAGGCATAAGCCTCAATTTGTATAGGAAAATAGTTAGAAAAAAGTATAATAAATATATTTATTGATGATGTATAATATATATGGCATATAAAAAAATAATAAATATATTTATTGGTGACATATAATATACAACAATGTAATATATGATGATATTATGAAGATAAGAACACGAAAAAAAGGATGTCAATGTCATAAACCTTTTTACTAAGTTTCTACCCAATCAAAAGGAAATCATTGACTATAACTATCACTAAAAATTGTTATCGAAAAAGGACTGGCTATAAATTCATTAAAGATATCCAAGTTTTTTTGAGGCTCAAACAAGGGGGAAACACCCGTTGGTGCTCGCCCCAGAGGTATATATTAATCAAAGTGAAAGGCGAAAGATACTTACAGTGGGTAAGAGGGGAGGGAAGACGACTAGGGAGAATAATAATACAATGAAGACAAGACAACCGGCAAACAAACGCCGTGACCCAATTAACTACACCACTCGGATATAGATCTACTCGCCATAATGCTCACGTTCTCCTTATAAAAACGCATGCCCGAGAAGATAGCCTCATTTCTAGCACGCCAAATGGACCACAGTCGCGCGATGGGGCCCAGCAAATCAGATCTAGCCCTCGTCCTGTTGGATCACAAGATGCCGCACCAATCTTCAACATTAGTCGCACGAGCCCAAGCAACGTCGTCCCAGAGCGTCGTGACCGAGCTACAATGAAAGAACAGGTGATCGGCCGTTTCTTCAGCAACCCCGCAAAGTTGGCACCTGACGCTAGAGTGAGGAATGAACTTCGCGCAGCGATCCCGGGTCATCAATCGTCGATGACGAAACACCCATAAGAAGAAGGCGATGCGTGACGGCAAGCGAAGACCCCAAAAGAATGCACAATCGCGCACCAGTGGAGCGGGCAAAGCAGGGGTGGGAGAGAGAAAGGCCCTGAATGCCTTGCGAGTGGTGAAAGCCCCCTCCTTCCAAGTCCAATGGTCCCGCTGAGCAGAGGGAGAGGCCGTAGAGGAAAGAGTCTCCAGCAGAGAGGCAAACTCCCCCGCGCGCTGATCCGAGAGAACACCCGAAAACATAGGGCACCAGCATCCGTTGTTCCAACAGTCCGCGACAGAGGCGAACCGATTCGACGTCATAGCAAACATCCTCGGAAAGCGCGTCTGCAAGGAGCCTCCCCCCGACCAATCGTCCAACCAAAACTTGAAGACGTCCCCCGTCCCAAGCACCGGTGTGAATAGCGCGCGGTTCCGCCGAAGTGTATCATAAACACATCGCCAAAAATGAGAGTGGGGATGTAATGCCCCCCGCATGAGGCCTAGCCATTCGCTGCCCAAGAGCGCCCGCAGAACGTTACAAACAAAAGAATCATCCTTGCCCCTGATTTTACTCGCCCATTTCAACAGTAATGCGTCGTTGACGCGATCCAAGCTACGAATACCAAGACCACTGGAGCTCTTAGGCAAAGTCACCACGTCCCAAGAGACCAAATGGACCCCTCTGCTGCTACCGTCCGAACGGCCCCATAGGAATCGTCGCATACATTTTTCCAAGCGTAATCGAATTCCCACGGGCATTTTACGAACCGATAGGAAATAAATCGGGATAGAAGAAAGGACGGATTTCAACAGGACAAGGCGACCACCCCGGGACAGCAAGGCGGCCCTCCACCCCGCTAGGCGCGCCTCCATCCTCTCCGTGATAGCTCGCCAATCATTAGATCGGGCCCGTCCAACCGATAGAGGAACGCCAAGATAAGGGAGAGGAAGCTCCCCAAGCCGAGATCCAAGCAGACGGCTACACTCCTCCTCCTCCGCCGTCGACATGCCGAAGGGCACCACGATGCACATGGCTGCGTTAGTCAACATCCCTGAAAGCTTGCAGAAAATAGCGACAGTATGAGCCATCCCCGCCACCTCGTCCGGACCCCCCTCAAGAAAGCAAATCGTGTCGTCCGCGAATTGAATTAAAGGCACGCAGAACTCCCCCTTGCGAAATCCCTTAGTGAGTCCCGCATCAATGACTCGATCAACCATACGCGTCAATACGTCCGAGGCAATAACGAATAGGAGGGGCGCCAAGGGGCAGCCCTGACGCACCCCCCTGCGAGGCTGAAAAGGCCCGCCGACCGGCCGGTCGTTGATTAGCACAGAAAGCGAGACCGTGGAAACACATCTGCGCATCCAAGCAATCCAAAGATTAGGAAATCCTCGTCTACGCAATGCGGACCAAAGGAAACGCCAATCGATGGAGTCGTAAGCCTTGGCGAAGTCAATCTTCCAAAGAAGGCCCTTCCTTTTAGCCTTCTTCCAATCAGCGACAATTTCCGACGCGACGAAAATGCAATCCGCAATATGCCGACCCTTAATGAAGGCCCCTTGAACAGGCGAGATAATACCTTCCAAGATCCGAGAAAGCCGGTTGGCCAAAGTTTTGGCCACAATAAGATAAATAGCATTGGAGACGGAAATAGGCCGAAGATCGTCGAAGTTGAGCGTCGGGGTCTTTTTAGGGATAAGCACAATATTAGCCAGGTTGATACAATCGAAGCCGAAGTTACCGTCGCAGAATTCAGTGACCACCGCGAAAACGTCCTCCGAGACCACGTCACAGAAGTCCCGGTAGAAGGCGACGGGAAAGCCGTCGGGTCCCGAAGAAGAGTCAAGATTCAACCCCCAAACGGCAGCCTTGATCTCCTCAATAGAAATAGGACGGATAAGGAACGCGGAATCATCGTCCGAACGAAGGGGAGCCCCCACCCCGAGCCAACGCCACCGCCGAGGAGGCAAAGCAGAAGAAACACGCCTGAAATGGTCAGAGATGGCGCTCCCAATCTCGCCATCCCCCGTGAACACCACATCATTGATGGAGATGGACCGAATAGAATAATGGAAGGTCGTATCCCGATATATCGGCGATATATCGCCGATATATCCATATCGACATGGGACCGATATCGAAATCGATATATCGATATATCTGATTTCAATCATTTTCTTCAGAAAGATTCCTAGATATAGCGATATATCGGCGATATATCGCCGATATATCGATATCGACACGATATCGAAACGATATCGATATCGATATGTCCTTCCATGAATAGAATTAGAGCGCCTTCGGTTGCTGGCCACCCGATGGAAGAACGTCGTGTTGGCATCGCCCTCTTTGATCCATCGTTCCCGTGAGTGTTGACGCCATTCAATACTTCTCTTCTTATCCTCCTCCTGAACCCAAGCAAGGGCGGAAGAGCGTTCCCGAAGTTCGTCCGCAGTAAGCTCGCGTTCGTTCTCCACGAAATCGAGATGCATGATAAGATCCTCCGCCGCGACGCGAGCAGCACGCCGGGCATGTCTGGTGGTAATCTTGAACTCAGCGAGGATCCTCCTAAGAGAGGATAGCTTCTGAGTAAGTCGAAAGGCCGCCGAACCCGAGACAGGGACCTGGGACCAGTGATTCTGGACGATCTCTTTGAAATTTGGTTCTAATAGCCAACATTTTTCGTAGAGGAAAAGCCCCCGAGGGTTAATGCCATCACCAGAGTTCCAAATAATAGGCGAATGATCCGAGAAGGCGCGGGGCCGCGAATCAACGTGACAAAGAGGGAAGGAATCCAAAGCCAAGCCATTCGCAAGGAAGCGGTCTATCCGAGAGCGAGAAGAGTTATTTCGCCAAGTGTAGGAAACGTCGTTCGGAACCAAGCTAGCAAGCTCCAAATCATCAATCACATCCAGAAAATCTTGAGAGCCAGGGTCGCGGCCACCCCTCCCGCGAGGCCGATCAGAGGAGTGTATGGTGACATTGAAATCACCCCCCACAATCCAGGGCATCCCCGAGAAAGAAATAGCAGCATCACGCATGTCGTCCCATAATTCCCGACGTAAAATATGACAAGTTGGCGCGTATATGCATGAGAAAACCAATATAGTTGAAGAGATGACTCTTTTCAAAACGATCGAAAGCATGTGACAACCTGCGAGCATAGATTTTAACGAGAAGGAGCGAGATCGCCATGTCACAAGCAATCCCCCGACGGATCCAACCGCGTTAATCGCACGAAACTCATCAAAGGGACCAGCGCCAAAAGAACGCCACGTATAGTCATCGATAGCCGCCATTTTCGTTTCCTGTATAAAGGCAACGTCACACCCCCATTCAGAGAGGCGAGAGCCCAGAGACCGACGTTTGACCACGTCCCCGAGGCCACGAACATTCCATGACAGGACCTTCATTAAAAGAACCAAAAACGACGCCCAAAAACGCGGACGAACAACAAAGGATCCACCGATCAACATCCGCCAGCATTCGTCCCCTGTACCTCAACGTCCGAGCCTCCATCGCCGCCCTCCAAACCGCGAACGCCCGCGGCCTCAGCCACGGCCTCCCGCAGAGTAGGACAAAATTGCAGCACCTTAGCCGCTTGAAGAGAGGGGTTGCGCCTGCTGTAAATAGATCCAAAGCGTCTGAAGGAAGAGTCCAGCCCTGTACCTGAAAGGAGACCTCCCGAAGGCCTAGGGGAGAAAGCGTCAAGCAAGATAGGGGAAGTTCGCATCGGAGTCGAAGGCACCTGAGGAGGGTTGGCTTCCAATCGAAGAGCCTCAATTTGAATCACAAAAGAGTCGGGCAGAGATGTCTGAGTAGCCCTATAAGTGGGCCTTGGCCAAGATCTGCGTTGAGCCGAAGAACCGCCCCGCGAGAAAGGGAGATCCGCCGAAAGATCCGAATAGCCAAACCGCATACCTGGGGCGGATCCGAACCGAGGGAAGGAAGAAAGCGAATCGATCTCGGGAACCCCCACGACAGGGAGTTCAGAAGATACGGTCGAGATCCTCAGAACCTGAAAGGGCGTCTCGAAGAAGCCCACCACATCATGAGTACAAGGCGCCACCTCGGGCAAATACACAGAAGACTCCACGTGGCAAGACGGAAATGAAACGTCACGTGCCACGTGAGGCGGCGGAGACGAAGCGTCGGTGCGGCCCCGGTCGGCAATGACCGGCGAAGCAAGGAAGAGCTTGTCGTCGACCACCGCCGGAGAAGCTGAGACCGTCGAAGGAGGAATAACAGTGAGTTCAGGCTTGAACCTCCATCTCCCTATCTTGAGAGACCCAAAGAACGACCGCCCATTCGCCTCACGAAGGAAACCCGGACTGCATTCAAAGAGCACCTTCAAAGAATGCCAGTCGGCCAACGGAGCTAGGCCGTCATCGATGATGGCGAGGACTGATCCCCACCGGTGAAACGCCTTGTTGAGCAGAGGGATAGACCTGGAAAGGAAGGGAACACCTGAAATGGAAGCCAAGCAAACCTCGGTCGCAGAAGAAACTCCATCAGCCACGCGAGGTGGCCGCCATAAGACGGCGTCGTTAGGGCCTTGACGCAATAAGCAATCCCGAAGCTGAGAGGAGAGCCCACGAACGCAGCAGTGAGATGCATCCAGCACGCAGAAATCCCCAACGAAGGAAGGGCCCAGGGAATCAAGAACGCTCTCCTTCACTAGCTCCCACACGACACCAGGACGACGAGCAACCCCGATAAGCACCGACCGGGGGTAGTCGAAGCCCTCATCCAGCGCACGCGAAGTCGAGGCCGAGACATGCAACCCCGTAGCACGAGAGATAACCGATGTCGAAACAGCCCCATGCGCGGGAGAAGTTGCACCCAGCGCAGTGCCGCTCCCCGCGTCCTCCCCCTTTGAATGGTTGTGCTCCATATTAACCAAAGAAACCGTAGGCGTCGGAAGAGAATGAGGGGCCACCACCTGTGCGTAAGTGCGAGCGGGGGCCTCACCTGAACGCCACGTGGATCGGTCGGGAAGAGGATCAGGCACCGACCGCATCGAGAAGCCGGAGGTTGGAACCCCAGACCGGACCGAGCTGCGATGCCGCACCCAACTGCAAAAAGCTCGACGGTGCCCCGTAGCCCCGCATGCAAAGCAACGTGGAGGTTGAGGACAAGCGGAGGCAATATGACCCCGCTCCCCGCACCTGAAACATCGCTTGCCAGCCTTCTTTCGAGAAACCACCGTCCACCCGCCCGCCGCAGCTTCCTCCTTAACCTTAGAGCCCTCACCGGGAAAGGCGGCTTGCTTGTCTTTCGCAGCTCCCACCGCTACCTTCGAGCCACCAGCACGAACCCCTTTAAAGTGCGATGCTACCCGAAGTGTCTCGTCAGAGACACTCGTAGCGACCGCTCTCGAAGTCCCAGCAACCACCCGAGACCTCGCACCGCACTCGCCGCTCCCACGCCCTCTCGCACTCCCTCTCGCACTCGCCATCTCATGAACTAGCAGTTCTATTGTTTTCCAAACTTCAGATGGAATATCGATAAAAGATATCCAAGTTGTTGATGTGAATCATACGATTTGAATCTTAATCGTATGTTCTACTGAATCACATGAAAAACGGTATGATGTTCCCCATGTACCACCATACCCTACCAGTACAGGGGTCTCACATGCAGTTTCTGATATGTTTAATGGTGTAATAGTAAGAGTTCGTTAATATAATTAGACATGTTGATAGTAAATATGAATATGAAAGAGGTCAAATTTAAGCATTCATTTTGCATAAATATATATTCAACAACTAGACTTTATAAATATATGAAAATACAAAGAGGATTAATTATATTCTATAAAAAATGCTTCAAAAATCCAAAAACACCTCGCCTTGCGCCTCACCGCATCGCCTCGCATCGACAGCCTCAGGCATCCGAGGCACATGCCTCAGCCAGGGGGTCTGAGGTGGTCGCCTCAAGGCGATTTTCCACCACCCCGTTTCGCCTCGAGCACCTTTGCGCCTAGAGTAGCGTTTTTTCAAACCATGGTGGGAGACACTAAGGTATGCAGACTTCATAAGGCAACATATGGCAGTAAGCAGAGTCCGAGAGCATGGTTTTAGAAGCTTCTCGATGTGATTTAGAAGAAGGGGTTTGTGATATCTACTGCAGATCACAATTTGTTTGTCCAAAGGTCTCAGAAGGGGATCGTTGCTATGTTAATATATGTTGATGATATTATCATTACAAGAGAAAATGCACAGGGGATCAAATCGGCCAAGAATTTCTTAGGTCAACAGTATGTGACCAAGGATCTAAGCAGTCTACCCCAATTTCTTGGACTGCAGTTCGCCAGAAACCAACGAGGTCTTGTGATGACCTAGAGGAAGTATGTTACAGATCTATTATCTGAGACGAGTATGACAGAATGCAAGCCAACAACTATCCCATGGACCTGAGCATGAAGCTCTATGATGACACTAATTAGGTAGACAAAAGAAGATACAGGGAGTTAGTTGGAAAGCTGTTATATGTAACTATCACCAGACCAGACATATCATTTGCAGAGAACAAAGTAAGCCAGTTCATGGAGCAGCCAAGACAGAATACACATTTATATGCAAGAATAAGGTGTATTTAGCATATTAATACACATTATATCGTACAAATCGATGGTTGTTAATGCTGACAGTTGAGTTGACTGCTGACTGTTGAGATGTATTCAAGACCTATGATTCTAACTTGATCAGCATTAGACATGTTTTCATCTTTATTGCCAAAGAGGGTGAAGTCTATCGATTAAAGAACCGTCATATGCACCCCCCATAGCACCATACCCTACCCGAAATAAAATATATAATTCACGATGTGTTTTAACTAGGAGTAGCAAAATAAGCAGCAAAATCAAGCTTATAAGGGTAATATCATTGATATATATATATATAGATATCGGTGAAATATCGAAGATACCGACGACATATCGACAATATCGGTCGATATCTGAGAAATTTTGTACTGAAACCATTCAATTTCGAGCGAGATGGCTCGATATGGCAATATATCACTGATATGATATATCGTGAGATATCGACAGATGTCATGGAAAAGAATATCTATATAAATATCGATACATATATCTCATTGATACTGATATATCAATGATGTGTCACCGATGTATCATGATATTGCCGACTATGGGCCCAAGTGGGCCTGATGACCACAACCCAAAATGCTTAACATTGTTAAGTAGTTCCCAATATTTATAACAAACTCTTACACTTTGTATTACTAAATCTTAAAGTATTTTAGGGTACTACAACATGCAACTCATAGGGTTCTCAGAAAAACTTAGTACAATAGGCTAAACATAGATGGTACATTGTTGCCCTGAAATAAGGAACGTGTGAAACAAATTACTCTGAAAAAGTGGTCCTCGATTGTGATCGAATGGATTGCCTTATTGAAGATGTAGCATCATGTGGAGGCGTGAGGGGAGATAAGTGGCGGATACATTATGCAAACTTATACTTTAAGTCGCTAGTAAATACAATTATATAAGGAGCGTGCGAAACAAATTACTCTGAAAGAGTGGTACTCGTCTGTAATCGAATGGATTGCTTTATTGAAGATGTAGCATCATCTGGAGGCATGAGGGGAGATAAGTAGCAGATACATTATGCAAACTTATACTTTAAGTCGCTAGTAAATACAATTAAATGCCAAAAAACATGTAGATATAAGTAATTGGGTCCTCAAAGATGGTGGGCTTCATTAGCATACAGACTGAGGGATTAAATACATGTTAATTAGAAAATTAAGTTAATTGAGGTGATGTATGGTGGTGTCATCAAACCTCGACAATCGCATATCCTCGAATTTTAACAACCTCAAAGTCCACGATAGGTGAGGAGTTATTATAGCATAGACTAATAACAAGGTAGGTAATATAGGTACCAGTATTGGCTACTTGTCAATACGATATACCGTCGATACATCGAAGGTATATCGCCCAAATCGATCCGATTTTGTGAAGGAAATGGCCTTGGAAGAGCAAATATCAACCATATCAACGATATATCAGTCCCATGTCGATACCAATATATCGTCGATATATCGTGATATGGCTTACCATGACTAATACCTAACATTGAAAAGATTGTATAAGCCAAATAGAAAAGGAATCAAAGAAAAGGATGGATAACATAAAGAAAAGTTTTGACTGGAAGAAAAGAAAAGTTCTATAATTTGATCATATTTTATATCTTTCTTTTCTTAGCTATTAAGCACTCGTTCACTCCTCTCCTATATTTTCTGAACATCCAACGGCCATCGGAGAGCATACAACATTTGACCTCATGTTAGATATAGTGGCCTATGGTTCTTCACTATAATGAACCACGTGGATGCTTTCTCTCGGGTTGCTTAGATAAATGAAGATAGAAGTCCCAAGGGATGAGCATGTAACCTTCGAAGCCGGGACAGATTTCATAAATACATATAGGGCCTTCTTGGCCCATTCTATTTATGTAAACCACAACCGTGCTCTTGTGTTCATGGCAATTGAATCGAACCTTAAGAAACCTACCCAGGTTTTGATCCATTTGTTTAGCATATTTAAAGACACAGGTTCAGGTTCAGTTTGGTTCAACAAGATGAATACAGTGTTCATGCTCGATTTCAGTTGGTCTTGGTTCACGAAGTTCAATCCGATTCGTTAAAGGTGTGATTAAGAACAAATCTTGAATAATGTCCACTTTATACCCAATTTTACATTGATTAAGGCTTTTTAAAGAACTATTTAACAATGTATATTTATACTTTTCTTCACTTCAATCATACATCAGTTAAAGTTTGTATAGATGATTTGCTTCATTTAGCTGTTACCAAATTCATTAGATATATAAGAATTTTTATATTTATTTAATTAGTAACTAAATTTTCATAATTTCTACATATACATGCCAGCATATTATTCACATATGTACACCTATGTATACATATGTACACATCTATGTTAAATTTAATCAGAACTTTGACGAGTCGCGCCTATATGAACCTACCTAATCCAGGTTTGATTCAATTATACAAACGAATCTAAACTTGCATTTAGGATTGATTCATTTATTTTCAAATCAATTTTTAATCAAATAAACTAATTGAATCTTAGGCGAAATCAAATCTAGGAATTTTCTTGACAGTTCTATGTGCGGCCCTGGATGTTGCAATGTCTACACAATAGAGTCTTCATACTTGGTGTTAATTGATCCTCCTCTTAGCACAACTATAGTTGGGTGCAAATGAGTGTTCACTGCTAAATACCTCCTTGATGGGTTCATTGAAAGGTACAAGGCTCAATTGGTTGCTTTAGGTTTTTCACTTACCTATGGAGTTGATTTCTTTAACATGTTCTCTCCAGCGGCTCGGATTTCCACTATGTGGATTCTTGTTTCAGTTATGGTTCACCTCAACTAGTGCATTTACTAGTTGGATATCGAGAATGCTTTCCTCTATGTTGATCTACGGAAGAAAGGTTACGTGCAACATCTACGTGATTTTGAAATTCATGAGGAATATTATGTGTGCATGCACCATAACTTAATATGTGTCTTAAAGCAGAATGCATTAGTTTAGTTTTATAATCTTTTAAAGTGGTCGAGGGCCTTGGATTTTATTTTTCATCTATCGATGACTCACTCTATGTATACACAAGTAAGAAGGGAATGCTAGTTTATGTAACTGTTGGAGCATTCGTTGTATGTGTCCATTGTGTTGTAGCAGGGTAAATGGATCCAGAAGGAGATCCATTTACCCCATCCAGTGTATAGTCCCACATCGTCCACTGATGGGACTTGGAGGCTCTGGAGAGGCTATATAAGGAGCCCCAGACCTCCTGTATCCATTGAGAAAAGCAATAGAAAAACACGCCCCTTAGAGGGCTTCTCCCGTGGTTTCATCCCACTCCTCACGAAGTAGGGTTCCACGTAAAATCATGGTGTTCCATGTTTATCTTCCTTGTTTATGCTCTATTTATCAATCGCTTCCGCATTCTTCATATTTTATAACATGGTATCAGAGCGGGTTCGATTCTCGAGTTTTTTTTATGTTCTTTATTTATCGAAATTCGATTATATGTGAAGACTATTGTTCAAGTTCATGTTCTGTCTGTTCGAAAGTTTTTTTAGGATTGTCTAGAATCCTAGATTTATCGTGATCCTCCAGTTCTGTTCATCCGTATGCAATGGCGGCACTCATGGAGATTGCTCGCAAGCAGTCCACACCATATATTCAAACTCTGCGCATTATCAAGTTCGACGATCTGCTTGGCATCTCCAGTGATTAGTTTTTTGAAGATCAACTCTTGAGAAATCGTGCTCCATCTCCCTCGCGTCGTGCACCCCTAATCGGCCAAGGCCAAGTCTCCTGTGCGCGAGCCCTGGCTGCAACCCAGTCGTTTTCTTTCCTCGCGGCATCCAGACATCATTCCCGGCCCATGCAGGCGGCAGCGGCGTGCTCCAGACCGCACGCTTTCTCCCAAGCGCGCTCCTCGTTCCCCCCTTCCAGTAAGTGACGACGCATCCTGATCCAAGTGGTGGTGAATCCCCAGGCCATATTCCATTGGTGGCGAGCACCTCAGGGGCGCCCTCCTCTTCTTGTTAGACTTCCAACGTTGTCGCCAACAATCCAGAAGCAGCCAGGCGGCGACCTCGCCGCCCAGTTCTCCCCCTCGCGCGGCGCTATCCTCCAAGCCTTCCAGGCGACGCCGTCCCTGAGGCCCGCAAGCTGTTGATCAGCGGCGGCCTCCTCTCTCCAAGCGACTCCAGCAAATGCCCCATCGAAGGGGGCGGCAGGAGTAGGCCCCATCGGGCGACACTCTCTGTGGCGGCGCATGAGAAAAGGGTTCCCACGAGGGGAACCCTAAATAAACCCAAGGGGGTTCGATGTTATTAAAAAAAACTGTATTATGTTGGCTGTGTGGTGAGAAAATAGGGGGCTACAATTTTTATATAAAAAAAGGAGGGAGAGAAATATTTTGAAGAAAAAAAAGACGCGTGGAAAAAAAGAGTTGCACGTATTTCAAAAAAATTGAAAAAAAATTGATTGAAAGCCGAAAAAAATGAAACGGTTTTAAAAAAAAATTGTTAAAAAAATATGACGGCTTTAAAAAAAATGAAAAGCCGCAAGTATGTTTTGTTTTTCTTGTAATCAAGCCCAAGTTTGGGACTGTTTCAGAATGAAAGAAAAGAGAGGAGAAAGAGAAGGGCCAAGGGGCCAGTTAAAAAAAAGAAGAAAAAAGAAGGAAAAAAGAAAAAAAAGGAGTTTGAAAAGGTGCGTACAAATTTAAAAAAACCGTACGCAAATTCAAAAAAAAATCATGGCGGCTATTAAAAAAAATATGACAAAGCCGCAAGTTTCATGTTATTTACCCCCCTACTTATCTTGTCTTCTCCTAACTTTGTCGATGTTCATGTTCCGACAAGTATGGGAGAAAGGGGGAGTATATGTAGAGTCACAGGTTTTGATCCAGATTCCATATTCAGATATCAGTCTCCAGACCAGCCAGATGATCAGACTCTACAGTTCGGTTTCAGACTCGACAATCATTGTTCCGAGTCTCCAGTTTCAAGCATGCACGAGTTTGCGGTCATTTTCAGATGAGCATATGTTGCCATCATTTGTTCATGGTCCCCATCATTATTCGTGTGTTGTCCGGCCAGAGTTTTCATGTGAGCCATAGGGACTCCAGAGCAGAGGACCATTCCCTATGCCATTGAAGGCAAGGGTTTTCATGTGGTATCATAGGTACACCAGAGCAGTGCACCATTCTTTGAGCCAGATGGGAGAGACACTTTTCTCCGACGAGGAGACTTCAGGCGCAGTTTCAGACTCAATGATCAGATTCTGAGTCTTCAGTTGACTCACACTCCAGCCCGTTCGTCCTCCTCACTTGCACGGCATGAGAAGCAACGTCCTCGACTGCAGCAATGTGCGCGTTGGGTTGATATTGTCCGTAGCGTCCTGTAGCGTTGAGTTGAGTTTATTTTCTATTTGTCCAAGCTGAGCATTGCATGCTCCAGCTTGAGGGGGAGTGTTGGAGCATTCGTTGTATGCGCCCATTGTGTTGTAGCAGAGTAAATGGATCCTGGAGGAGATCCATTTACCCCATCCAGTGTTTAGTCCCACATCGTCCAGTGGTGGGACTTGGAGGCTCTGGAGAAGCTATATAAGAAGCCCCAGACCTCCTGTATCCATTGAGAAAAGCAATAGAAAAACACGCCCCTTAAAGGGCTTCTCCCATGGTTTCATTCCGCTCCTCACGGAGTAGGGTTCCACGTAAAATCATGGTATTTCATGTTTATCTTTCTTGTTTATACTCTATGTAGAGATAGTTTCTCTATTATCATTTTATGTATCTTGTCGTTATTTCTTTTTCTTATTTAGACTTCTTTGTAATTTACCCTTTAGGTCTCTCCCTATATAAGAGAGCCTAGGGTTTTCTTGAATCATAACGAAGTTTCTTTTCCCAACATGGTATCAGAGCCACCCTAGGGCTCTCCACCCCCCCGCCACCCCTTCCCCACCCGCCTCCCTCTTCTCGGAATCACCGCCGCCTCTCTCTCCAGCGGCAGCCCCCAGCCAACCGCCGAAGGGGATCCCAGCCCCCCGCGGCTTCAACCAATCGGCGAAATCGCCATCTGCCGCTCGCGCAAGGCCTTTGGGTACGTGAACAGCCACCCGCGCAAGGCCTCCTAGCGGCTCCCAGACGCTGAAAGGGCTGTCAGCCTCTTGTTAGGCGTGCCCTAGTTCCTTCCTCGTCCGTTCTATGGATTTGAGTGCGTAACGTCTACATACACACTCAAATCTGATGCAGTCTTTGTAGACATTCAGCATCACGTCTACATATCCTAGTTCTTCTCCAAGCGGCAGTATGTCAGAATCAAAAGTTGATATGCCCTCCACCGGCGCATTCAAAGGTCCTGCGCCAATAGTCAAGATGGATGGGTCTAACTATGAGCTCTGGGCTATGCAGTTCATGAGCCTCATGAAGTCGAATGGTAAGAAGCACATTCTTACCGAGGATGAGCCCGCAGAGAAGACTGGGATCTATGCCTCATGGGAGGCTGATGATTCCTATGCGAAGGTCTGGTTGTCCGGTACCTTGACGATGGAGATAGCTAATGGCGTCATCCATCAGCTCACTGCTAAGGCAATGTGGGACATTTTTGCCGCCACATATTCGCAGGTGTGAAATGAGACGAAGATGTTGCACCTTCAGCACGACATATTCACAATGAAGCAGAACGGCAGACCTCTTCATTCTCTCCACATCCCTAAGAGGGATGTTTGAGAAGTTATACAGCATCATTCCTCTCACTGCAACTCCTGAGCAGCAGAAGGCGTTTCGAAACGCCACCATGGTTGGTGTTCTACTTGCGGCTCTTGACCCTGAGTATGATGCAGCTCGATCTCATATTCTTGCTGATGCGGTTATTCCTCTAGTTAAAGATGTTTACAGAAGGCTGAGCCGCATTCCAGTTTCCTCCAGCTCTTTTACTCCACCTCCTTCAGCGATGGCAGTCTCGCGTGGGAGAGGTGGACCACCATCTGGACTTGGTCGTGGACGTGGTCGTGGACCCCAGGGGAGGGGTGGCCGCTTTAGTCAGACATGCTCCTATTGTCACCGCACAGGACACTCGGAGGAGACATGCTATTCGAAGCATGGATTCCCAGCATCGGCACGTGTTGCAGAGCACTCACAGTCTCCATTACCGTCTACTGCAGATAACCGATTCGACGAACTTGTGGCTCGTCTCCGAGATATTATGCCACATTCATCTGGTGATTCGTCAGGCGGTTCTTCAGATATTGCTGCTACTGCCTCTGCCAGTTCATCAGCTGAGGCCAGTACCTCAGGTAGATCTACTGCTTTCATACCACCTCATGATATATCTGACCGGGTTATAGATTCCGGAGCCACACATCATCTCTGCCGAGATAGAGATAGATTACAGGCCTACAGGGACATTCCTCTTGGCCGCTCAGTACAGATAGCAGATGGTACCCATTCACCCCTTGTTGGACAGGGGGAGGTCTTCCTCTCCTCCACTATGCAACTACAGAACGTCCTACATGCTCCTGGGTTCTCAATGAATTTGCTATCCATTAGTCAGATCACGAAGGATCTGAATTGTCGTGCTATATTTGACCCGTCTTCTCTTATTTTTCAGGACATACTCACGGGCAAGGTGATTGGTTGTGGCTCTGAGCAGGGTGGTTTATATCGGCTGGTTCGACATTCCTATGCTGGCGCCTCTTCTCATTCTGCCAGACCAGTCTCTCCGTACATCTGGCATCTCCGATTTGGTCACCTTCCGCTCCAGAAAATGCGTCATCTTCTGTCCCAGATCTCTCCTAGTTCGTCTTTCCGCTGTGAAGCATGTCAGTTGGGAAAGCATCATAGGTCAAGCTTCCCAAGTCGTTAGAGTCGGAGCAGTAGCTCCCCGTTTGAGTTGTTGCATATAGATATATGGGATCCTAGTCGTGTTCCCGATCATCAGGGGGCACAGGTTCTATCTTGTGGTAGTGGATGATTTTTCTCGTGTCTCATGGGTCTTTCTTTTGAAGAATAAATCTGACGCAGGAGATGTGATCAAGAATTTGATTAATGAAATGCACAATATTTTCTCTTCTTCAGTCAAATATGTGTGGACGGATAATGCCCTCGAATTTTGTACACGCTCACTTTCTCACTTTCTTTCATCAAAGGGTATTATTCACCAAACTACGTGTGCATATACTTCACAACAAAATGGTGTGGCGGAAAGAAAGCATCGCCATCTCTTGGATATTACTCGTACCCTGTTGATTCAGAGTTGTGTGCCTATTTCATTCTGGGGCGATGTTGTTCTTACTGCGTGTTATTTGGTCAATCGAATGCCATCCTCAGTTCTTGGTGAGAAGTCACCTATCTCTATTCTTTTCCCAGACAAGGAGTTATTCTCCCTAACTCCACGTGTCTTTGGTACTGTGGCTTTTGTACATCGTTTATCTCCAGGTCTTGACAAACTCTCTCCCAGAGCAGTCAAGTGCGTCTTTGTTGGCTATTCCAGGACTCAGAAGGGCTATCAGTGTTATGACCCAACGACTAAGAGGTACTTCGTGAGTGCTGATGTCACTTTCTTTGAGTCTGTCATGTATTTCTCGCCTGCAGGTGATAGAATGGTACCATCCACTACCACTGATGATGTCTATGTTCCTCCACCACCTATCGGGAGTTCACCCGAGTCGTCCACACCAGCACCACCAATTCTACCGCCGCTTCCACCACCACCCATTTCACGGCCTATCATTTCGCCATTACCTAAATTCTATACGCGTCGGTCAGGCCCTGCTCAGACCATCCAACAGCCTATCATCATGCCTCAGGTATGTTCAGATGGCATTACTACTGACGGGTCAGATGTGGTACACGTGCAGGATTCTTCGGTACAGGACGACCCTAGCCCCTCCGGTACAGTAGATGATGATCTTGATGTTCCGATTGTTGTTCGGAAGCAGAGGAGGCAGTGTGCTTCATATCCATGTGCTTCACAGGTTTCCTTTCACCGCCTCACTGGTGAGTTTCAGCGGTTTGTCACAGCTTTGTCTTCCGTGGATATACCACGGACATACCAGGAGGCTTTGAAGAACGATTGCTGGAGAGGGGCTATGGAGGAAGAGATGAAAGCCTTGCAGTCCCGTGGCACATGGTCCTTGGTCCCTGCGCCTCCTGATACATCCGTTGTGAGCTGTAAGTGGGTCTTTACAGTAAAGTATCATGCAGATGGCACGTTGGATAGGTACAAAGCACGCTTGGTCGCACGAGGGTTTACTCAAACCTATAGGGTGGATTACATGGATACATTCTCTCCAGTTGCGCGGCATTCGACTCTTCGTATTCTCTTGTTCGTTGTTGTAGTCCGTGATTGGAGTATATCTCAACTAGATGTCAAGAATGTCTTTCTGTACGGGGACTTACAGGAGGAAATCTACATGCAGCAGCCACCTGGGTTTACTGCTGAGGGGGAGACACACATGGTTTGTAGACTTCACAAGGCGATATATGACCTCAAACAGAGTCCGAGAGCTTGGTTCCAGAAGCTGTCCAACCTAATTGAGCAACAGGGATTCAAGAGGTCAAATGCCGATCACTCGTTGTTTGTCCAGAAGTCATCGGCAGGTACGGTTGTCATTATGGTTTATGTGGATGATATTCTCGTTACAGGAGATGATGCTCAGGGCATAAAGAGGGCGAAGGCATTCCTAGGCCGTCAGTTTGTTACAAAGGATCTTGGAAGCCTAAGATATTTTCTGGAGTTGGAATTTGCAAGGAATGCACAGGGCTTGGTGATGACCCAACGGAAGTACATAACAGACTTCCTGGTTGAGACTGGCATGGATGGGTGTAAACCATCAAGTATTCCCATGGATCCTAGTGTGAAATTGTATGATGATGATACTGATGAAGTAGATAAGAGGAGATATAGAGAAATGGTGGGAAAACTCCTCTACATTACCATAACTCGCCCAGATATTCAATTTGCAGTTAGCAGGGTGAGTCAATTCATGGAGCAGCCAAGACAGGTTCACATGGATGCTATACACATGATACTGAGGTATCTGAAGTCCTCTCCAGGTTCAGGGCTGCTATTCAGAAAGGGCACAGATTTATCCATCTCGACGTGTGCAGACGCAGATTATGCAGGATGCCCTAAGGATCGAAAATCAACCTCAGGGTTTGCAGTGTTTGTTGGAGGATCTCTGGTTTCTTGGAAAAGCAAGTTTCAAACTGTTGTGGCAAGGTCCAGTGCTGAATCCGAATATAGGGTCATGGCCCAAGCCAGCACGGAAATGATGTGGGTTCGTTCTGTACTAGAAGATCTACATGTAGATGTGACTCTACCTATGAAGCTCCAGTGTGACAATCAGGCAGCACTATTCATTGCCAACAACCCAGCCTTCCATGAAAGGACCAAACATATTGAAGTTGACTGCCATTACACCAGGGATTTGATTCAGAGAGGATTGATATCTACTACACATGTGAGCTCAGGAGATCAGACGGCAGATGTATTCACCAAGCCACTGCTCAGAGGACCTTTTCAGAGATGTTCATCCAAGCTGAGCATGATAGTCATCTATGCTCCACCTTGAGGGGGAGTGTAGAGATAGTTTCTCTATTATAATTTTATGTATCTTGTCGTTATTTCTTTTTTTTATTTAGACTTCTTTGTAATTTACCCTTTAGGTCTCTCCCTATATAAGAGAGCCTAGGATTTTCTTGAAT
The DNA here is from genome assembly GCA_037367405.1 of Ottelia alismoides. Lineage (NCBI taxonomy): Eukaryota > Viridiplantae > Streptophyta > Magnoliopsida > Alismatales > Hydrocharitaceae > Ottelia > Ottelia alismoides. The sequence goes on from JAZKJV010011467.1 coordinate 697,218, forward strand.
CATAACGAAGTTTCTTTTCCCAACACTCTATTTATCAATCGCTTCCGCATTCTTCATATTTTATAACAGTAACAATATTATTCTTACAAGCGATAGTGAACGTGGCATTACAAAAAGCAAAGATAATTCTCGTGAACAGATGCAAGGACTTGGACAATCTTAGATACTTTCTTGGATAAAACTTACCCAAAACAAATATGGGATAATAATGTCTTAACAAAAATACATAACCTATTAGTTACAGGATCCAAGCCAACTAGTATTCCCATGGTACCGAAAGCACACCTCCATGATGTAGATCCAGTGGCAGTAATGCACAGTAGTGCACAATTCTGGTTTCTCGAGGAAAGTAAATGGATTGAGTATCTCTCATATCATTACGATACATTGGGGAAGTTGCTATGATGATTCCCATATACCCTAAGTCATGCCCTAGAAAGCGGCTCCTCTTCCTAAAGGAAGCACACTCTATCATGGCTTACACAGATTCAAAATGTCGGATGTTTTTTTTCTAATTTCTGGGGTGTTCTTCTGTTGCTCGGTTCTCATGGAGGATCTTGTTCTTATTTTTCCCTTTGCCTCACTATACAAGTGAAGGTTAGGGCTTCTTGGATGAAATATACACGTCATACTTTCTCATTTGAATATATAAGAAATTAAAATAAATAAAAAAACAGAACTTCAATACCAACCAATACAACAAAATAAGAGCTCTGACCATATCATATATCCATCAGCAGCAGATAATGGTGATCATCAACCAACAACAACAACAAACAAGACCAGATACACAAGATACTCGTCAACTACAGATTCCCGCGAAGCTTCATATATGATGATGTCATTTTTTAGACAACAATAAAATTTGTATGAAAGAGAATAGATCGCCAGCTCTTCGTGAATGCACAGAATGACAAGTTCCTATATCTTCACCACAGGTCCACAGCAACTAGCCAGTGGTAAAGCAAGCATGAGGACTACAATGTTTTCACGACCAAGTCAAACCCATGGAAAATTTGTTGGAACTTTGAACTTTGAAAGAATCTAACCTCATCCTCCAACTCACGACATATTAATGCTGTTCTCCACCGCAAATGAACTTTTGATTGGCTGACATCTGTGTAGATATGATCACCCACATATAAAATTTCATCACCTTGAACACCCAGACACTTCTCAACCATCTGAGCACTACCACCAGAGTACAAGCCTCCTGAATTGGACATTTGAAACAAATAAAAATCAGAACTATGTTTTAGTATAAGAGGTCAAATAAAATAAAAAATCTAATCTAATTGTAACAGCAATGTTTACTATTAATAAATAAATGGGATTTCTGGACTAGCACCTTTCCAAGTTCTGCAATAACACTTATGCCCCCGACTTTTTTGCAGCTACACTTGTGCCTTAATATTCTTACAAAATTCATACTATAGTGTCATTCTGTTGTTACACGTCCATGATAGTACATTAACAAAAGGGTACAAGTGTAAAAATCCCTAAATAAAATGACCAAATTTAGAACAAGAGGCTAAAAATGTTATGTAACAATCATTTAAGAAAATTTAGATGGTGCTACTGCTGCATAAATTTGAATTCCACTACTTGCTACTGCAGTATAAATTTGAAGTCCATAGTTTGGTGGGAACGGAACCGATGAACAAGAATAAGCACAAAATCCATCAAGAAGAAAAACATGCACACTCACAATGCACACAGAGATATATTGTTCAATAATGTGCCTACTCCACTGCTCACACTATGCTCTCTTTCTCTTCCACAAAAATAGTATGTAGGAGAATAATGATAGGCAAACCCATATAAAGCACTCTTATACCGCAATGTGAATCGTACATGGTTATAAAAAATTACTAGTACATCCCCTGTACATTAAAAAATCAACGGAGTTGATTCAATATATAGGTACCTAATCAGTTTTCACGGGAGAAACCTCATTAGTCTCCTACTTGGAGGCTGATTTGTAACAGAGACTGCAAATTGACTCCATGCTTTGATTAGCATCTGTTAATCTGTTATAGTATTGTTGTAATTATAGTATGTGACATCATTTCTTTCCTTTTAATGTGTAAGTCCAATCGGGCATCTATGTAGCCCAACCGCACAACTTCTTTTCCGCCTCTAGGTTTCCTCTCTATACAAAAAGAACCCTAGGGCCCCATAATATTGATCCATGTATTCCCTTCTCATCATCATTTTTGTTGCTCGAAGCCTTTTCTTGCCTTCTACATTTAAAGACTGGTACAAGTTGAATGTGTTGTTAACTTCACCGTGTTAGACTTAGTGAGCACATTCACAAGATTTTCAAAAGTGTGAATTTTCTTCAAGTCAAACTAGCCATCCTCCAACTGTCAGATTGAAATGATACTTTACATCAACATACATTTTCTTGGAATGAAAGACATAATTATTTTTGAGTCAAAAAGGGGGAAACACTCTGGGGTATCTGCCCCAAAATATATTAAAAGGCAATGCTTATAGAAAAACTTACCGCATCTAGGTCTCGAATTTCGCAAGAGGAATTCACTCTAACTACCATTAAATAGCCCACAAACTTCAACTCCCTTGTCCCATTTCTTTATCATACCCTTAAGCCATATAATTTACATACATGCTTCGGTAAATGCTATAATTTCGAGACCCAACTAATGGCTCCAACCCCAAAAGTAAACACATAGCATGTCAATGTTTCCATTCATAATGTCATGTTAGAGGTATCCAAGGGTTTAAATATCAATTTCGTATCTCGTATCGATACCCTCTCGATACGATATTTCGTCGAAATTTCGATGGCATTTCGTTATCAACAACCATTTATGAAGAAATGATAGAAAACTGCCCTCATTTCGCCATTTCGCTCGAGATTTCGGTTCCTTGTCGAAATCGAAATTTCGCCGAAATTTCGCGAAATCTAAAACCATGGAGGTATCTCTAAGATATCGTAACATGCACTTCATATCTTTTTCGTATTCATTTCCATAAATTGTCATGAATCTGCTCACATGTCCAACTATATGAAAGCTATCTGGTCTGTTGCATACATCTATCAATAGCAGAACAGTAGGGCACTTTAGGTATATAGATGTGTTCCTCCTTCATAGCAACCCCTTGCCCTTTTGAAAGTCTGAAGCGACTTCCTAAGGATATGAGATAGCCCACATATTTCCATATCTCTCATCTTCTTCATCCTTCTCTCATGTGCATATTGCCATATTCACGCTTTCTTGTGTTCCAGCACACCTCCCTCCCCCCTCCCATCATCCTAAATTTGTCCTCATTCGAATTTCGATGTGCATCAATCTCTATCGGAGCATGGATTTTGAATTGTCCCTACAATTCAAAGATCCTCTTGAACTTTGGTGTGGTATGCATCACAAGCTATATGGATTACGGTTCATATGCATACTTGGATCGACGAAAAGTGAAGATTATTAAAGATTGTGTTTGAAGGTAGAACACTCGTTGGGATCTTGGATCACAAATGGTATGATCTTCAACAAAAATTCCAACTAATGCAACAATCATACAACACGACACCAATGACAACCAAAAGAATAAAAATAGGAGATGTCATTATGAAGTTTTGTCCATTATGAAGTCCATACAACACGAATTTGATGATAACCAAGAAGAAAGGAATGGTAACAACCTCCATCGACTATTGTAAACTCAGTGGCACCGACAAAAATAATGCCAAACATTAGCGCATCTTTGGTGATCCCCCTAAAATCCGATTATAAAACAAATATAAGATTAAGAAGAAGATAATAACACCATTGAAGAAACTCCACCAGTGATACAAGCCAATATTACCATCGATGGGCAACAAAGGCATTGGTCCATTATGCGATAGGGTTGTGGTGCCCCTTGACAGAGCCCATACAAACTTGTGTTCCCGTAGTCTATGCTCTACTTTTCACTTATGGATAATACTTAGATGACGTTTGGTTTAGACCGCGTTAGTTAGTACTCTGGGTGGCAACACTAAGAGGGAAAATCCAGGATTTGTTGTTAGCGGAGGAGGTGTTTATCGATTTGCACCATATAGGGAGAAAAATGGAAGGTAGTCGTAGGTGACTTTTCAATTACAATGAGTGAGTTGAGTTGTGAATCGGATCCTTTAACAATAATCGTGTACTTCTACTCATTCCCTACCATCATAGACCCTTACTGATGAGTAGTGGACTTGATTGGTTTTGATGATCGAATTATATAATACTTGTGTACTCTCCTACCTTAGAGTTGATTACTGTGGAATCGATCGTTTTATCTTAATATTATTAAACGAATGGAATAAAATGAACTTGATGTCATGGTTTGCGATGACTTCGCATGAGCGGTGACATATTGAACCATATCAAATAGTTTTTTTGAAAAAAAAATAAGGGCGGTGTGTTGAGAAGGTGCCCACCTAAAACAAATGAAAATTAGTATATTCAATGTAAACAATCATTTCGTGAATGGAAATTAGTTAAATTCTTTCTCTATAGCATTTTTTAATGCATTTAGTTTCCAAATGGTAATTGCACTATTGAATAAAGTTGTTGTTTATTAAACAAATCTAATATAGGGGCTCAATTTAGAAGGTGAAGACACCCCTAAAGGTGAAGATGCATGCATGGCTTGTAAGACGCGAGAGATGGTTACCGAGGTGCTAAGAAGCAGATGGGCATGGATACAAACACAGCATGTCATATTTGCAACAACATAGATGAGGACGTAGACCCCATGTTCTTTTCTTGTATGCATGTGGTCGTCATGTAGGTAGACATGGGTAGATGCAGCTGAGTCAAATGCATTCTGAGCGAGTTTCGAAGAAAGTGGGTGAGGAATACCACATGTACAAAAGATATTAGGACCGGAGTGAGTTGTAGGTTGTTTTGTGGACTGTGTGGTCTCTTAGCTAAAAGAAATCTGGCGATTTCGTAGGTGTGAGATTCTATGTTGATAATTTGGTGCAAAATGTGAATGTATTGCATATGTCCCAGGTGTGTCTATGTTTATGAAGGCACTGGAATGTCATTTTTTGTCAGGTTTTGTTCGAATGATAATAAAATAGGGGTGGCATCCTGTGATAAATCTTTACACTTCTAAAAAACTTATCTTGTTGTATGGGTTCTTGTTGAAAACTCCAATATCCAACTCATTCGATTGCTAGATGTCATATGCTTCCTTTTGGAGGCTCCAATATTTGCATCCTGTTGGAAGAAAAGTGAACGTTTATTCCAGAGAATCCTAGGTTCTCTTATATAGAGAAGGCCTATAGGTAAATTACATAAGATGGATAAAAAAACTAAACATAACAGAAATAGTACATACAATCTAGAAATATCTCTACACTCCCCCTCAAGATAGAACATAGATGCAAATCATGCTCAGTTTGGAAGAATACTTCTGGAATGGCCTCTGAGTAACGGATTGGTAAAGATGTCTACAGTCTGCTCTCCTGAACTGACATGGGAAGTAGAAATCAAGCCCTTTTGAATCATATCTCTGGTATAGTGGCAGTCTACCTCAATATGCATTGTTCCTTCATGAAATGCAGGATTATTAGCAATAAATAGTGCCGTTTGATTATCACATTGTAATTGCATGGGTAGAGGTACGTCTAATGCAAATCTTCTAACACAGCTCGAACCCACATCAACTCTGTGCTTGCTTGTGCCATGGTCATGTATTCTGATTCAGCACTAGATCTAGCCACCATTGTTTGTTTCTTGCTTTTCCAAGAAACCAAAGAACTGCCAACAAATATTGCAAAACCTGAAGTAGACTTCCGATCCTTAGAGCATATTGCAAAGTCCGCATCAGCACATGCAGAAACAGAGATATTTGTTTCTTTCCTGAACAGTTTTCCTGTACTTGGAGACGACTTTAGATATCTCAGTATCATGTATATGGCATCCATATGTACTTATCTGGGTTTTTCCATGAAATGACTCCCCTGACTCACTGCGAAAGCGATGTCAGGTCTAGTGATAGTAATATAAAGAAGCTTTCCCACCATTTATCTATATCTTTACATGTCAACCTCATCTGTATCATTTTCATATAGATTCATACTAGGATCCATGGACGTAGTCGAGGGTCGACAACCGATCATGCTCGTTTCAACAAGCAAGTATGTAATGTACTTCCTTTGGGTCATCACAAGACCCTGCGCATTCCTAGAAATTCTAACCCCAGAAAATATCGTAGTGTACCAAGATCCTTAATAACAAACTGATGGCCTAAAAATGCTTTTATTATCTTTATCCCTTGCATAACATCTCATGTAACAAGTATATCATCAACATACACCATGATAGCAACAGTACATCTGAAGTCTTCTCGACAAACAAAGAATGGTCCGTAATGGATCTTTTGAACCCTTGCTTCTGAATTAAATCAGAGAGCTTTTGAAACCACGTCCCGGGCTTTCTTTAAGACGATGTATTGCCTTGTGAAGTCTACACACCACCTGACTCTCCCCGTCAGCAGTAAACCCCGGAGGCTGTTGTATGTAGACTTCTTCATGCAGATCCCCATATAAGAAGGCATTCTTAACATCAAGCTTAAACAAGGGTCAATCACGTACCACGGCAAATGAAATGACCCATAGGGTGGAATGATGCGCAACTAGAGAGAATCTCCATGTAGTCCACGTCGTATGTTTGAGTGAACCCGCGTGCCACTAGCCTTGCTTTGTACTGATCAAGGCTGCCATCTGCATTATTTGACAGTAAATACACATTTACAACTGACAGCAGAAGCTCCTGGGGGAGCAGAAACCAAGCTCCAAGTACCGCGCGACCTCAGAGCAACTATTTCCACCTCCATGGCTAAACGTCAGTAGTTCTCCTTCAATGCGTCTTGATAATTTCGTTGTATTTCCACGGTAGATAAAGCCACAGCGAACCTCTGAAAATCACCAGTGAGGCGATGGAATGAAACATGTGACGCAAGCTGATAGGATGCACAAGACACTTCGACATTTGTAAAGCAATAGGTACATCCAAGTCATCAACCACAATACTCGTCGGAATGCTATTCTCCTGCAAAGACCCCTGCACTTGCACACCGTCAGACCCATCGTTAGTAATATTTTTTGGACAAACCTGAGGCGTGGTGGATGATTGACGCGTTCCACGAGCAGGGACATAGCAACGGGTATAAAATTTCGGTAAAGGTGGCATATGCAGTTGTGGAGATGGTGGTGGAGGTGGTGATGGTGGGGGAACATAAGGCGTTGGTATGGGAACAGATAGACGCATGGGAGGAGGTGGCACATAAATTTCATCATCATTAGTGGAGGGAGTCAATCGGTCACCTGCAGGGGATAAATACATCACAGACTCAAAGAAGGTAACATCGACACTGACATAATATTTCCTGTTCAAAGGGTCATAGCAGCGGTAACCCTTCTGAGTGCGAGAATACCCCACAAAACACACTTGACAGCCCTAGGTGAGAGCTTGTCAAGTCCTGGAGAGAGTTGATGAACAAAAGCAACACAGTCAAAAGCACGATGAGTAAAGGAAAATAATTCCATGTTAGGAAAGACGACTGAAAGAGGAACTTCCTCTCGTAATACAGAGGATGGCATACGATTCACCATATAGCATGCCATATGGACAGCATCCCCCAAAAAGAAATGGGAGCACGATCTTGGATAAGAAGAGTCCTAGTGATATCAAGAAGATGACGATGCTTTCTTTCTGCAATACCATTTTGTTGAGACATGTAAGCACAGGTTGTTTGACGGATAATGTTGCAAGACAAGAAGAACTGGGAAAGAGCACGAGTACAAAATTCTAAAGCATTATCCGTACGCACAATTTTCACAGTAGATGAAAAAACATTGTGCACTTCATTTATAAGATTTTTGATCACATCCCCTGCTTCAGATTTATTCTTCAACAAAAGCACCCATGACAATAGAGAAAAATCATCAACCACAACTAGGAAAAACATGTATCCCTGATGATCAGGGACACGACTCGGACCCCAAATGTCAACATGAAATAATTCAAAAGAGGAGCTACTGCTCCGAGACTGAGGACTAAGGAAAGTAGATATGTGATGCTTTCCCAACTGACACGCTTCACACCGAAACGAAGAACTCGGTGAAATATGGGGCAAGAGATGACGCATCTTCTGAAGAGGGAGGTGTCTTAAGCGTAGATGCCAAGAAAATGGAGAGACGGGTCCACTGGAATGAGATGAGACACCGACATAAGGAGTGCGGACCAATCATAGAGACCATCCTGCTCACGATTGCAGCCGATCACCCTATCCGTAAGAATGACCTGAAAAACAAGAGATGATGGGTCAAAAATAGCACGACAATGTAAATCCTTGGTAATATGACTTATAGATAATAAATTCATATAAAAATCCGGAGAATGCAAGACATTCTGTAGACACATAGAGGGTGTCAGCCTGATCTCCCCCTGTTCAATGATGAGGGAATGGGTCCCATCTTCTATCATGACAAATCGCCACGGTGGAACCTCCATGTATGATGTAAGTTTATTGTTGTCTCGACAAAGATGTGTTACGCCAAAGTCCATAATCCATTCTGAAACATCAGAGCCATGACATGAAGTAAAGGCGTAAGCACTGCTTGAGGTGCTGGCAGTGGCTGACGTAATGGCATAGGCTGAAGCAGTTATGTCAGAGTGACCTTTTGGTGAATCAATAGAGGCAGGAGGCATGATATCTCGCAGCCTAGGTTGAGGCTGAGATAAGCAGGTTGGATGGGCTAGATGATGACCGGGGGCTGTCTCCGGAGGAGGTGGGGGAGAGGGTTGCGTGGTTGGAGGTGGTTTTCTTTAGGAGGACAGGAAGGAAGATGTTCATTGGCGGCAGAGATCCACGTAGAAGTGGCTAAGGGAGGGTGACGCCAACACGCACTTCTTTCATTATGTGGCGTCTGGTAGGAGGCGGCGGAGTTTCTTGCATGAGGTGGAGATGGGGGGGCAAAGGGTGTCGGGCGAGAGGAACATAGGGATCTCCCTTCAGGAGCACTTTGTGAGGGCGTTGAGGCGAGGGAGGGAGGAGATTGAGTGGGGCTGGACGGGTCGGGGGGTGGGGTCGTTGAGCGGACCCAGGTGGATTTGCTACTGACCGATTTCTCAGAGGCGGAGGTGCGCAGGGCCGTTTGGGACCTCAATGCGGATGGCGCTCCTGGCCCCGATGGCTTCTCTGTGTCCTTTTACCGGGAGTTTTGAGATCTGCTGAAGGGAGACATTTTGGAGGTTCTATTTGAATTCAGGGGCGGCAACAGGGGTTTTGAGAAGATCAACAGGGCCTTGGGTTTTTTGCTGCCAAAGAAGGAGACCCCGATTGGGGTAGGTGACTATAGGCCGATTTCTATTTCCAATGGCATTTATCTCATTGTTGCCAAGGTGCTGGCGAGCCAGCTTAGGTCTGTCTTGGGCTCTGTAGTCTTACCGGCTCAATCTGCGTTTATCCCAGGTCGGTGTATGGCGGATGGCATTGTGACCGCCTCAGAGATCTGTCGTGAGTGGAAGAGATCTGCAAATAAGGGGGTTGTTTGGAAGATTGATTACGCTAAGGCCTACGACTGTGTCAGCTGGAGATTCATGTGGTCTGCATTGCAGAAGAGGGGATTTCCGGAGGAATGGATTGCCTGGGTTAAGAGATGTGTGACCACAAGCTCCTGCTATGTGTTGGTCAATGGGAGACCGGAGGGTGGTTGGTTCCAGCTACAGAGAGGGGTGCGACAGGGATGCCCCCTTGCCCCACTGCTATTTGTATTGATTGTGGATTGCCTTGCGGTCTTGTTTCAGCGAGCAGTAGAGGAGAGCTGGTGCGAGAGCTTCAAGATGGGGGACATCTCCGTCCCAGTTTTGCAATATGCGGTGACACGCTGATCTTCCTGGGAGGGACCGAGGAGCATAATCGTAATGTGGCCATTTTGGTGGATGTGTTTGGCTGCCTCTCTGGCTTGCAGATTAACAGGCAGAAGTCGATCCTGGTTCCTATGGGGATGGCTGGTGAGGAAAGCAACAGGTTAGCGGCGTGGGCTGGCTGTCCCTTGGGGAGATTGTCGATAACATATCTGGGGTTACCACTAGTAGAGGGCAGGCTGCGGAAGTCCGATTGGGACTGTGTTCTGCGGAGAATGGATGAGCGGTTGGAAGGGTGGAAGGCTACCACTCTGTCCAAGGGTGGGAAGCTTACTTTGTTGAAGCATGTTCTCTCCGCCATTCCGATCTTCTTCTTCTCGACGAGGAGAATGCCGGCTGGTATTAGAAGGAAGGTGGAATCTTTGATGAAATCTTTATTCTGGTCAGATGGAAGGCAGACAATGAGGGGCTAGCACCTGGTGGCTTGGAAGGATATCGCGGTGCCTGTTTCGGAAGGGGGCCTTGGTATAAGAGAAGTGGATATAATGAATAGGGCCTTGTTGGCCAAGTGAGTAGTACGCATTTGGGGTCCGTCTGACTCGCTGGTGTTGCGTTTGCAGAGGGAGATTTATGGTGTTGCGGGGAGTTGGTGGCTGGGAGGAAGCGTCACGAGTCCTCTTTGTGGAGTGGGATTTGTGCAGTGATTCCGAGGCTCAAGTCTTTTCTTCGGTCGAAGTTGGGGAATGGGCTTCGTTTCCATTTCTGGCAGGATGACTGGATGGGGGAGGGGGCGTTGGCCTACCGCTTTCCTAGGTTGATGGCATTAGTCATTGACAGGGGGGCGCGGTTGGCGGAGGTGGCTGACTCGGGGTCGTGGGCGCCTAGGTTCGTTGTTGTTCTCTCGGATCAGAGGACGGAGGATTTTTTGCGGTTGTTGTCGGAGATTCCCCCTGTCGACGAGATGTCCGGGGACCCCGATCATTTTGTATGGGAAGACGATAAGTTCTCGGTGATGAATGCTTACAGGAAGCTGACTGTTGGGCTGGTGGAGCATGACGAAGTCTTTTGTGCTGACTTGAAGGTGATTTGGGTGGCTAAGATCCCTACTCGGATTAAGATCTTTCTTTGGTGCCTAAGAAGGGACCATATCTGTAACAAAGTGAGAAGAGGAAGGTTGCTGGGTGCGACGGAAACGAGGTGTGACAGATGCGAGGACGGCGTGGAGGATGTGAACCACATCTTTTTTGGTTGCAGGACGTCGGCCAGCGTATGGGAGTCGTTGGAGCTCTCGTGGGTTCAGGCATGCGATGCGGAGCAGTTTTGGAGATCTATTCGAGCGGTTGGTATCGGGTCATCCGGCGATGTCTCCAAGCCATTTGTCGCGCTAAGGGCTATTTGGCTTGGCAGGAATGATACGATCTTCAAGGGCCAGCGGTTTTATTTTGAAAATGTACTAGCTAAATGTAATGCCTTGTACAATTCCTGATTATCCAACTGATGTACAATCTCGTTGATCAATAAATATGTTGGTGTGGTGACTCCCGCCTTGAGAGGGCACCCCCGTCTTTCTTATTCAAAAAAGTTCCTCAAACCTCTGGTCAGAAGTAGATGTTTGTGGAGATGCAACATGGTCGGCTATACGCGCCAATGTCGAAAAACCATGCTTAGTATAGCATGTGTCCTCTGTATGACCTGAGTGATGATAGAATGTGCAAAGTTGACGGATGCGGCCACCTCGACCACGAGGTCCACGGACACAGAAAGAAGAAGAGGCTCCTCTGCCTCTGGAAGATGCCATCGCCGAGGGATGTTGAGTAGTAGCAGTAGACGAGACTAAAATTTTGCTAAGTATACGGTACACTTCTTGCATCAGAGGAATGGTTGCATCTATCTGCAAAGATCTGCGAGCGAGCAGTGTCCTACTCATGGTCAAGTGCCGCCAGTAAGACCCCCGCCATGGTAGCATTCCGAAACGTCTTCTGCTGCTCGGGAGTTACCGTGAGTGGAAAGATGCTATAGAGCTTCTCAAACATCCTCCGCAATGAGGTACATAACGAATGCAGAGGCTGGCCATTCTGTATGACTGTAAATATGTCGTGATGCAGTTGAAGTATCTTGGTCTCGTTTCACAATTGTGAGTATGTCGCTGCAAGGATGTCACATCGCCATAGCAGTGGGTTGATGAAGTACATCATTAGCAATCTCCATCGTCAGTGTGCCTGAAAGCCATACTTTGGCATACGAATCATCAGCCTCTCATGAGACATAAACCCCAATTTTCTCTGTCGGCTCTTCTTTGGTAAGAATGTGCCTCTTACCATTTGACTTCATGAGACTCATGAACTGCATAGCCCAGCGCTCGTAGTTCGTCCCATCAATTTTGACAATTGACGTTGGACCTTTGAAAGTGCCTATGGAGGGCATGTCGACTTTGTTTTCAGACACTTTTCCCGGAGATGAAGAATTAGGGTTTGAAGACCAAGGAACAAATGTCTACAAGACCATCCAAGGATTTGAGTGCATATGTAGTCTTATGCACTCAAACCCATAGTGAAGAGAAGGGGCACCGCAGCGGTGATAAGAAGGGAAGGGGGCACCGGCGAAGATGAGAGGAGGGCGTCGGTGAGAGAAGGGCGGCGATGGAGAGAGGGTGGCGGCGGTTGAGGGAGGGCGCCGGTGAGCAAGATTGGCGGTGCTGGCGACGGAGAGAGGGTGGCGGCTGGGGTTTAGGGTGGCTAGGGTTTAGTGTGGCTTTGATACTATGTTGGAAGAAAAGTGAATCGTTTATTCCAAAGGACCCTAGGCTCTCTTATATAGAGAAGGCCTATGGATAAATTACATAAATGGATAAAGGAAACTAAACATAATAGAAATAGTACATAGAATCTAGAAATATCTCTACACATCCCACGCCTAACTTCTTTTTTAGGAATATGTCAATAAGCTTATGGATAAACCCAAAGTGATCCCTTAGAAAGCAATAGCCAAAAATTGCCATGTCCGCATCATCTCCTTGTTTAGAAACAATAAACATTTAAAATCTATTTACCCCATCCAGTGTTTAGTCCCACATCTACCAGTGGTGGGACTTGGGGGTTCTGTGGAGGCTATATAAGGAGCACCAGACCTCCTGTATTCATTGAGAGAAAAAGAAATGAAGCATATAGCCCTTTGAGTCCTTCTCCCATGATTTCATCTCGCTCCTTAGGGAGTAGGGTTCCACATTAAAATCCCACGTTCTTCAAGTTTATTATTATTTATTTCTTATACGCTTCCGCATTCCTATTTTCTACCAGAAGATATTACTCGATATAGAAGCATGGTTGGCAAGCTTCTTTACCTTACTGTCACCGGACCAGATATTTCTTATGCAATAAGCAGATCTAGCCAATACATGGAGCAACCTTGTTATAGTCACTAGCAGGATGTTCTTCAAATTCTATGATACTTGAAGGAATCACTAGGGTGTGGCCTCTTCTATGGGGCAAATAGGCACACCAATGTTACTGCATATGCCGATGTTGATTATGCAAGTTCACCAGGGACAGGCGTTCCACCACAGGATATGCTATGATTGTTGGAGGAAATCTTGTTACTTGGAGAAGTAAGAAACGGATTGTTGTATCCAGATCAACTGCAGAAGCAGAGTACAAGGCGATGGCTCAAGCTACTTGTAAGATCACGTGGTTGTGAACTTTTCTACAAGAACTCAGTATTGTTGTCACTACTCCTATTCCATTATACTGTGACAACAAATCTGCTACAGACATTGCCACAAATCCCATGTTCCATGAGCGAACCAAGCATATAGAAGTTGACTACCATTTTGTTCGTGATGTTGTTAGGAGTGGAAGGATTTTTACTCTTTACATCAATATAGATCTTCAACTTGCAGATATATTCACAAAGGCCTTACCCAAGAAGAGGTTTTCACAAAGGCCTTACCCAAGAAGAGGTTTTCCTAGATTGTCTCCAAGTTGGGCATGATTGATAAATATGCTCCAACTTGAGGGGGTGTTAGTAATATACTCTACAGCTCTTAATTATCACTCTTGTAACTTCGTTGGAGGCAATTATGTATTTTCTCCCTTTTGAGTTCTCTAGGGTTTTGTCCTATATAAGGACCGAGGGATGCAAACGGACGGATACGGATACAGATATAGGTATTATCGTATCCTTATTTGTATCAAAATATGGATGCAGATACAGAAACGGATATCATATGGATATCGAAAATTAAATACTGTATCCTTAAATACTGATACAGATTCGGAATCGGATAATCATGATTCGGATACGGATATTTAAGAAATGGATATGGATTATCTTATAAATATTAAGCGTCTTCTCATACTTTTAATTAGAAATGATGTCTTTACGAACTTGTAATTGATGGATGACTAATCCAAAATTCAATAAATTTACAATGTTACTTAAGAAAGAAGAAAATAAATTAAAATATTGAATGAAATAAATTGAAGAGCATATAATAAAATTGTATGATTACGTACCTCTTCCTTCATTTGAAATGTTTCCAAAATATAGGTAATACTATAACATTGTAACCAACTAATAAGATAAAGGTGATATGGTATATTTTATGAAACGACACTATGATAAATTATAAAAGTTTATTACTTTTTTTGGCATTTCATGGTGAGGTACAATTTCATGTCAGAGCTACATTGTGGCATGCAAAACATTTGTTAAGCTGAAATATTACTGAAAATATGGATAATATGGATATCTGTATCCGTATCCGTATCCGCGAAAAATATATACATATGTACCTGTATCCGACAAAAATTATATAATGGTATCCGTATCTGAATCCATATCATCAAAAAAAATTAAACCTAGTATCCATATCCGTATCTGCTAAAATCCGAAAATGTATATCCGTATCCGCTTAAAAGCGGATACGGTAGCGGACGGATACGGATATATCCGCATCCGGTTGCATCCCTATAAGGACACGTAGACCTCCAAAATAAAACAAGCAATTCCATTTGTTGGAGTACTTGGTTGTATGTGTCATTGAGTTGTAGCAGGGTAAATGGATCCTGGAGAAGATCCATTTACTCCATCCAGTGTTTAGTCCCACATCGTCTAGTGGTGAGACTTGGAGGCTCTGGAGAGGCTATATAAGGAGCCCCAGACCTCCTATATCCATTGAGAAAAAGCAATGCATAGCATGCCCCTTTGACGGCTTCTCCCGTGGTTTCATCCTGCTCCTCACGGAGTAGGGTTCCACGTGAAACCTTGTGTTCCACGTTTGATCTTTCTTGTTTATGCTCTGTTTATCAATTGCTTCCGCGTTCTTCATATTTTATAACATGGTATCAGAGCGGGTCGATTCTCGAGGAGTTGTTCTTGAAGTTTTTTTTCGAGATTCGATTATGAAGTTGTTCTAAAGGATGATTATTATTTCTGTTCATGTTTATGTTTTGGGTTTTTTATGAAACCCTAGCAAGTAGCCTGATTCGATGTTCCCAGCCAAACACCAGGCTGCACGGCGGCACCTTTGGGAGGCTCCAGGCTTTCTTTGTTATTTTCGAGATTATCAAAGTTCATGGTTCAGATCTAGGGTTTTCTAGACCCTAGTTTCACGTGAGAACAGTTCCAGGCAGAGATATATGGCCTCTCCATTTGGCCAAGGGCAGCGTGACGCATCTAAAACCCTAGCGGCCCTACAGGCAGGCCACGGCAAACTTCCAGGCCTCTCAAGCAGCCCTATGCGTTGTTCTTCAGATTGCAAGCGGCGCGTGTCACAGGCCTCCTACCCGTTTCCAGGCGACGCGCTGCTCGACCTCCCCGTCCTCGCACAGATCGAGATCTCTCCTCGGTGGCGATATCAGACCTCGCGCAACCCTCCAGATGTTGCGGCTTCGTCTGCACCAGCATCTTCTGCAGGCGGAGGTGACAGGCTCCTCCGCACCTTCTCACCGTATTCTAGCTTCAGGCGCGCATCGCGCGGCCTCCTCCGAGCTCAAGTCCCGCTTACCCAAGCCCTTCAACCCAGTCCTGCTTGCCCTTCCACCGCACGATGGCGCGAACTCAAGTCCCGGGCGACGCCTCTGCTTCTCAGATCGAGCCCGGTTGCTCAGGCGGCACCTCCCTAGGCCGATCTCGGTCTCTCCCATCGCTCGGGCATGCTCCAGGCTGGTACTCCCAGCGACGGCGAGCCCACCTCCATCAGCCGCTATCAGCGGTGCCCCCCCTCCTCCAGTTTCTCGCCGGCAACTACCCCCTTGGTGGCGAAACCCTTCTAGCGGCGGCATCATTTGCTGCTCAACAAATCAGGGGCGGCGGGTTTTCTCTGAAGTCGAGGGTTCCCATAACCCTAGGGCTGCCTTATATTTAAAAAAAATTGGCAGAAGCATTGGGCCTGCATAGGTCGAGAGCAGAAGAAAAAAAAGGAGAGGTGGTCTTTTACAAAAAAAAAAGGTATGGGCTATTTACGTGAAGAGCCCAAGAGGGTCGGTTGTTAAAAAAAGAGGCAGAGAGAGATTGGGTCCAATTGGGCCACATTTGTTTTGTTAAAAAAAAATAATGAAGAAAAAAAAAGGAAAAGGACGTGTACAATAAAAAGTCGTACGCAGAAGATTTTGTTTGATGAAAAAGCCGAAAAAAATATATGATGATAGAACGGTTTATAAAAAAAATAGCGGCTATTTTAAAAAAATTGACAAAAGCCGCAAGTTTCATGTTCGTGTTGTTTACCCCTATTCATCTTGTCTTCTCCCAACTTTATCGATGTTGTTTTTCTGACAAGTATGGGAGAAAGGGGGAGTATATGTAGAGTCACATGTCTTGTGTTCCAGATTCAGATGCCACATGCAGATTTCCAGACCATCCAGATTCCAGACTCTACTGTTGTTCAGACTCGACGATTGTCTTCCGAGTCCTCAGTTTCAGACGCACAAGGATGCGGTCTTATGTCAGATGAGCATATGTTGCCATCAATTGTTCAAGGTCCCCATCATTCTTGTGGTTGTTTCGGCCAGAATTTTCATGTGAGCCATAGGGACTCCAGAGTATAGGACCATTTCCTATGCCATGTTGGCAAGGATTTTCATGTGGTATCATAGGTACACCAGAGCAGTGCACCATTCTCTGAGCCAGATGGGAGAGACCCAGTTCTCCAACGAGGAGACTATTTTCAGACTCCATTCTCCAGCGATCGTGGACTCGGACGAGGATTGCACAGCCACGACCTTTTCAGTTTGGCCCTTTTCAGAGATGGAGCAGTTGTCCACATTATTGTGGCATGCCAGAGTACTCCGACGAGGAGACTCATTTCCAGCTGCAGTGACTCTGACAGGCGTAGTTCAGAGCACATGCTCTCCGACGAGGAGATTCAGAAGATTCACACTCCAGCCCGTTCGTCCTCCTCACATGCACGACATGAGAAGCAACCTCCTCGACTGCAGCAATGTGCGCATTGGATTGATATTGTCCGTAGTGTCCTGTAGTGTTGAGTTGAGTTTCTTTCTGTTTATCCAAGCTGAGCATTGCATGCTCCAGCTTGAGGGGGAGTGTTGGAGTACTTGGTTGTATGCGTCATTGAGTTGTAGCAGGGTAAATGGATCCTGGAGAAGATCCATTTACCTCATCCAGTGTTTAGTCCCACATCATCTAGCGGTGGGACTTGGAGGCTCTGGAGAGGCTATATAAGGAGCCCCAGACCTCCTATATCCATTGAGAAAAAGCAATGCATAGCATGCCCCTTTGAGGGCTTCTCCCGTGGTTTCATCCCGCTCCTTACGGAGTACGGTTCCAAGTTAAACCTTGTGTTCCATGTTTGATCTTTCTTCTTTATGCTCTGTTTATCAATCGCTTCCGCATTCTTCATATTGTATAACACCATTCTTTCGTTATTCTCCATAATATTAATTATTAACAATTTAATTTGTTGTGTACCTACATATGTATGTCCTTCAGTGACAGCGATCGATTTCACCATACCCTACCAGTGAGACCCTCGTGCTGGTAGGGTATGGTGCAATAGGGGGTGCATACAACGGTTCTGCAAGTGGATTTAGCAAATCGTATATTAACATTTAAAAAATATTATTATATATGTTAGGATTCAAAGCAAATCAACATATAAATGGTTACGAAAAAAAGATGTGTTCTATGTATGGTCATTGGTTAACTTAGTTATTTTGTTTTATTTCCAATATCTATAAGTCAACAATCAACATTAAAAACGACATATCTGGTATGATTGATACGTGCAATATAAGGGTCATATATGATCGATATATGTGATATAAGTGTATATTTGTAAGTCGTTTATTGTTTTGAGAACTTCGATGAAATCCATTTCCAATATCTATCAGTCAGCAATCAGCAATAACAACGATATGACTGATATAACTGACATCTGCGACCTAATGGGTATAGATGAGCGAAGTGTGTGATATAAATGGAATTTATAAGCATGGAAGGGCGTATCCCGATATATCGGCGATATATCAGCGATATATCAGTATCGACAGGTCACCGATATATTGCCGATATGTCCGATATCGGGTATGGACAGGCAAAAAAGGCAAGTTGAATCCCGATGTCGGCGATATGGCGTCGGTATATCGCTGATATATCGGCGATATATCGGTATCGACATGGTACCGATATCGATACCGATATCGATATGTCCTTCCATGTTTATAAGTTATTTATTGTTTAAATAAAATGGATAATCTTAATTTGCAAAAAAAGGCTTTTTGAGGCATTTCCGAGATTTCCATAAATTTTCCAATTTTGGGGGGGTTGGGGGGAAGAGATTGCGAAACAAAATCGAAATTTCGACCCTTGTCCCCAAATCTCAGAATAACCAATGTGGGACTAAACATAAGAGGGTATGGTAATTGGACCTTTAAGGGAGCCAATTACCCACCTGTTGACGTATACTCTCTGAGTAATGAATTTGTAAGTTCTGCATTTTCCGTAAGCACTTCCTTGCAGACGTGTCCGCTATTGTTCCAAGCCAAGCAATATTGACATATAGTCCAACATGAAGCGGAATGCCTAATATGTTCACTATGTTTGCCTAATTAGTCGAATGTGTTTTTTTATGAACTCTTTTAATTATTCTTTTGTTATTTTGTTTGCCTTCATTTGAGAATGCTCCTTAGCCAAGTCGTGACACTTCACAGACACCTTAAGAACGAAAGAACTCCAAAAGATCTCTACACTCCAACTTACTTCGATTATTATCAGATGAATCAAACAAAAGATCGCCCAAAGGGAGAATGAATGATATCATTAAAAAATTCTCTTAGCCAATCAACCATTAATGGGAAGATTCCAAAAAAATGATGCATGGAGTCATAGGCAACTTGAATCAAAAAACATTATTTCACGTGTTACCATGATAATGACAATTAAAGGGTTACCTGGCCTAGCCGTAAAGCTTGGCCGCATAAGCCCGTCATCTGTAACCACCTCATACAATGGATTTGACATCTGGAAAAATTCAGGCTTCCTTGCAGACACAATAACCTATAGAGGTAAATTTTAGCTAAGTATTTGGAAGTGGAATGAATAAACGTCATCACAGTTTGCAACACTATAGAACTCTCCAAGTTCCCAATGCTGCAAAATGCAATGTATCCCCAATACTACAGCCAAATTGGAACCAAAGAACTCAATGATAAGCTCACCATATCAAAAAGATCCCTCCATCCCATATCATTTGGAAGAAATCTATTAAATGCATGTTGCATCATTTTGTTTGTGTAATGGTAGTCTGAATTGGTAATTAATAGCAATCGCTTCCCAGCCTGGAAGCATGTAGATTGTAGATCGAATAAAAATCCACAAAATGCAGCATGTAATTGGAGAAAGTGAGAAACAGTAGTAAACCTCCTTTTGATCCAATAAAGCCAAAGGAAGCTCAGGATCAGGCTCTACAAATAGTTCAGGCTTGCTCATTATCTCACTCTGCAGGAATGTCTCAAGATAACGTCTGAACAGGACAAGCAGAATGCATATGCTGAGAATATATTACCTTCAGCCTACCTTCCACGTGCGCTCTAAAGAGGGCCTTTGCTACAGCCTGAAATCCATTTCAAATGTCGGAATACAAAATCAAGCAAATATTTGTATTTGTATCACAACCATTCAAATTCTGATTTCATTACGAGTTAAATCATTATAATTGTATCGTAGTTTCAAGTAGACAGTACATTACCTTATATAGTCCTTTGTAATCGAGAGGTCCAAGTTCTGCCGGAACCACGCCTTCATCCAATTTGTCAACCATCTGCAAAGAAAGGTAATGCATAAAATTTGACAAAGCTACAGAAGAAATATATGATGCAAAAAAATCTTCAGAATTAGGAAGATCCTTCAAAGGTGTCCATGGTGCCAGGTTGTAATATAATTTCCCTTCTCTATGCAAACCACAAGTTTAAAAGTGTCGGATGCACTGTTGTTAAGAGGACAATACTGCAGTTGTTAATATTCCACCTTCACAGAATAACTGGTCATTGAGAGGAACAACTACGCACATTAGGAAATACCAACAGAAATGATGAGGTTGAAATAAGTTATCATAAATCCTAATTTTCAGGGAAAATAAATGTTTCATCTTTTTGAGAGAGACGAGATGATTGTTTATGAACTTCAATAATAGTAATAAAGATTTTAAAAGCTAGGCCGAATGGGAGCCAGAAATAAAGTAGGTCCAACAAACAGTTTGCCAGGGGGGGTCCAAAACTAGTCACAACATGTTTCATCATTCAAACCAAGAGAACTGGAAAGTCAATTCAACCAGGTTCCTTAAGTAAAATATCAGTGACCTTACAAAGAAGACCCATGAAATCCAAGTCTTTCCCATACCCATCACAAGTCATGTCCTGTGGCAACTTTGTGAAACCAGCATTGTAAACAAGAATGTGCTGCACAACACATTCGTAAGAGCATTGCACACACCAACAATGAGATATGCTCTGGTACAAGCTGAGCCCCTCTTACAGTGAAATGCAATCACCTTATATCTGATGCGCAACTGGACACCTGCCTTGTATAGTTCTCAGACAGGCTTCTATACCTAACAAAAAAATTAGCTAAAGGGGAGATTTGGTGCAACCACAGAAGTAGCCACTGTGTGACCTAGAGGTCACGGTTCCGATTCACAGAAATAGCCTCTTGTACAAAAGGATGCAAGATAAGGATGTGTGCTATTAATCCAAAGTAATCTGAATTGTGATCTGGCTGGGGCTTATAAACAGGATTCACCTTTTAAAGTAAGCTGAATTTCCAATCTCATAGCTTGGACAGGTTAAGTCAATATAAAAGCTTCTTGACAGGTTAGATTTTTTATATTTCATTTCTCATAATGGGCGCTGCTGTTGTTGTATAATGGTTGCCGTGTTGCATGACTCATTTCAGGATGTAGTTAACTATACAAAAGGCATTTTCATAGCATGAACAACAGCTTTGTTCTTGAAATCGTTAGTTCAGTCCTCTTTAATTTGGATGGACCAGTGCAAAGAAAATCAGAGATTAATTAGGATGGAGAAACCATCTGGTGAGATAAGTACTGATGTAACCACCAAACCAATCAACTTTGAGGGCCAGAACAATCTCCAAAACCTTGATTTACAAAGACAAGTCCGCCTAGCCATCAATCAAAGCAGGCATTTAAATGATTGAAAGCTAAACAAGTTGAAATTAATTGTTTACTGAAAGTATCCAAGTGTCAGTGGAAATAAGTATTTTAAGCAGTTAATAATTATTTTCTCCATTCATAAGAAAACCCTTTTTATCTTACCATGATATCACAGAAGACTATCTCCACTAATGGAACTAGTAATCCCTAGGTCGAGTTGCGGAAATTTTTATCACTGCATGAAGGCTCTACTTCTATATTGACTTAACCTACTTGCGACGCGTTGCATCGCCCGAATGCAATGAAAACTTGGCAAGGGCCGCTACATCGCAGCCTGGATGTAGTTCAAAATTTACAAGGGTTCTCGCATGAGGAACGCATGCGGGTAAATAAGCTAGTTCCCTGCATCACCGCCCGGATGCAGTCCAAAATTTGCAAGGGTTCTCGCATAATGGACGCATGCGAGTAAAGAAGTTAGTCCAAAAGAGATTGCAAAGGAAGTTACGGATTGGTAGTTGGAATATCGGTACTTTAACTGGAAATTTGATGGAGATAGTGGATACAATGGAAAGAAGGAAGATTCATATATTATGTCTTCAAGAGACTAAATGGGTTGGAGAGAAAGCAAGGAAGATCGAGAAAACAGGCTTTAAACTTTGGTATTCAGGTAAAGATAAGGGCAGAAACGGTGTTGGAGTAGTTGTTCATAAAGATTTGAAGGATTGTGTGGTTGAGGTGCAAAGATTTGGGGATCGGATTATTTTGCTAAAGTTGGTGCTTGAAGAAGAAATTCTGAATATCATCTCAGTTTATGCACCACAAATTGGTTTAGATGAAAGGACTAAACAAGCTTTTTGGGAGGATATGGATAAGATTTTACAAGGAATCCCACAAAGAGAGATGATTTGCATAGGTGGAGATCTTAATGGCCATGTGGGAAAAGATGCTTCAGGGTATGCAAGTGTGCATGGAGGACATGGTTTTGGGGATAGAAACGAAGAGGGAAAAGTCATTCTGGATTTTGTAAATGCATATGATCTTTTCATAGCAAACACTCTTTTCAAGAAGAGGGAGGAGCATTTAATTACTTATAAGAGTGGCTCAACTAGAACACAGATTGATTACTTTGCGTTGAGGAGAAGAGATCGGTTATGTTGCAAAGATTGCAAAGTAATCCCTGGAGAGAGTTTGACAACCCAACATCGCTTGCTAGTCTTGGATTTACAAATAAAAGGGCTGGTAAAGAAAAGGAAGGTTCCTAAGATCACTAGAACTAGGTGGTTGAATCTTCCGCTGAAGCAATCAAGCTTCAGGGAGAAGGTTTTAGAAGACTTATCTTGGGATTGTAGCGGTAGTGCAAACGAGATGTGGGAGGCAGTAGCATCTTGTATCCGAAAGGTAGCCAAAGAGATGCTAGGCGAGTCAAAAGGAGGAGCTCCGGGTCAAAAGGAGGCTTGGTGGTGGAGTGAAGGGGTGCAAGAGAAGCTAAAAATTAAAAGAGCTTACTTTAAAGCTATGTCTAAGGATAGAACAGAAGAAACTGTCACAGACTATAAAATAGCGAAGAAGGAAGCAAAGAAGGCTGTAAGCGAAGCTAAGTCAAAAGCTTATGAGGTTTTGTATAAAAATCTCAACTCTAAGGAGGGCCAGAAGGATATATTCAGGTTGGCCAAAGCAAGAGAAAGAAAGACCAAAGACCTTTCTCAAGTGAGATGCATTAAGGACGAGGAAGGTCACGTGCTTGTTACTCAGAAGGATATAGAGACTAGATGGGAGCAATACTTTCATAAACTTTTCATTGGAGAAGGAAATAGAGAGATCACTTTGGGTGATCTAGCTAGTAGTGAAAGTTACTTGAATCGTGCATGCTATAGACGAATACAAAGAAAAGAAGTAGAGGAGGCTTTGAAGGTTATGAGACCTGGGAAAGGTGTTGGACCGGATGACATCCCTGTAGAAGTATGGAAAGTTTTAGGTGAGCGTGGTTTGACCTGGCTTACGAATCTATTCAATGTTATTTGGCGAAGCAAGAAAATGCCTGAAGATTGGAGGAGGAGTATTGTGGTGCCTCTTTATAAGAACAAAGGAAACATTCAAAATTGTTCAAATTACAGAGGTATCAAGCTG
This sequence comes from Ottelia alismoides, assembly GCA_037367405.1. Lineage (NCBI taxonomy): Eukaryota > Viridiplantae > Streptophyta > Magnoliopsida > Alismatales > Hydrocharitaceae > Ottelia > Ottelia alismoides. The sequence goes on from JAZKJV010011467.1 coordinate 720,840, forward strand.
ATGAGTCACACTATGAAAATTTGGGAATGTGTGATCGAAAGAAGGTTGAGACAAGTTTCCCAAATAAAAGAAAATCAATTTGGATTCATGTCAGGTCACTCAACTATTGAAGCCATCCATTTGCTGAGGAGAACAATGGAGATTTATAGAGCTAAAAGGAAGAATCTCCATATGATCTTTATTGATTTGGAGAAGGCTTATGATTCCGTCCCACGAGAGATACTGTAGAGAGTTTTGGAGAAGAGACAAGTACCTGTCCTATACATTAATCTCATAAAGGATATGTATGATAGGGCTTTATCTTGTGTAAGGACTCCGACGGGGAAGACCAACTATTTTGATATCAACATTGGTTTACATCAAGGTTCAACTTTGAGTCCATTTCTTTTTACTTTGATTATGGACGAGTTGACAAGTCACATTCAGGATGAGTTACCTTGGTGTATGTTATTTGCTGATGATATTGTGTTGATTGACGAGACTAGAGATGGAGTAATGAGAAGCTTGAGGTTTGGAGACATGAATTGGAGACTAAAGGTTTTCGTATAAGTAGGGCTAAGACGGAATATATGGAATGTACCTTTGATGGAAGCAATGGTGAAGGAATCGAGGTGAAGATTGGTGACGATAACATTCAGAAGAGAGATTCTTTTAGATATCTGGGATCTATTTTGCAACATGATGGGGAAATTGATGGAGATGTTACTAATAGAATAAATGCAGGCTGGCTAAAGTGGAGAGGAGCCTCCACTGTTCTCTGTGATAAGAAAATTCCTTTAAAAATTAAAGGAAAGTTTTACAAAGCAGCCGTGAGACCTGCTATGCTTTATGGTTCTGAATGTTGGCCTGTGAACCATAGACATGTGTAGAGAATGGCTGTAGTAGAAATGAAAATGCTAAGATGGATGTGTGGACATACACGTAAAGATCGGATTCGGAATGATGCAATCAGAAAGAAAGTTGGTGTAGCTCCGATCGAGGATAAGATGCGAGAAAACCGCTTAAGATGGTTTGGTCATTTGCAAAGAAGGTCAACTGATGCACCGGTTAGGAGATGCGAGTGGTGGGATGTTAAGCCGGCTAAGAGAGGGCGAGGACGGCCCAAGAAGTGTTGGAAAGAGACTATATACTAAGGGATCTTAGTTTTTTGGATACAAGTCCGAGATTGACCCAAGATAGATCTGAATGGAGGCGAAGAATCCATGTAGCCGACCCTACTTAATTGTGGCAAAAGGCTTTGTTGTTGTTGTTGTTGATGAAGGCTCTACTTCTCTTATGTAAGGAATATAAATTCAACTGATTTAGAAAAATAGGATACTCATTTTTTGGTATTTAATTTTCCCAAGAATTTTATAAACTATAGACAAGAAAAGTGGACCAAAGTTGATTATTAAAATGAAACAAAAGAATAGTCTCTCATTTAAGGTGTCAATCACTTCACATTGTCCAAGTTCCATGATAAAGACTAGTAGATAACTACACCCCTAATCGCCATCACAGAGTGCACTGGGTCAAACTCAAAACCTATGTCCATAATGGACAAGACACAGAAGGCTACAAGACATTAACCTCAAATTTCAAGAAATGATAGTTAAAATTCATTTCTAGAAAAACATGGTAAATCAGAGAAGTGGCATGCTGGACATGGAAATGGGAAGCTTGCAAGTCCGCTTCGGTTATAAATAATAAACCATCACCAAAAGCAAGGGCATATTACTTTTTTGTTGAGTATCAAGACAAAAAATAAGCATAGTAACCCTTCCATCTTTAATAAAAGTTTGGGACAGACATCTACGGAGTGTTTCCCCCTCTTCGACTCAAAAAAAGCACAGTATATGCTAACTGATGGAGTGTACCCTGCCGCCTGATTTTAGTATCCCTGCATAGTTGGTATTCGGCCACATCCAACACGAAGTAGACAACTTTGTTTTAGTTTTATTACTCACTTGATATTAGGTCAGTACGCAACTTTGCTTTAGTTATATTTCTCACTTGATATTAGGTCAGGCGCACCGAGATCCTATTGTAAATATGTTTCCATTCAATGATATTAAAGGACCAGCCACCCATGAAAATTTCCACATTTACAAATAGCATATGATCCATGAGCTTTCAATTCAAAGTTTTGTTTTTAAACTTGGAAATGATTTATTAGCACGGTAACTAGTGAAATAATGATCATATTGCAGACCCCTCACAGGACCTAACATCACAAAGTAATCAAATACTTTGCATGTCTACATACTCGGATATAGTAAGTGCGTAACCAAATGTTTCTACCAGACTATCACTCATTTATTTATCTTGAATGATATGTGAAAAGTCCAACTTTTTCCTGGTAACCAAATGTTTCTACCAGACTATCACTCATTTATTTATCTTGAACGATATGTGAAAAGTCCAACTTTTTCCTGCATGACTAAACCCCTGCCAGTTCAGATTGAGGGTTAAAGTTTTTTAGGCAAAAAGATGGGAAACACACGAAGGTGACGGCCTTTGATTATAAAAAGACCAAAATCCCAGTTATAGAAGCCAAGTCTCGAGGAGAATCTTAGTTGAAAGAATCATATTTTCTATATAAAAATGTTCCGAACAGAAGAGAACCCCATTACGAGACTACCAATTAGTCCAAACTGCTGCAACTGCAAGAAGAAGCACCATGTTTGAGCGGAACCTGGTGCAAAAAAGATAGAACCCGAGCTAAAGGTAAGAATAACTTTTAAGTTTTTAACCCATCACATAACCCATCAGATAGAACCCGAGCTAATCCTCACTACCGTATTGGTGTCAAAAGGAATGATATTAATAAGCTGTTAATGTGACATTGTACATTTAGTAAATGATGATAATAATTAGATAAATGGGTACACAGCAGAAAAGTAAATGTTTATTAGTAGCGAAAATGATAGGTATTATAAGAAATATTATCATGTTGAATAGAAAATGACTACAATACAATTAATTGGAGGGGTTCGTTGAGACGGGTAGTTAACTTGTCCCTAACTGTCACACCTCCAAATTCCATGATCGAAAATGATCATGGAGACACGGTAACGGATGCACGAGAATGATCGATGGAGCTGCCTTCAGGAGGAGTCTTGAATACGTGGGTAGTATGGAGGTTATCCACAGGAGTCTGGAGACTCAATTGTACATTACAATGGATAAGCGTCACACAAGACACTGGCTCGGTAGCAGAGTGTTGTGGAGCTAGTAGCAGTGCGAGCAACGAGTACAGACACCAGTGCAAGACATGACGATGGATGCATGCATCGGGTACGTACGCGAGCGCAGAAGGGCGGTAAGCACTAAGGCGGTATGCATTAAGGAGCAATACGGTACGAACACACAGTGTTCAGGAAAGCGGCTGAATAAGCCGCATACTCATACTCGATAGCCTCATCGCTCCGAGTATGGTGAAACAGTCATGTATGCAAGTTGACATGCATACTCGGCCGAGTATACCCTCTATACAGCCGTCTATTCGACCGCTTTTCTAATAAATATTTTTTCATTTAACCTATACCCGAATAACGCCACCCACATAATAACATAAAACCGCATACTCCCCGTATGAAACCGCATACTCTCCAGTATAAAACCGCATACTCCCCGCATACTCTCCCGGCTGAGGATATTAACATAATATTAAATTTTTATTTTTTAATAATAAAATTAACAAACTACATAAAACTCTATACTCCCCGCATACTCTCCCGCATACCGCATTCGCTCTATATAGTGACCCCTCCGACTGAATACCGTAAAGCACCTTCCTCAACATTGCGATCACATAGGTGTATGCACGAAGGCGCACGGTATCAGTACTGATGCGTGGCAATCCAAGGAGGTATGGAGCATTGCAGGTGCTGAGTACGAGTGTGGGCGAGCATGCTCAGCAATACACGCACGAAAGTGGTCTGGAGGTCACGATAGCAAAGTTCTAGCGAGCTTCCCCTTAACATGATGAGCGGAGGGTTTACCGCACGAGGGTCTGGTGGCCATGGCTACAGGTTCCTTTGGCACAAGACCGAGTGTTCGGTGGCACTCAATGAATTATGGCAAAGCTGCATAAGCAAGTGTTGTGTTGATGAATGGGTGGTTCATGTGACATCAATCGTGCAAGAAGACGAAAGGACAACAAGGGAATCGAAGAGACGAGAAGACAAAGGGTTGTTGTGGAATGCGAAGAGTTGCCGGAAAACATGAAAAGTCTTGAGTCTTTATTGTCATTATCGTAAATGTAATAATGAGTATCCACTGGGTTGCCTCGAGTCTTGTATATAAAGAGGGGTGGTGGCTCATTTGTACACACGTCACTCCATAGCAAGTCTTCCCTTCTAATAAGAGAAGAAGCTTTGTGCTCATACTTGTGTGATCGTGTGGTTGAATTATTGATCGTTCTTTAGCGTGTTCTTGAGAGTGTTCTTGAGCGATCCATAGAGTCGTGCTTGTACTTTTGTTGGAGCGCTGGTACAGGAGGAAAGTAGGAGCACAAGAAGAGTTAGAGCGTGTTCGTGACCGTTCTACTCAGGAAGGTTGGTTAGCTAGGGGCTACCTAACGCCACACAAGTCGAAATCAGTAACAATATTTTGACCATGTGACAATTGATATCAGAGCAAAGGAGCATATCACAAAGGTTGGTTGGTGCTAAGAAAGGGGGCAAAGCTAGGAGTGGTTGCTGGAGCAGTCGATCATGGAACTTGTTGGTGCAAGTTCATCTTCAATCAACAAAGCGAAAATGGTGGGTGTCACCGAACATCTTGCAACATTGGAGCAAGCAGTGGATGAAATGGAGTCCATCATTGGGGCTCTTGTCCACCGCATCGCAAGCTTGGAAGATCATGCATTAGAAGGATCGAGTGTTGAGTACAAGTCTCATATTCTTTCGAAGCAGATCAAGTCCTTGGGGACAAGCTGGAGATATTCAACGCGATGATTGAGAATCTACGCATTGAGATCCCCCTCATCAAGAAGGTGATGGCGAACCGAAACCAAATCTTCACATGTACTCGAAGTACGATGGATTTGGAGAACTTCCTGTGAAACATGGAAGTGTGCTTCGAAACGACCAAGGTGAGGGAAGCCGAGGAGGTGGGCTTGGCATCGATGTACATATCGAGCGACACTGAGTTATGGTGGAGGAGTCGTTCAACAGACGAAGCGAGACCGAGGATATCCAGCTCGGATGGTCCAGTCACGCAATTGAAGGTGCAGTTCCTGCCTAAGAATATTGCATGGGTTGCATAGGAAGCTCTTTGACGATTGAAGCAAGAAGGCATTGTTCGTGAGTATGTGAAACAGTTTACGTCATTATTGTTGGACATCAAGAGAATGTCAGAAGAGGACAAGCTGTTTAACTTCACAATCGAGATGCAAAATTGGACGCAAGTCGAACCGCGGAGGCAAGGCGTGAAGGACTTAAATTCAGCGATCGTGATGGTGAATGCGTTGGTCGACTACAGTGCCCAAACAAGCCACAATGCTGATGAGAAAGACTTCACCGACAAGCTGAAAGCACGATCGAAGGACAAGGGCAAAAGTATTGATGAGGAGCTACCAACGAAAGAATGAGAGTATTCCAAGAAGATGGAGCAACTCAAGAGTAAGGGATACTTCATATGCGATGATTTGCATCGAGCGCAGGATTTTCCAAAGAAGGAGAAGCTCAACGCTCTTCGTACGGACGAGGAAGGAGAAGAAGAAGGTGATGTACGTTTGGGAGCAATCAGTGCCATGCAAAAGGTACACCTCACAACACTTTGAATCAGACCTTCGAATTCGTTAGAGGGAGGGAACTCTACCGCGAAGAGCTTTAGCAGCGCCAAGGCTTAATCAAGGATGCACAAAATGCGAAGGTGCAAACTGAGTAACACCCACGGAGACGAGCAAGCTTGGAGATCAGTACTACACATGTAGAGTTGGAGCTGTCATACACCAGCGATGAAGATGTATCCAGGAGTAATACATTGAGAATAGGAGCTGACGAAGAAGTTCCATTTCTCATGGTGAAGACCAAGTCATGGAGGGATGCGATTATCCATCAGAACAGATGCAGGAATGGAGGTGTTGCAAGATACACCACTCTTACAATTGAGCAGCATCAGAGAGGCATAGCAGATAAAGGATCGATAAAGGATGCCAGCTGAGAAATGCATGCTCGGTTGAGGACAACCGATTCTCCAGGTAGTTGAGGCTTGCCACAATCCCAAATTCCATGATCGAGAATGATCGTGCAGACATGATAGTTGATGCACGAGAATGATCGATGGAGCTGACTTCAGGAGTCTTAAATATGTGGGTAGTATGGAGGTTATCCGTGAAAGTTTGGCGAATCAACCGCATAAGTGACAATGGAGATACGTCACAAAGGGCACTGGCTCGGTAGCGGAGTGTCATGGAGCTTGTAGCAGTGCGAGCAACGAGTAAAAGCAGCAGTGCAAGACATGACAGTGGATGCATGCAGTGGGTATGTACGCGAGCACAAAAGGATGATATGCAGTGAAGCACTATGCATTGAGCAATGTGGTCCGATCACATAGGCGTATACACAAAGGCACACGGTATCGATATTAACACGTGGCAATCCAAGGAGGAATGAAGCGTTGCAGGTACTGAGTACGAGCATGGGCGAGCATGTTCGATAGTACATGCACGAAAGGGGTTTGGAGGCCACGATAGCGAAGTTCTAGCGGGCTTTCCCTTTAGCATGAGAAGTGTTAGGGAAGAGTTTACCGCACGAGAGTCTAGTGTCTGTGGGTTCCCTTCGGCACAAGACCGAGTGTTCAAAGGCACTCGGTGAATTATGCCAAAGCTGCATCAGCAAGCATTAGAGTGCAAGTGTGCTGATGACTTGGCATTGGCAGTTGATGTGGCGTCAACCGTGCGAGAAGACGAAAATACAAGTCGAAAAGACGAGAAGACAAAGGGTTGTTGTGAAACGCGAAGGGTTGCCACGGAATTTGAAGAGTCTTGAGTCTTTATTGTCATTATTGTAAATATAATAATGAGTATCCATCGGGTTACCTCGAGTCGTGTGTACGAGGGGTGGTGGTTCATTTGTACACACCCCACCCCAGAGCGAGTCTCTTCTAATAAGCGAAGAAGCTTTGTGCCCGTGCTTGTGGGATCGTGTGGTTGACTTCTTAAACGTTCTTGAGCGTGTTCTTGAGAGTGTTCTTGAGCAATCAAAAGAGTTGTACTTGTGTTTGTATTTGAGCATAGGTACATAAGCAAAGCAAGAGTACGAGAAGAGTTAGAGCGTGTCCATGGCCATTCTACTCAAGAAGGATGGTTAGCTATGGATTAGCTAACACCGAAGGATTCTGATCATGTGACACTAACCATGGTTATTCTTCTTCTTAACACCAAGAGTTTATCCATCTCAAATACGATAATTCTTCCCTATCAACGACATTGGAAATGGCAGATATATTACAAAAAATCTCCACCTACTTCTTGGTTATTTGCATTGTGCACAGTCGGCATTATGTTTATGTATGTTCTTTTTTATGCAATACCCAATACATGGCATCAACTAACAACAAGAATCCACCATGAGTCCTTGTCTTTTTTACCTTAATTATGAACAAGTTAATAAAGCACATACAAGGGACGATGTCTTAGTGCAGATTGCTTAGATATGACATTGTTTCAGTGGATGAGATAGGAGATGAGTCAACATGAAGCTTGAGCTTTGGAGGAGGGTTATTCAGGGGCTTTTAACTAAGTAGAACCAAGGTAGATAATTTTAAAATGTGACAGTTATTTCTTGGAATACATTTCAAATCGAAGAAAATTGTTTTCGAATCTTAATATGGGATTTTCATCCCAGGAACCCTATAAATTTTGTATATTACCTTCTCGACCTTTGAAATAATATAATTCCTCCCTCGAGCCCGTAAACATGATAACTCTTACCCCATGAACCCTGCGGTTAACTCACATCCATTGAACTATTAAAAATAACTGTATTCTGATAATTTCTTATAAATATAATACCCTTTCATTTTTCAAAAATTACAATAACTATCATTCTCCATTTCTCCCCCCTCACCCTGCTCACCTCCCTTTTCCACTAATAATCATCTCCACCCATCTCCTCCACCTTTGCCTCTTCCTCTGGTCGATCATCCACCTCCTCCGAGATCGACAACTGCAACGACATCCACGATTCCACGTCCTGCATCTTGCGGGTGAGCACACTACTGCCGAGGTGGGTGCAGCCTTCGAAGACGGTGACCCTCGCTCCCTTCCTCCCATGTCTCTGCCCACAACAGGAGCCCTCACACCCTCCACCACCTCATCCTCCTCCCCTTGTTCCTCGTCCCCTGCAGCCTCGATCGCATCTTCTTTCCATTGCTCCTCCGACCCGTACCTCCACAGCCTCCTCCTCCCCTTTTTCCTCCGTCCCCTCACCCTCCATCGCCTCCTACTCCCATTGTTCCTTCACCCCCGCTGCCCTCCCCCTGCCTTCGCCCGCAGCAGGGGCTCTTATCCCCTCCCCCTCCATCGCCATCTCCTCCTCCCCTAGTTGCTCCGCCGCCGCCCCCTCCATCGCATCCTCCTTCTCTCATTGTTTCTCCACCCCGCCCCCTCCACCGCTTCCTCCTCTTCTTGTTCCTCCACCCCCACCCGTAGCAGGAACCCCCACTCGCTCCCCCTCTACCTCATCCTCCTCCTCCCCTTGTTACTCCCCCCCCCCTCCATAACCTCTTCCTCCCCCATTGTTCCTCCACCCCCGCTCCCCACCTCCACCTGCAACAGGAGCCATCACCCCCTTCCTCCTCCACCACCTCCTCCTCCTCCTCCCCTGCAATGTAATTATTTAGCAACAATAAATACTTGATTATTCAATTCAAGAGTTCATCATGAACAATTCTTAAAAAATCATTTTCGTGATCGGAAAACATGGTTTATCCTTGAAAATAAAAAAATGTGATTTGGTGGATGGATGGAGGTGTAGTGAAGAGAGAAAATAAAGAGAGGTGGAAGAAGAGGAATGGAGGAAGAAGTAAATGCAGAGGAAGAAGGATATGAGGAGGTGGAAGATCCACCGTCCAATGCACTTATGGTTAGATTAACCCATGTTATTGACTTGAGTAAAAGTGAAAGAAACGGCAGAGTCTATGGGGTAAAAAGGAGCAAGTTTATGGAGTGGAGGGTGGAATATTCACATTTCAAAAGTCGAGAAGGTAATTTACAAAGTTTATAGAGTTCCTGGGGTAAAAATCCCTGCTTATATTCAATCTTACAAAGGGAGAAAGGAATTGATAAAGATGTCACTTATAAAATTAGGATGGATGAAATCGGGGGGAGGTTCATGTGTTCTGAAGCTCGAAGGAAAATATTGTAAAGTTGCAATAAGACCAACAATTCGCTATGGTCGTAGCATTGAGTGGTTATCTAAAGACATGTGTAGAGAATGTCTACATAGGATATGAAAATACTTGGTGGATGTGTTATTGCACAACAAAGGATCAAAATTCTTACGAGAATATCAAATAAAAGGTCGGTGTGACACCGTAAAAAAATACGAGAAACTCGACTAAGGTGGTTTGCACATGCGCAAAGAAGGATATCTAATACTCCAACTTGAAGGTGTGAACACCACTCAAGGGACGGAACGCCTCTCAAGGGACGGATAATCTATTATTTCTCTCTCAATGAATAGGAGGTGTATGGCTTCTTATATAGCTCCACCATAATGACCAAGTCTCACTAATAGATGATGTGGGACTAACATAGGTGTATGTAGTAATTGGACCATGTAGGGGATCCTATTACCAACCTATGGATGCATACTCAAACACTCCCTCTCAAGCTAGAGCATGCAATGCTAAGCTCAGAAACATACACTGTTATAAAAGTTAGTCGACTAGGTTGACTAGTCGAATTAGAGAGGGAAGCTGACTCGATAAGCCAAGTTGGTTAATAATCGATCAACCCGATTAATGGAGTCAACTGCTCGGCCGACTTTTACATAAAGATTTTTTTTATTTTGTGCTTTAAAAAAAAGAAAACTTATTCTGATATGTTTAAAGTTATATTTAAAGTCAATTACTTCTTTTGTTTCATTATGATAGTATAGAAAATGTACAAATCTATGCAAATATATAAGAATATGATGCAAATCGAAAATCCGCACGGCGATAAAAATTAATTTTTTGTGGATTTTTGGTGGAGAAGACAATTGGAGGGGTTGAGAGGAGAAACTCGTCGGGAACACGAGGGGATGGAGAAGAGAAAACATGAAGATCACGTGGGAGAGAGAAGGAGAGAGGCAGGGATAGAGAATAAATCTCAATTTTATAAATCACTGAACTGTCTCTAACAATAGACCTTCATTAACAATAGACCTTCATCCCTTTATATAGGAGGGATGCGATTACAAAAATAGAAACAATTCAAATTGAAACTAATTATCCTAAATTGACTCTAACCGACTAACCGACTAATTTGAAATTCAAATCTATAACTAATTAATTGAGATCACAGGCGATCTCGTTTATTTAATTAAAATTGCGATAACTCAAATAAACGTAAATAAAATTAACAGATAATATTAAATAAATATGTGGCCCTATATTTCGGTTCCACGTTGCATCAACTCTCCTCCGCTTTTTAAAAAATCGTCTCCTGACGAATTGCTGGAACTGGATGCGTCGTTGGAGAACTCGCCGTTGTAATTGTAGCTTGCAATTCCTTCAGTAAGAACCTTTTCAATGTTACGTTTGTAGTTCTTTCCAATTGGAGGGTGTCTCTGCAATTTTCGTACCCTTTCACTTAAATAGAAGTCATAGCATAATATATCCTCCCAATAACTTTTCTGATAAAAACTTTACGGGGCAGGGGTCTCCCTGTAAATGTCCCAGAATATTTCTTTTCTTCTATTGTCAAGGGACCCGATGGAGTAAAAACCCTCACTTGTTGTTAGGGCTCGGCCCTTCTTAAATAGGAGGCGGCCGCATGAGGGGAGCAGGGGGCGGCGGCGCTTAATAGCGGTTGGCGGGCGGCGCGTGATACCACAGGGATCGCGTAGCCAGGGCTCGTGGTCGGGTGACGACGGCATCGGGTGGCGTCGCGGGCTGCAGGAAAGGAGTGGAGGAATGGCGATGGCAGTGGGGGTGAGGAAGGGGACTTGAGGTGCGTGGGTTGCGGCGGGAGGGGGTGACGAGGGCGTGGCGGCTGTGGCGGAAGAAGGCGCTGGAGGTGTGGGTGTATGGGACTGTGTCAGCGCAGGGGCTATGGCGAGCATTGCGGGAGGTGTGTGAGGAGGGTCTGGGGGTGCGGAAGGGGCCGCTGGAGTTGCGGGGTGGGCCGCTGGGATTACGGGAGCAGGCAGTGGGGGTTCTTGGGTTGCAGGTACAGCAAGAGGGGGGCATGGGGGTGCGAGGGTGGTGGAGGAGGTCTGTAAAAGGGGCGCGGAAGGGCCGGAGTTCGGTTCCTGCGGCTTTTGCGAGTCTGAAATTACCTGTACAGCAAGCAGATCGACACTTTTTTTCTCCCGGAACGGGCTGGACAGCGAAGAAATCATTGGTGACGGCCTCTTTTTCCTCTGAAATGGGCTGGACAGCGAGTGTTTCGTCATTTTCTTCTTCCGGAATGGCCTGGACAGCGATCGAATCTTCTTCCCCAATGAGGTTTTCATCGTCAATACTCTGGATAACGACTTCGGTGATTGGTGTCGTTGGAGCCTTTGATTTGGCGGCGCGTAGGGCCTCGAAGTTAGCCCTAAGATCTCGAAACATGTAATGGAAGTTGGATTGTAACTCAAGTAGCATACGCATCGTCTCCTTATTGTAGGCGTCGTCGGTTCGCTGTTTTCGTTCGGATAAACGATGATCCCTCGATGCATGTCGGTGCGAACGTCTGGACGGATCGTCAGATCGTGAGGACGATCTGTAGGCCATGTTCTGCTACCAGATGATGCAAATCGAAAATCCGCACGGCGATAAAAATTAATTTTTTTGTGGATTTTTGGTGGAGAAGACAATTGGAGGGGTTGAGAGGAGAAACTCGTCGGGAACACGAGGGGATGGAGAAGAGAAAACGTGAAGATCACATGGGAGAGAGAAGGAGAGAGGCGGGGATAGAGAATAAATTTCAATTTTATAAATCACTGAACTGTCTCTAATAATAGACCTTCATCCCTTTATACAGAAGGGATGCGATTATAAAAATAGAAACTCGAATTCAAATTGAAACTAATTATCCTAAATTGACTCTAACCGACTAACCGACTAATTTGAAATTCAAATCTATAACTAATTAATTGAGATCACAGGCGATCTCGTTTATTTAATTAAAATTGCGACAACTCAAATAAACGTAAATAAAATTAACGGATAATATTAAATAAATATGTGACCCTATATTTCGGTTCCACGTTGCATTAGAATACATGCATAAAAGATTATTTATATATTTAAATTAATTGAAAAATTAAAAATTGATTAATGGTTGACTAAATTTGATTACTCGTCCAACTGTCAATTAATCATTAATCAGTGACCCCACCAATCGAGTACCGACTATTGATTTCTGCAACCTTGAAAAAATACAAGGAAAACATTCACTCACAGAATACAAGAGATTACAGACGATATCAACTCAATGCTAACTCTGCTACTTGTTTGTAGTAGGCGTTGCTTCTCATGTCATGCTAGTGAGGAGGAAATGAAGGTGGGAGTGGGATAAGTCTCATCATTGGAGCATGGTTTCAGATTTCGCGAAATTTTGGCGAAAATTTCGGTTTCGACAAGCAACCGAAATCTCGAGCGAAATAGCGATATGAGGGCAGTTTTCGGTCATTTCTTCACAAATGATGGTCGATATGGGCGAAATGTCGTCGAAATTTCGATGAAATTTGTATCGACGAGGTATCGATACGATATCTGAAACCGATATTTAAACCCTTGCATTGGAGAACGCGTGATGTGTACTACGTCTATCAAAGTCATCATAACTGAACCGAGTCTCCTCGTCGGAAAATGTGTGTTTTGTACTATATAGAGTCACCTGAACCGAAATGAGTTTCATCAACGGAGAATGTGCGCTATATACTGCGCAAAGTCACCTGAATCGAAATGAGTCTCCTCATCAAAAAACATGTGCTTTGCATCTGTCAGAGTCACTCAAATTGGATGAGTCGTCCTCATGTCTCCTTCACTCAGCGAAATTCAGTCAAAATTCTGCTGAATATCAATATCTAGTCGAAATCGAAATTCAACCGAAATGACCGAAATATGGGGGTCCTATTACAAAAAATGACCAAGATGACTGAAATTTCGGTCGAAATTTCACCGAAATTCCACCGAAATTCTGTTTTCGTCGATACCGAAATGGTGAACGAAACCGACATTTAGGGTCTTGACGTAGAGGACTCACTCATAGGGACCTCGAAGTGGGTTCTCTCTTAAAAGAATCTTGACAAAATCTCGTATTGGAGTTCATAATTACTAGAGAATGGAGTCTTAAACCAAAAGTTCTGCATAATACTCTCCATTTCTCCCATACTTGTTGGCAAGGTTGCAGAAAGCGGTAGTCGGTACTCGGTCGGCGGGGTCACTGACTAAGGATTAATCGGCAGTCGGGAGAGTAATCGGATTTAGTCGGGCATTAGTCGGTTTTGATTTTTTTTTAATTATTTTAAATATATAAATCGATTTTTAATACATACACTCTCATATATATACACAAATTTAGCAATTTTAATACATACAAACACAAAGCTAACCAAATTCACAAGTTACTAATTAACAAACTCACATGTTACTAATCATTGTAATTAGGAATCACCAAGCTAATTGACAAATCACAAAAGATAAATAAAAAGATGTAATAATTATATTGTAGTTATTGACATAATTTGATAATGTAAAAGAATTCATATACATATCTGTTGTAGTCATGGATGCTAAATGTTTGTTAGGACGTTAGTTTACACCGTACTTTCATGTGTCCACAAGGATGTTAAGGCAAAAGGAGGTATATCTTTGTATTATTTTAAGTATAAAACCACTTCATATATATTTGAATTTATAGTAATAATGACTAAGTAATAACAACACAAACAATTAAAAGTATATAAAAAAGTATACAAAAACAATATACAAACAGTTTAAAACTGTTATGCAAAAGTCGGCCGACTAGTCGGCCGACTAGGCCGATTACTCGGGCGACTAGTCGGGTCGACCCGACTATAGGCCGATTTGGCCTAGTCGAGTCGGATACCCCCCCGACTCGACTAGTCGGGCCGACTAGTCGGCCTAGTCGGCCGACTTTTACAACAGTGCTTGTTGGAAAAGGATGGCGTCGACCAAGTTGTGAGTAGAACTAAAGAGAGGAAAACAAACACAGACTCATCTTCTCTTTTTCCTCAAAGTTGTTCCTCCTTTTTTTCCAATCAGCTTTTCTCTTTTTTTTTCAAATTATTTTTCATGCAACTTCTTTTTTTGTCTGCTTTTCTCTTTTTTTTTCAAATTATTTTTTCATGCAACTTCTTTTTTTGTAAGACAGCCCTTTTTTATCAAGAAATTCTCTTTCTTTTAAGAAATCAACTACGATCCAAATTGAATCACCCCCTCTTTTATTTTCTTTTTATGTTACGTTCAAGGTTTAAAAAATGAAAGGCGGAACGAGGTGATTTCCTCGGAATCGATGGGATGTGTAAGCCTCAATTTATAAAGAAAAATATGCAGAAAACTATAGTTATATATGTCAGTGTAATTATATGTTCTTTGCCCAATATATAATATTTAGCAATTTTTTTTGAATAAGATATGCTAGAATAGAATATTTAGAAATAATAGAGATAAGAATGCTAGAATAGAAAATGGAACATCATATCCCTTTCTACACATTTTTATCCAATCAAAGCGGAATTCATTGTTTATAAATGTTGTGAAAGAATTAAATAATACATGTATCTTTGAAATATTGTTGTAATTAAAAGTACGATTAAATATACATCGAAGAAATTTATGTTATGAGTCTAACATATAATATATGACCGCACGAGAAACCGTGAACCCTATCCATTTCGAGCAAACCTTTGAAAAATTATTGTAATTGAAAGTGTGATTAAATATACGTCAAGGAAAGTTGTGTTATATGTCAAACATGTAACATATGGCAGAATGAGAAATCGTGAACCATATCTATTTCATTTAGCTTGATATATTGCAAAGCTCATTACGTTTATGATTATTGTTGGATTACATATTTATGAATTCATTCATTAAGAGAGAAATAGAACGAGTTTACGAAATAGTTGGACACAATTAATAGTAAATACAAAGTTATGGGTCCGAAAGAAACACCAGATTTAGGCATTTATCTTGTATAATCATTATCCAAAATAAGCAGATATATATAAGCGTCTCAAACTACCAAGTAAACCACTAAAATCAAAAAAACATACTTTAAAAAGGTAAAAACGCCTCGCATCGATCGCCTTGAGGCGGAACTCCTTGAGGCTACACCTCAGCCTCTTGAGGTGCACACCTCGCTGGATTGGATCGAGGCACACGCTTCGAGGCTACATAGAACCGCCTCGCCTCGAGGCGTGCGCCTCGAGGCTAGATTTTTCATGCCATGGCTACAGCCTACAATTGGGAATAAAAATATTGCATCTCTCTTGTTTAATGTAACATACCAATCCCTTACCCCTCCTCTTTTAATTCGTAGGGCCGAATTGGGCCTAAACGATATATCTCGCTCTTATTTTAAAGTTCCCAAGATTAAAACCTCTCTATCTCCTTCGCCCCTAATGGGTCTTCTTCCCATCTCAGCGTCGTCGCTTGGAATGACTGGAGCCGAACCGGAAGGGCGACACCGGTTGTTGATGAGCGAAGGCACCACAAAGGTTGTCTTCAACGTCGATCATATGATGCACGTGAATTGGAGTAGATCTAGTTGATGAGTTGATCGCACATGTAATTGTGCATGATTGCGTGGGGATGGGGCATGGATTATACGCAATGGGGACCTTAAGTGGGGCATGTAGAGGCATTGGAGATCACGGGCGCGATCGTAGCTACTCCATGGAGGCGTTCAGGCATCACATTGAGATAGGACGATACCACCTATGTGAGGAAGATGGACGATCATTAGAAGAGTACTATTGATGAATTTGTGATTCATCACTCTAAAAGATAAAACTAGAGCTATGTTCCCAAATATTTAATTGCATTTATTTATTTAAATTCATTTTTATCAATCATGCATATGTAAATAATATTCACATTTTAGCACGCATAATTGCATTAAATAAGAAGCCCAAAAATCTTGTACAATATCACATGTATATTACCAAAACTTACACTATTTGTATTTATTTTTTTACTAATACCTAATAAATTAAAATCAACTTTGTTTTGGTGTTAATCCTGGGCATCTGGGCACCTAGGCGCGCCTAGGCGTTTTCGAAAATGTGTCCTACATATCACATTTGAGACATGCGACATATAATTATTTAAAGCAAATGGATGTCGCATGTCTCAAATGCGACATCGTTTTTTTATTTTTTAAGTGCATGTCGCATTTTGAAGTTGCGACATCAGTTAATATATTTTAAAAAAAAATACAGTAGGTATTGGATTTATTTATATGTTTAGAACTTTTGTATTTATAAATACATAGTATCTGGAGTGTTAGAGTAATAAATGCCATTTAACCTAACATTAGGGATCAATCACAAGAATTAAGAATCACAACACATAAAGGAACCAGAACATAAATAATTAAACAAGCTATCCAGTTACAACCAAAAAAGGGGGAAAATGTAGTAAAAATACGGACAAATTGTTTGGCATGACACAACATTTCAAAGACTGAAAGACAATAATCAAATGCTTCAATCATCATCATCATCAAACAGGTTAGTTTCTTCTTCATGTCCTTCATCTTGCTCTTGGCCATCATTATTTAGATCCATCCAATCATCTTCCTCATCTTCATCCTCCTCATCGTCCGGGACATGAGAAGATACATATTATCGCGTAATCACATGTGCACGACAAGTACCACGACGACCACGGCTACGGAGACCACTATGTGCTGAAGTGCTTGGTTGTGCTTGTGGTTGACTCCTTCTAGGACGAGAACCTTCATATGCTTGAGAAGCACATAATACTTCATCAATGGCCCTAAGTGTAAGCTCTGGTACAATCTCTAGTTCCACGTAAAGACATGTCATTCATTCACTCGATCAATCTAATTCTGAAAGAGCAATTGGATCAAAATCTTTTGCTGAATTCCCTAGCCTCCTATTTTTGAATCTCTCCTCAAGTTGCTTGTTGTATTAGATGTAAATAAGCTTGGAAAGTCTATCAAACTCCAACTTATTCCTCCTTTTTGTGTGGATCTGCACATTCATTCAAGTATTATATAAATTTACAAGTATAAAGTTGGCATTTATAATTGTAAATTTATAAGTGTTTTTTATACATACAAAGTCAAAAACACTCTAATTGCCTTCACAAGAGGAAGATGTGAGCATAGTCCCAAAATACGCTTTGCCACCCACTTCAGAGCGGGGGTGAGGCTTCCATAAGTATCCCATCATTCCATTACACAATAAGTCTATAATGTAAACACATCCTACCATTAAATCATTCAATATAAATAATGAAATGTAACTTATATGGAGGTTTTTTTTCCTTTGTCTAATAGCAATTGTCCTGCCAAACATACCATAAGCTCCTTTGTAGACCTCCATTTCAGAGCATATCACATCTTGTCGATCGGGATCATCAACCATCCTCTCAAGGTAAAATATGAAATCACCTTCAAACCTTCCCATCAGTGCCTCATTGTTGTCCATCACTTTTTAATAAAATGCAAGATTCCAGAAACATCATGCACCATATAGAGGACGAGACATCTCATTATCCCAGTGAGAATCGATAATTTGTTGAATAGGCATGTAATATGTTTCCCTCCTGCCAAAGTTTATAATCATTTCCTTTGTAGTGTCAAATGCTCTAGCAATGCAGCCCATCGGTGGCTTCTCATAAGCATCCACTAAATGCAACACAGTAATGATGGGTTGCACAGCTCTAAGGTAATCTTCAACTTTTTCCCAAAAAGCATTCGCCATCACAGTTTCATAGACATATTTCCCATCATGTGTCTTCGACCAAGAACTAGTGTTCCACACCTCAGAAATAAACAAAGACGCCAACGATTTCCTTTGCTTAAGCAAACTAGCAAGGGTCAAGTAGTTGGTAGCAAAGCGGGTAATGCCACTTCTAGACAGGAGTCAAATTCCTAAGTAGTACCTGGGAATTACTTAAATACCCAGGTTCTACAAAATGTTTTTTTTACTCAAAAACTACAGAGGTGTCGCATGTTGAACATGCGACACATCTAAAGTTATTTTTTTACTCAAGAACTACATATATATCGCATCTTGAATATGCGATACAGATAACGCATATTGAATATGCGATATATTTCCAGGGAATTTCCCTCGAAAATGACTGGCCAGGTCTGGGCCAGGGAATTTCTCACATGTCTACTCACAGATAACGCATATTGAATATGCGACATATTTCCAGGGAATTTCCCTCGAAAATGACTCTTCTAGCAATCAACATAAGTGCTGCAACTAGAAGTTTGTGGTAAATTAATTAAGAAAACTGCTACAAATTTACCTTTACGTTTTTTTCCTTGGATGCAGCTCGCCAAGTGGAGCCGTGTGTACGACATTGGACACGAGGAATGCCGCGAGATTGCGGCACAAGCGAAGGCGGAAATGACGGAGTGGCTGTCGTTTCAATTGCAGATGCGGTTACGTTACATGACGAGCGTGCTGATGTGGCTAGGGAGGAGGCAAGGCGAGGAAGGGCAAGAGGACGGGGAAGGGGAAGAGGTCGAGGTAGGGCGCGTGAACAAGTGGCGGAACCCATGGACTATGAAGAAGCCGCTGCGGAAGATGAGAACCTTGCGCAAAGAGACTTCTTCGCACCAGCCACCGAGCGACCACGGGACGACTTGCCAACGCCTCAGGCACCGTTGAGGCATGGATTGGACGCCAGCGAGACACAACCAACTTACTGCACACTAACGCCGCCGCCGATGCCAACCTTCGAGGAAGATGTCCCAGGGCCCTCTCAAATCCACATGATAGACGAGGCGAACCGCCTGTTACCGTTCCATCCTCCTGATTCTACGATTACATACCAGCAGAGGAAAAAGCGTTGACGTGTAATCATTGTAGTTTTTAATATGAGACAAAAATGTAATGTATATTCGTGGACAAATCTATTTATATTAATGTTTGGAATGTCTTTTTGGATCACACTATTTATCTGTGTTGTGAATGTCTGTGTCCATAGCCTGCTTTGGTAATTGTCTATACATCTTTGAATACGTGAATGCGATGTCTATTTATATTAGAAACATGAAATTGGCCATGCTTTTTCAAGGGTTTTTATGATATGTCGCATGTCACCCATCGGACATGTCGCAAGATGACTAATGGCCAAACCCACAACTTCAAAAGTTCATATGTCCCAGACCGGGCCAGTCATTTTCGAGGGAAATTCCCTGGAAATATGTCGCATATTCAATATGCGACATGTGAGAAATTCCCTGGCCCATACCTGGCCAGTCATTTTCGAGGGAAATTCTCTGGAAATATGTTGCATATTCAATATGCGTTATCTGTGAGAAGACATGTGAGAAATTCCCTGGCCCAGACCTGGCCAGTCATTTTCGAGGGAAATTCCCTGGAAATATGTCGCATATTCAATATGTGTTATCTGTGAGAAGACATGTGAGAAATTCCCTGGCCCAGACCTGGCCAGTCATTTTCGAGGGAAATTCCCTGGAAATATGTCGCATATTCAATATGCGTTATCTGTATCGCATATTCAAGATGCGATATATATGTAGTTCTTGAGTAAAAAAATAACTTTAGATGTGTCGCATGTTCAACATGCGACACCTCTGTAGTTTTTGAGTAAAAAAAACATTTTGTAGAACCTGGGTATTTAAGTAATTCCCAGGTACTACTTAGGAATTTGACTCTTCTAGACAGCTCCTGGTGATCCTCACTGAATTGTAGAAATACATCGTGCAACCGAATATGCCGGTATATATACGTTGTTACTTTTCTGGCCCTCTTGATAACTCATGCAAATTTTTGTAACTTGGAAATATTCTCAAGCATCAAATCCAAGCAATATGCAGCACATGGAGTCCAAAAGAGGTTTTTCCTCTTCTCCATCAGTAACTTTCCTGCTAAAACAAAATTGCTTACATTGTCGGTGACAACTTGTACAACGTTCTCCTCACCCACCATCTCCATAGCCTCATCTATCAATTTGAACACATATTCCCCAGTGTGTACATCGGATGTTACATTCTTTGCATAAATAAAAAATGACCCTTTTGGAATATTAACAAGGAAGTTTATCAGACTTCGTTGTCGTTTACCAGTCCATGTATGACACATAATCGTGCATCCATATGTCCTCCAACGGCTTTCATGCTTCACCTGCAAATCTTTGGTCCCTGCATATAATCTTTCAAGTAGGGGCTTTCGCAATTGGTGATAAGATGGAGGAACAAATCCTCTCTTAGCTTGGACAATAGCCTCCACTGCCACCTCAAATGCTTCTTGTTGTGCAACATTAAAAGGGATGCCACCTGTATAGAATAGCTTAGCTATGGCATCATATGCCAGCTGTGTAGCATCCTTTTTTAAAAGCAAACTCAATTGTAGTTTGTTGTGCTTCACCACGAACCCTTGTTGCCTTCCTTTGTGCCACAACCTCCCATGGGCTAGAAGAACTAAACGAGTCCATAGGACCATTGCCGTGTGGATACTTCCGAACAGGTGGCCTATTTGCAGACCATGAACAAGAACCAGAATTAACCTTTTTACCTGGTGTAGCCGTAGGTTGTGAGTCATCCAAGATTTCTTTTGAAACCAAAAGAGGGGAAGACACTCAACGGTGTTCGCCCCAAAATTTATTTAAAAAGAAAGGAAACAAAGAGAAGCAAGTACAAAAAGATATACTACAGGTCCCATTCTCCCACTAATCTTGTGGAGTGGACCCAAATATTTTCCTTATAGAACCGTTGCCCTGTAAAGAGAAGCGCATTCCTGGCCCGCCACAAAGCCCAGATAATAGCAAGGGGTCTCAACAGCACACGCCGAGGCCGACTCCTGTTCATCACCAAGGAGGCGCAAAAGGAGGCCGAATCCGACGTACACGTCCAATCGAGGTCAGCCCCGCCCCATATCGGAGACGTCTTCGCACGCTTGAATAACATATGGTCAAGAGTCTCAATCGCCTCATCACACAAGAGACACCTATCCGAGATGGAGCCATTATATCTGTAATCAACGACTACATTCCTCTTCTTCTTACGATTTTTGAAGTCAGACATCTCTTTCTTAATCTCCACAGTGGCTTTTGGACACATGGATACATCCTGATAACCACCAATCAAGTGTTCCTTCTGCCTTTTGATGTCACCATGAAGGCCCTAAATGTCGGTTTCAGTCACCATTTCGACGATCTACCGAGACGGAATTTCGGTAGAATTTCGATCGAAATTTCAGTCATTTCGATCATTTTTTGTATTGGGACCCTCATATTTCGATAATTTCGGTCATTTCAGTCGAATTTCGATTTCTATAGGATATCGATATTCGACAGAAATTCGACCGAATTTCGCTGAAATTTAAGGCCATGGCCGCCATTAGTAATGTGGGTGATGCACATTGCACCTTATTCTTGTCTAGTGTATTCGGCCAAAGAGAGTACTTCCAAATCAATTTCTACAAGCCTTTGCACAATAGAAGGGATTGCTGTAGTAGGATTAGGAATGACCCTCATCCAAGAATTCCATTGAAGTCATTCTACAAGGAGAGAGCAAGAGAATGCAGGGAGGCCGTTGGAAGAGGGAGGCCGCTGGAAGAGGAAGGAGGTCGTTGGAGAATGACGGAAGCTGTTGGAGGAGGTAGGGAGACCGCCGGAGGAGGGAGGCTGTCGGAGGAGGAGGGAGCCCACCGAAGGAGGAGGGAGGCTGTTGCGGAGGAGATTTTTCTCTGCAGGGACGACGCAATGGGTTTCGCAGGCTACAGGGTCAAATGAGGGTTGGGTCGAATGCAGTGGGGTAATACAGGGTCGAAAGGGTACATCGCATTTTGTAAATGTGACATGTATATCGCATTTTGTAAATGCGATATGTATATCGCATTTTGTAAATGCGATATGTATATCGCATTTTCAAAATGCAATATATGTGTAGTAAGGATAAAAAATAGTCGCCTAATCGCCCAGGCGTGCCTTGACGCCCAGGCGACCCAAGGAGTATGCCTTCTTTCTATAAAAGCAAGGCGAGCTTTCTAAGCGCACGGCTTGGGGCGTCTGGGCACCTAGGCGGCCGCCAAGGCATGCGTCTTAACATCCTTACCTATTACTAACATTAATCAAGGGAAAATGCCAAAAAATGCTAGCTTATACTTGCTCAATAAAACCCAAACCCCTAGTTTGGAGATAAAAAGCCGTAAAAGTGAATATATCTCTCATACAGTCTTCTATATACACCTTCTCACTTTTGAATTAATATACATTCAATTATCTACAAAACAAGACCAAATCAAAAGAACCAAAATTCATATGTGAAACTTGGGTTTTGGGCCATCATTGTATATTGTACATATTATGCCTAATTTTGGCCATATTATTTTATGTATAAAAATAACACTTTTTTATTTATTTCTTTTTTATTTATTTCCTTTTATTTATGTCGAAAATGTGCAAAAATTCATATCAAAATTGAAGCAAAAATAAAAGAAAATAAATCACTATGAGTTTGTATATATATAGTCTGTATATATGTCCCTTTTATTTTATTTATTTATTCTCTTCATTTTTAAAAATATCAAAAAAGTATATTAAGTTATAAATATTTATTTATAGTTTATCTGATTTTCTTTTTTCCATTTTTAACTTCAAAAATACAAAAAAATGTAAAAACAAAAATACATTTTGTACAAATGATTTATTTTGGTTTTGGTCCCTTCACAAAAGTTGGAGATCTCATCAAGACAAATACCTTTCAAGTAGACCACTTTTTGATTTAGCTTCATCTTCTATTTTTTATTGATTTTGCTTTGATTTTTGTTATGAATTTTCTGGGAGCGACATGTGACCGCTCCTGGAGCCGCCACGTGTCGCCTCCCTTTACACCCTTTATTTTATTTTTTATTTTTATTTTATTTTTTATTTTATTTTATTTTTTATTATTTTTATTTCATTTTAATTTCTTATAGTTTTTACAATGCCACAGGGCACGTCCGCAGCCGCTTGATCTCAGTCGATTGAACGATCGCGGTCAATCTTCTCCTCCCCAACTGTTGTCGCCTTCTGCAGCGGCACATGACCTCGTTGCTCATGACTCACACCTCCTCTCTCCGCCATCGCCACCTCATGCCAAACCACTCTAATCTTTTTACTCGCACTCCCTCGCCCTCTCGCCCCATTTCCCCCAATGTTCTCGCGATCCCTAACCACCCATAAAAAAGAAAGTGCCACCACCATCTACATGATCCGCCATTAGGAGAGAGGGAGAGCTTCTAGCTTCATGTCTGGTTAGGTGACAGCATTCCAATCTCTTGATAGCAACGAGCACCCTCTACTCCAGTGAGATCCTAGGGTCGCCGCCTTTGTCGCAGCACACTTCGGTTGTTTCTCAACTTGACATCCGTCGAGGACTAGAGCAAAAGATTTGAGGTGCTATTCCAGCAACTCCACTCCATGCGAACCGTCCAGGTAGTACTTCTCTTCTTCTTCTTCTTCTTTCTTCTTTTATTTTCTCTATTCTTCTTCTTCCCCTTGTTATTCTTCTTCCTCTGCAATTTTCTCCTATGTCATCTTCCTTTCTTCTCGTTCCCCAAATCGACCCTCACGGCCTTCACCTTCCCCGATCTTCACCATCACCTTGACCTTCTTCGTGCCACCGCAATCACACCTCTCCTCTATTTAACACCTCCACCTACATTCAACGCATATTGATCCATGATCGCCTCATGCCGACAACCGATCTCGATGAACGCACCATCAACGACCTCACAACTACGCCGCGCTTGTCGCACCACCACCCTCGTTGATCACCCGCAACCGGAACCCTAGTTTCGCCACGCCTCCATTCTGCCTCGACCTGGTCCGTCGCTTACCGATGCATGCACCACCAGCCGCCTTGCCTCGCGTCTACCCCGCCCTCGCCTTTGCCGACCACAAGCACTGGCTTGTCCCACTGCCTCGTCCGCCCGCTCGCCCTCGATGCACGGTAGATGTCGGATCAGGCATCCAGCCCTTGATCCAACAACTACAAACACGCCACGTCGTCACCGGAGCTTCGAACCCGAAGCTATGACCGTTGCCCGAGCCTCGCGCCTCAGGGAAACCAAAGCAAGTCGTTGCCTCCGCGTGTGCATCTCGACTACCTGAACCTCCAAGCCGCTACCCGAGCTCCCTCCAAGCCTTACGTGCACGCACGCACGCCTGAGCGGGTAATTTACGCCAAGGTGCTCATTTCCAGATTTGCGTAAAAGCCACCGCCGATAAGACGTGTGTCACATGCGCATGCCTAAAGATTTTGTAGTGAGGCACCCGCATGTTTCAAGGATGAAAAAAATGGTCTAAACGACCGTTTAAACGCATGAGGTGCTCGACCGCATCGTTTAACCAAAATCGGATCTATAAACGATCAGGCCGCATAAACATCCTTAAATGACCGTTTAAACGGTCTTAAGCGGCCTTTCAAAAAGTCAAAATAGCCTTTTAAGAACATGGATTTGCTTTCAAATGATCACCATTATCCATGCCTATTTGGATTCATGCTATGAATTGTAATTATCTATCTTGTCTATTTTGACATTTGGTTATGCAATCTAGTTGTTTATGTTATTAATTTTGACATTTAGATGAAACATTTCTTTGAATTTGACAATATTTGATATGTGAATTTGTGATTATATTTTTCTTATTTATTTTAGTATGATCATAATGCATACTTAAATCCAACCATCTTCTTCTTTGTCAGAGATCTTATTTGTCATCCCAAATAAAACTCACCTTCATCATAGTTAATATAGTTAATGTTGTTGTGATTCTCAACAAGTTCTCAATAAATCATCAATAATATCTTGTTAGTCCAAGAAAAGTTTGAAATATATAAAGGTCACTCCCAATTAGAAGATCCATTTAAAGTAGATTAAAAAAATTTTCCTATGTAATCCTGTATCTAATTTATATGCTTCATGTAGGCAATAAATTTCAGAAATACCGAAAGCAAACAAGAGAGGCACGAAAGATTTCGAAGGAGGTCGAAGCGACCCTGGGTGGAAATATTGTGCCCAACTCGAAATGGACGAATCTACGAAGGGCAAGGGTTATGTTTATGTACAATGCAAATTGTGTGATAAGAGGATAATCGGTGGAGTTGTGAGACTCAAGCCTCACCTTACCAAAACTGGGGAAAATGTTAAAGCATGCCCAAAAGTCCCAGTCGAAGTATCAAATGAAATGAAGTGTTTGCTAGCAGTGCATGAAGAAAAAATAGAAGAGTTGTGGAAGAGATGGAAGAACTTTGCATAGTGGGTGCTTATGGAATGGAAGAACCCTGTGGGAGTAACAATTCCCGAACACTCACATGAGGATCCAGCAGTGTGAAGCAGATGAGGGGTCCTGTGGACTTATTTGTCGGTGCGACCAGTTTGAGAGGTCTCACTATTGGGAGTACAAATATCTTCGAGAAGTGGTATCAGCCAACATTGAATGCATCATGGAAGAAAGAAGAGAGGACTCATGTTTGTCGTGATATTGGAAGATTTTTCGTTGAGAATGAATTAGCATTCAATTGTGCAAATAGTTCATCATTTCAAACAATGCTTCATTTTGTTGGTGCATTTGGGAGGGGATTGAAACCTCCAACAACATACGAGTTGAGATCTTGGATATTGAAGAAAGTGAACAACATCGGCAATGTGATGAAAACAGCAAAGGCTTCTTGGGCAGAGATGGGATGTAGTACCATGTCTGATGGTTGGACGGATACAAAAGGTCGTTCACTTATCAATTTTTTAGTGAACAATCAGACTGGGACTTCGTTCTTGAAGTCCAATGATGCATCTAACAAAACAAACAAATATACAATTAATTTTTTTCTGCTCGATGATGTAGTTGAGGAGGTTGGTGAAGACGGCATACAAGTTATAACTGATAATGCCTCAAATAATAAAGCGACCGGAAAATTGTTGATGGAGAATGAAAAACAATTATATTGGACCCTGTGTGCCGCCTACTGCATTGATTTGATGCTAGAGGACATTCTAAAGTTGCCTCTGCATGCTTCCGTTTTCAAAAAAGTCAAAAGAGTCATCAACTACATCTATTCTCATGGTTGGGTTTTGTACATGATCAGGGCAAAGATTGGGGGAGATTTGGTCACCTGCCATTACACATTTTGCTACAGCTTTCCTGACATTGCAGAAATGGATCACTATTAGAGACTCTCTCGAGTCATTTTTTACTTCCTATAAATGGAAGAGGGGCCCCTATTCTTCCAAGCCCTAGGCGCAAAGTGTGTGCAACACAATTTTAAGATGCAAATCTTTTTGGCTCGATGTTGCCTTTGTGATTAGTACAACCAAACCTTTGGTTGTGGCTTCAAGGATGGTTGATTCTGAAAAATATTCTCCAATGGGATTCATTTATGAAGCCATGGAGTCATGGACAGAGCCAAGGAGGAAATTGCACATGCATTAGGCAATGTAGAAGAAAGTACAAACCATTTTGGGACATCGTGGATGCTAGGTGGGATCGCCAATTTCATACTTGTTTGCATGATGCCGCCTACTTTCTCAATCCCCAATATCACTATGAGCCCTCGTTTTCTACGTAAGCGGAGATAAAAATCGGATTATATGCTTGCATGGAAAGGTTGATAAGTGATCCCTTGGAGAGGGGGAGAGTATATCTACAGACAGATGCTTTCACGAGTGCACGAGGCTTATTTGGATATTCTGATGCTGTGAATACACACAAGAAGAGGAGTCTTGATATGTATTTCCCTGATCCTCTCGATCTTTATTCATTGTTTTTCATTATTAAATCTAAACATATATTATGGATTTATGACCGTCATCAGCTGAGTGGTGGAGGGCTTTTGGAGATGATACCCTAGAGCTAACCAAAGTTGCCATAAAATTTTTGAGCTTGACATGTAGTGCATCTGGTTGTGAACGCAATTAGAGCTCATTTAATCATGTAGTAATTTGACTTGAATAGAGCATAAACATATTTTCTAATTGTATATATTCTAAGCACGACCATGTACATTAGGTAGGTACATACGAAGATGAGAAATTGACTCGCACAAGCAAAACTCAATGATTTGGTCCATGTGACGTTCAACTTGAAGTTGAAGCAGAGGGAGGTCAAGAAAAAGACTATAAATAATTCTCTGTGCTTGGAAGATGCGGATTCTGGTGATGAGTGGGTTTCAGAGCTTCAAACATGAGAATATGGTGCATATCAAGAGCTCGATTCAAATACTCGTCTAGAAGAGGATGTTACGGAAGTCAAGGAAGAACAAGATGATTCTCGTAGGAAGAAGAGAAAGAAATGTAAATGTGATGTTAAACTTATTTCATTAGAATAAAAAATACAACATATAAAAAAATAACAATGATATTGTATAATATAGGTAAAGATGTGGTTCATATTGATGAGGACGAGGTTCATATTGGACATGATGTTAGTGATGAAAATGATGATGAAGAAAATTTAAACTACATGGATGATTCATTGGATGATCCAATGAGCAGTAGTGCATCAGAGGGGCGATAGTCTTGCTGCCGATGTTAGAATTCAGAACAATGATTAGAAGATCTTTTGGAGTCTAGAAGACAAGTGCACGAATTGGCATTCTACTTTTTGAACTAGAAATAGGATTTGAAATTTGGAAGTTTAACTTATTATGTTTTGTACTCTTCTTGTGTTTAATTCAAACATTGGTACACTGCAAGTCTACGACAACGATGGATTGCATAAGAATTCCTTTACTTGCTTTATATGCTTCAATATTTGTGTAATTGTATTGTTTTCTAAATATTTATATACTAGAATATGTTAGATTAATAAATTTTGGGGAGAAATTGAGGTTTACACCTCGACCGCCTCGAGGCTATGCCTCACCTCACTTCCGATGAAACCGCCTCGTTCCGCATTTCGGTCCTTCAAACCTTGCAGCAAACCTTTCGGATTCGCCGCCGAAAATCATCGAGGAGTCACGGCCTAGGACAACCCTGACCCATAGGCCCGAGGAAGAGGCCCCTATGCAACTGACAACAGGACCCAAGTGCGAATGGAGCGGGTTTGAGAGGATAACCCGACTAGACACTATAGTCGCAACCGAAGCCGAAGGAGCAGTATCCACGGAGAAAGTCAAACCACCAGCGGGTCTTGAATCCAACTGAGAAAGTAAAAGACACATGGCGCCAGGATCTGAATCCCCCAGACCGGGCAAAGCATCCCGACGGTCCATAAGCCCAGAGCCGAAAGTCCGAGGAAGAAGGAGAAAAGCCCAGAAGGGCCTTCCCGTGAGGAAGGTGGATTGTCTTCTCTGAAAAAGGTATGCCAACAGCGATAGTTGTAAGTTTCGAACCGGAACGACAGGCTGGTGACAACTCCAAACAAGTAACCCCTCCGGGCTGGGGAATCGAAACGGCAATGAATTCATTTAATGAGCGATCCCGAAGGAGCGACGATTACCCAAAGGGGCCCACTGGGCCGGAGAGCAGCGGCAGAGGCAGACGAATCACCGCCTCGACCAAGAACCGGAAAATCGCGCAACCCACCTCAGATAGCAGGATGAGTCAAATGGTAGAGGGACCTTTCCCTCGACAAGAACCGTCACAATACACAGGTCAAAATTCGGACAAAGGTCACCGAATGGGACCCTCCTCACCATGCCAAGCTTCCCCAGTGCCACTTACAGAGCTTCCAACGATCGCGATAGGAAAGGGACGCCACGAACATGGGCCACCCAAAGAAAAGACCGACTTCTATCACCATCAGCAAATTTGAAGACCCTCCAACAACATCCCGCAACATCTTCTGCCGCCAGAAGCGCCGACCTCGAGTCGCGACAGGCCCGTCACGCAGCAATGAACTTCGTCCAATGCGATTACGTCCCCTAAGAAGGATACACCCAACAAATAAACGACCTGAGAATAAACCGCCGCAAGTTCCAGAGACCATCCACCTTGAAGCCAATCAATAGTGATTTCCTTGGGCCCGTCCAAGTGTCCGAGACGATCGGAGAGATCATTGGCTCTCTCGCATTCTTCGCCACCACTAGCACAACCGACCAGTTGAATGTGCCCAGAAGCTTGCGGTTGTTTTTAGAAATGATACCTCCGCTACCCATCTGATTACACCGAGATCGACGATGTTGAAAGGCACCGCTAGCAAAACACCTCGGGGGCTGAGAGAAAACGATCGCCAAATGACCATACTCCCCACACCGGAAACAACGTTTGCCACATTTGCGGTGAGAAACCACAGTCCACTCACCCTCACCCCTCACATCTCCAGGAGTTGCGGCCCTCAAAAACCCCTTAGTCCCATCTCCAGAAGTCGAAAACCACGATCACAACCCTCTCTTCACCTCCCAACGAAGGAGCTTCCGTTGTCCATACACCTGACAACATAGAGGCTCACTTCAGCGAGAGCGCTCTCCTCCCCGAAAACCCCTACCCCTCATCATATTCGTCTATAACTTGCACGATTCAAATAACTTTCACTACTTGCTAGATCACCTAAAGTGATCTCTCTATTTCCTTTCCCAATATTCGTCTTAGATCTTATTTAACTCCAATTTGATACATAAATTTAGTAATATTACATATAAATATTTATTTTTTAAAAATTTAAATTAGAAAATCACACAAAACTGCATATACCATACATATGCCCTCACATACCGCTTATTCAGTATTATGTAACATGTCCAAACGGATATGCATACCGCTTTCTTGAATCTTGGACCGTAGTCTCCAAATCGAGTGTAGAGGCAGAAAGATGGTGATGGCTCAGGCCACCTGTTAGATTACTTGGTTGCTCTCGTTTCTACAGCCTACAGGAACTTGGTATTGTTGTCACTAACCTTGTTTCTCTGTAGTGTAACAATAAGTTCGCTACATACATGCTTCTAATCCTGTCTTCCATGAATGGACCAAGCACATTGAAATTGACAATCATTTCATTTGTGATGTTGTACGAGGAGGGAAGATCACGACTCCACACATCTCCATCGATTTTCAGCTTGCAGATGTATTCACGAAGGCACTACCAAAGAAATGCCTCTCGTGGATAATCCCCAAGTTATGCATGATCGATAGATATGCTCCCACTTAAGGGGGAGTGTTGGAAACCGCATTACTACATTATTTAGCTGTAAACCCTTCCAGGTCCTTTAATAAAATTTCAATCTATATAAGAACCCCTAACCTCTTGAATAAAATTATCTAATTGTGTTCTCTTATCATTCTCCACAAACAACAATCAATGAAAGACTGAGTAGCAACCACCCTCAACACTTTCTATGAAATCGTAGCGGGCACCTTCTAGATTAAAGTAGAAATAGCAGGACATGGCTTCCAAACACGGCGATGGACAGTATTTCCAACAAAATCCCTCTTCTCAGCTCGTGAATCACTGCAAAAGCAAATGTATGGCTGAACTCTTGCATTGGTGACACCTAAACGCCATAGTCCAGCCCTCAGCGTCCTCCCTGTCGTCTCTCATAATGGTGGCCCTCCCTTTCACCTTACCCCCTCCGACCCTCCATAGGACATGTTGGATGGACCACGACCATTCCTAAAGAAAAACCGATCATCAATCCTCCTCCTCTCCTATAAATGACCGCATTCTCTCTCTCCCCTATACCAACTCTCAATATCAGAGTATCTGTCCCACTTTATCATCAAGGGAATGAACCCACTAAGATGTGTTTACTTAGTTGAAGGCAACCTACAACCACATAGGAGTGATTCTATCTTGGATAACATATGTTGTAGATCGTTTATGGAAGACTTGCATGATGAGTACCAGCCAGCTCATATTTCTATAGATCCTAAGGCATGCTAGTATGAAGAGGACAAGCTAGTGGATGAGGAATAGTATTGTTAGTTGGTGGGGAAGCTCCTCCATCTCACCATCACTAGATTTGAAATCATACCGGAAGTATGGAAACATACCTGATTTATAAGCAGGGCTATGGAGGCCTGCTACAATGTAGCCATAGTATTTGGAGGTAAGTCGAGGTCATCCCTCAAAAATAGGCTATTATTTACATAAAGGTCATCATTGGATATCGTGGTATATTGTGAAGTAAATTATGCAGGATTCCTTGCAGGTAGGAATCCATCATTGGCTTCTGCACTGACATAGAGGAGCAAAAAATAGTATATGCATCCCACATAAGTGAATGTACGAGAATGGTTGAGGCAACAATAAATATGCAATGGAATCAGGTTATATACTTGTAGTTGTAGACCTTAATTTTCCACCACAAAGAGATGGAGTTAAGATGCAATAACACAGTTTTTGAAAGAAAAAGGGCTTACACCGTATACGTGTGTGCCCAATGCAATAACATAGCCACCAGTAGATATCAAACAACCACGATTTCCATAAAAAAAATCAAAACAAGTGCTTCGACCTCATCCAACAAGGAGACTTGTCGTCTATGAACTTCCCGTTTTACTTCTGCAGGCAATATTGCAAATATATTTACCAAGGAACTTTTCAAAGTCTCATTTGAGCGATGTTACAAGTTGAACAAGTTAAATATATGCGCTCCTAATTAAGAAATGTGTTAGAGTATGAGTGATACATCCTTTCATGGGTGATTTTGTATTTTTATATTCATATGACATTTTCCTATAAATAAAGGAGAAGAATTTGCTTTTTAATGTATCAATTTTGCATTCCTTTCCACAAGACATTTTTCAGAGTGAATAAAATCAGCATTTTCCGGAAAGAGGGTAGAGAATATGAGTTTGCTCCATCTTATTGCAAGCTACAATTGTACAATATGTAAGTTGCTAGTTCATCGCATTCACAAGTGGCCAAATGGGGAGATAACGAGTATAGTTGCCAAGTAGGATACATCAAATGTGAACAAATCGCATGCTTTAGTTCGACTTCTATTATTGAGAAGTGAGGATAAATATTCAAAAGGCCAAAGACTATTTCCTAACAGGATCGGTGTTCAACCAACCAAAATCATGCCTTCTCTCTGAGTTAAAAGGGTATTATTAGTTTCAATCCTATATAATAATAAAAAGAAGACAACCAAATATCTTTGACAAGACAGAGAAACAGAATATAAAAGGAAAAGAACCTACGAATTAAAAGTTGCCTATTGACATGGCATCTTAACCTGCATGAACATAACAGCTTCTGAAACAGAGAAAAAGGTGTTGAGGAATTCCCATCTACTTTCCTTCCGCAAATCAACCAATTCCCTCCCATATATCTCACTGAAGCAAATATAAAACATCCATAAGAAATACAGACACTACTCTTGCAACCTCTTTTCACAATAAAGAAAGTGAAGTTACGTCAAACCTCACAGCCTGGGTTGACAGCATTTGTGTACCATGCATTGCCCGCTTTATATACCCAAATCTATCGGCCTTTACCAAGTTACCCTTTTCTTTGTCCATTATAAGGCCTCTAATTACCTGCAGGTAACGGAGACAAGTGACTACAGAGATGTAAGAAGAAAATGATCATTTTCACCATCCATGTGAGCGAACTTAGACTTTATTTCAATAAATGACAATTAAGCAAATATGAACCAATTAAGTAGAAGATATAATCCTCAACCAAATATTACCAAATTAGGGTCAAATTCAAGCCCATCAACTGGAAAACCCATACTTTTGAGGTTGTCCATCCCATAATCATATGCACGCCCCTCCCAAGCCTGACAAAAGGCATCAGAAATGATATTAAGCTTGTTAATCTATATCTAACAAACAGTAGATGCAAAATTCAAGCAGTTGTGTGTAACAATTCAGGGAAATGAATATTATTCGATGGAAAGAAATTCACTGCAAGTTAGTCATGGAAAAGTACGATGGATCATATTATTGAATCCATGGTTCATCTACATTATACTCAAGTTTTGGCCTAAATTACTAAGCAAATACAGACAAGTGTCACATAGAATAATAAGATTATGTGAAACACTTGAGCAATAAAGAAGATAAATGCACAACACCGACAATAAAGCCTTTTCCCACAAAGTATGGTCGGCTACATGGATTCTTAGCCTCCATTCAGATCTATATTGATTTAATCTTGGGATTAGATCAAAAAAAACTAAGATCCTTTTATATAGTCTCATTTCAACCCTTCTTGGGTGTTCCTCGCCTACTCAACATCCCAAAACTCACATCATGTGCATTATTAAAATATAAAAAGGCAAAAGAAGAAAAACAAAGAAAAAGGGCCAAAAGACCTTCATTTGTACATAATACATTAACCTACACAATGTTTGAATAAATAGGAAATCTTTGTGATTTTCTACAATGCACATACTAACCAATTGACTTGATTCCAATTAGACTACTACAATAAAAAAATGTGAGAAAAAATCAAAAATAAATCATAAATACTAAGATGCACTTTTACACATGAAATCATAATTTTCTACAAGGCAATTTAACATGAAATCTGGCTCCGATAATCATGGACCCTTAGTCACCTTCATGCATATTGCTAGGAAGATGCCAAACTCTTCCTATCAAGTGGCAGTCAACACCCTGTATGCCAGGCTGGAAAATTCATCCTCCCCTAGTCACCATCATGCATATTGCTCATGGCCATCCAACATGACATCCAACAATGCTCTAGTAGGTTCCACCTAGCATTTGTACTTTGGTCCGTTGCCAGTGTTCTAAGAAATTTGTTAGTGTAGGATCTCTCACATCGTTTGCAACATTCCAAGCGTGATTTTCACATGGTCTAATTTCCACAAAAAAACCCATATGTTCACTTGTGCTTGCTGTTACCTTAGAATATTTTGAGTAACCAATTTCCACTGACATTCTTGTTCGAATGCCTGCAGAGATCCGGAGCATACTCAAAACCATTGGAATGATGAGGCAACAAGTAAACTCCAAAATGGAGACATATAAGGAGGAGACAGAGGGTCCTGTTCTCCTGAAATACATAAAGGATGAGGGCAAGTCAGCTCCATCCAAACCCCTCACGTTTAGAGGTGTGCTCCTGACTCATGAAACAGCGAACTTTCTTCCTACGCTCGCACCATCAAGGTGCATGCAAATATAAAGACAGAAAGAAACTAACAGGGACCAAGAGAGACTTCTAGTTCTAGTTAATATTAAGACCCCTTTAAAATGTTCCTGATAACGAAATGTTGCAACTTTGATGCTTTATTATGATAATTATTAAAAATAAATATTAAGCTTGTAAAATAAAGTTATTAAATTTACCTTTACGCTATAGTGGATCAGAGTGTAATCCATGTCATAACCAATAGCAGAAATGGAACGTAAATTCAATGTTCTGCTGCAGAATATGCCACGTGGTGAATGATTTGATGACAAGGTATCCTACAAACCATGAAAGAGGATCATATAACAATAAATTGCAAATTAAAAATCCATAAAATCAGATGACAAACGAAGCTGATCAATCTAAAATGCAGATTACATTAAAATCATATCAGCAAGAGCTATGAAAAGATCAACCGTCCAAAAGGATATCCATGACCCATGTAATTACCATTCCTCGTAAAAAAGAAAAAGAAGGCAGAGCTGGGTCTTTTCTTCTTGTAAACATACAAAGTACATTGAAGATTGTCCAAGCAAAATGAAATAAAAAAGATACATTGACTCATATCAACAAAAACAGAATTTTTAAGTGCATATACTCTTCATTCAAGGTGTATGGGGGCCTGAAATTAGCAAGAAAGTAGAAATATTGACCAGGTTCATCACTCTACAAGAATAGCAGCATATCCCTCTAAATATCTAAATTGAACCAATATGTTCCCCACGCTCATGTAAAAGTTTTTTCCATTGCAGTGTATAAAAACAAAATGAGATTAAAAAAATACACATGTACTTCTGAAAATCATAACTTACCACTAGACCCATAGGGTGTGCCTTTTTTCTATCACGGATAATTGAATTAAAATGAGAAATTGAACTAAAATGAGAATCTGGTTAAAAACATCCTAATTGTTGAAGATGGGGAAATCAATCATAACTCGTGGGACAATATCACATGACCTAAAACAAAATCATATCTCGACACCAAAAGAAAACAATTGTGGATTCAAGCAATAAAGAATGGATTACAGTTATCTAGAAGCAAAAAAAAAAAAAAGAAGCTTACAATTCCAAGTTCGTTTAACAATGTTTTAGCTTCTAGAGCTTTTGTCCTGCCTATTTCTTGGATTGGGCCGTCCAAAGTTACCTCTTCATTCAAACCTTCAAGAAACAATCCTTGTAAAGGTTACTCCATAGAGTGTCAATGTCATGGTGAAATTCAAAAAAGAACTGCTTAGCAAAAAACAGAAGATCAACTTCACATGCATAACAATAGCATACCAATAAAAATTGTTACACTACGTAATTAGTAAACAAATAGAGAGAAGGAAAGCTGACAACTAAGAAATTCCATGCAAAACGTTCTAGAAAAGTTTAAAGAACTATAAGAAAGGCTTCTCATACCTACAACCTGTTCTGCAGGTTCATAAGTGATAATTGAAACTTTATATATAGCAGATGAAATCTTAGATAGAATTGAACACATTAAAACTTGGTAGAATATAATAAGGTTAAGAAAAAAGCAAAGAAATCTCTGGGATAGAAATAAAATTTGCTGGGTGTGAAACAGCACAGGTGCACACCTTTTTTTCCTATTTAAGATAAAGCAAAGAGGGCAGCCAGTGAAGCCAACACAAAATCTGGAGAGCATTTGTATATAAAATTAGACCAAAAGGAAGATTTAGAGATATTTTAAGCTAGTTAAGTTCAAGGAGCTGAAAACCCAATAATTTTAAACAAGTCAGGTACATCAAGGACGAGAATGAAAGCGTACTTGCCGTAAGTGAAAATACTAAACCAAGGTAGAGGAATTATTTTTGCAAGCTTTTAAAAATGGTGTGGTTTGAGATCACCCATCAGAAACTTTGACTCTGGATACCACCAAAAACTTGCTTGTTATCAGGAAATTCAAATGAATGAAGTATAAAGGACTCTTGAAATGATATAATCTGGAAATGCACTAGGACAGAATAGTTTTTCTTGTAGATGTTGGAAGAGGAAGATATTATTTGACTTACAGAATTATTCAATAGTATTTGGTAAAAAATGATATTATTTTCTTGTAGAATAGTTTTTCTTGTAAATGAAGGCTGGCTAAAGTGGAGAAGAGCCTCTGTTGTTCTCTGTGATAAGAAAATTCCTTTAAAAATTAAAGGAAAGTTTTACAAAGCAGCCGTGAGACCTGTTGTGCTCTATGGATCTGAAAGTTGGCCTGTGAACCATAGACATGTGCAGAGAATGGTTGTAGCAGAAATGAAAATGCTAAGGTGGATGTCTGGACACACACGTAAAGATCGGATTCGGAATGATGCAATCAGAAAGAAAGTTCATGTAGCTCCGATCGAGGATAAGATGCGAGAAAACCGCTTAAGATGGTTTGGTCATTTGCAAAGAAGATCAACCGATGCACTAGTTAGGAAATGCGAGTGTTGGGATGTTGAGCTGGCTAAGAGAGGACTAGGACAGCCCAAGAAGTGTTGGAAAGAGACTATACGAAGGGATCTTAGTTTTTTGGACCTGAGATTGGTCCAAGGTAGATCTGAATGGAGGCGAAGAATCCATGTAACCGATCCTACTTAATTGTGGGAAAAGGCTTTGTTGTTGTTGTCGTATTTGGTAAAAAATGACTTTAAAACCAATGTTCTAATACTTTTGTACTAGAATAACAAGAGTATCAAATTGATGATACATACAGTGAAGTTGTGAGAAAGAAAAATCACTTTTTTGAAAGTCAAATGATGATCACCAGAATTTAATAATCATCGATGGAACTTTATTTGAATACATAATCTCCATCGCAACCAAGAGGTCCAATAGTATGACACTAAATGTAAAAGTTTGAGTTGTACCTCTTTAGAGGTGTTTATGTATTATCCTTTATAAAGGGTAACACACTAACCATGGCCTCTCCCTATATAAAGAGGATAACCACTCTTTTCCTGGTACAGCATTCCCATTCCATTCCACATGTTGATATTCATTGGAATATAAGAAATCATATTAGGAAAATCGTTTCCCTAAATTAATGATTTCCAAAACATAATTTTGTTATGCTGAAATTCCAAGTTCATACGATGAACGATCATTGTTTTTGCAAATAGCTTACTATTTTCCGTGGTTCTGTCATGCGAAGTTCATAACTTCCTTCAAATGCTATCAGAGCCAGGTTTAGAGGATTTGGATTGCATCGAAGTCCGATAAACAATCTGTCATATTAACCTAATCATCAGATACATTCTCTTGCGAGTTGTTTTGAGGATTCGAATGACTTAAGGCATTCGATGTTGTTGTTCTCCCATGTTTTGAACTTGTTTTTTGAGATATATATGGTGTCTAGAAGATATGGACTCGTGTCCAAAAGACACACCAATAGTTGGCGGCATTTGAGAGAAGATCTCGATGTCCAAAATGATCTCAATCAAAGATTATAACCAGAAAATATTAAATTTTTTGCTACAGTTTTTAGTCACGTAACATGATAAAATATTGATTAATAAGTCGTAAATCGAGTCTCCAATCAGTGTGAAAAAGTTTAGCACGATTTCGACTGTGCGGTCTCGAGAAATTAGATTTCTCCACGTGCGAAGTTGGAAGAGGACCCGATTATTTTATTGACTTGTTTCCCTTATTTTGAGACTCAAAATAGATGGAAATATATTTGATATATTGGCATTAGGAGTTGGACCTAATATTTTAGAAATATTTGAGGTCGTAATGAATTTTAAGTCTAAGTTATATTGATGTCACCTAGAGAAATTGATGCATGTAGAATTCCGATGAGATAGGGCTCTGTCTAGAGTTCGTAGATGCGCTTTATAACATAAACTTGATCATCGGACCACCGAACAAAACTAGGGTTCCATAAATTGAACCATGAACTTGATCAAACAATAAATATGCATGAATTGATCTTTCCAAAAATCTGTGACAGCAGAAAGTTAGGGTTTAAAAAAACCCTAAAAACTTAAATGGTCTTGGATAATAGATCTTAAAAAAAAGTTTTTATCAGCTATGCCCCTCAAGATATTGCAATATCTGTTATGTCCCTCCCTTTTTGGGAATATCAGTTGTGCCCCTGACTTCTTGACAATATATCACTTATATCCCTCTCTTACTTTAGCTGTCAGTAAGTTGAACTTAACTATGATTTTTTCAAACCATGGATTGGTTAGGAAGGGTAAAATAGGAAACGGTCATCTTCTTTCTCGAGCCGAACTTCGGGCTCCTCGAATCAATTTTCGGGATGGTCGACAATGTGGGCGGCAACAGCAACTTCCAACCGATGCTCAAGCTCAATATCACGATGAGGGGGAGGAGCTGGTGGCGGAGACGGAGGAGCGGGCTGAAGGGAAGGAGCGGGATGAAGGAGAATGATAGAGGGGAAGGAGAAGTAGTGGACGGGGGGAGTTGGGCAAAGAGGGAGGAGCATGACGGTGGAAGAGGAGTGTGGCAGAGGAGCTGGATGAAGAGGAGGTGCAGGGCAGAAGGGGAGGAGTTGGGCAGAGGGAGAGGAGCAGGGCAGGGGTAGCATGGAGGAGGAACTGGGCATAGGGGAAGGAGAAGTGGTCGAGAGGGAGGAGCTAGGCAGAGGGGGAGGGACAGGATGGAGGGAGAGGAGCTCTATAGAGAGGAAGAGCGGGGCATAGGAGCGGGGCGTAGGGAGAGGAGCCAAGATGAGGAGGATGAGCTGGGAGGAAGGGGAGGAGTAGGGGTAGAGGGGGAAGAGCTGGACGGAGCGGGGCAGTGGGGAGCATGGCGGAGAAGTTGGGTAGAGGGGAAGGAGCAATGGCGGAGGGGGAGGAGTTGCGCAGAGGGGGCGGTGCATGATGGAGGAAGAGGAGCTCGGTAAAGAGGAGGAACGGGGCGAAGAGGGAAGATCTGGGCAGACGTGAAGGAGCGATGGTGGAGGGGGAGGAGCTGGGCAGAGGGGGAGGAGCTCGAGGTTGGGGGAGGAAGAGAAGGGGGAGGAGGAAGAGGATGAATTTTCAATCTTTTTTTACATTTAATTCTTGTTGTGTTCCATATAACGATCGTTTGCATTGGAGATGAACGACAACTAACCCAAGGGGCACAAGTGATAGATTAGCAAGAAGTCGAGGGCACAACTAATATTCCCAAAAAGGGAGGGGCATAACTGATATTGGAATATCTTGAAGGGGCACAACTGATAAAAATCCTAAAAAAACAACCAATACTCGACCCACTCTGATACCACGGAAATATGGAAACGTGGAAGCTAATATCAGAGAAATAGAAATAAGAACATGAAGAACAACGGGATTTTACATGTAACCATACTCCCTAAGGAGCAGGATGAAACCATGGGAGAATACCTTGCAGGGCTGATGTTGCATTCAACTTTCTCATCTGATATAGGAGGTATGGGGCTTCTTATATAGCCTCTGCATACCTCCAAGTCCCACCAAAAGTAGATGTGGGACCAAACACTATAGATGGTGCATATAGTGCAACATGTGGCGCATCCTGGAATTGGGAGAGACTACTAGGAGTGGTGTGGTTCTTTCTCTGTCGAAAGTGTATAATGTCGGTTGTTTTCAGGACTAGATGCCTTAGACCAAGTTGTGATTCGTGATTTGTGACTGTAATATGATTTGGAGAGCCAATGTACCGCTTAAAATTAAGGTGTTTACGTGGTTGATGCACAAGGAAAGACTTATGCTGAAGCGGATACGTGCCTGCATTGTCCCTAATGCGGATTTAATCTCTGTGGAAAGGAAGAAGACATGGATCATCTTTTTTTCTTGTACAAGGGTAAGGGAAGTGTGGAGAAGGGAAGGTCCTTGGTTGGACGTTTCTTCTATAATGGGTATCTCGGATACTTTTGGAACTCCACTCTACCATACGAGGGTTGATCACACCAAAATTGACAGCACAATGGGTGTTATGCATCTCCAGGAATGCGACAACGTTCAATGGGAAAAAACACTATGTAAAAAACATTATT
Organism: Ottelia alismoides; assembly: GCA_037367405.1. NCBI lineage: Eukaryota > Viridiplantae > Streptophyta > Magnoliopsida > Alismatales > Hydrocharitaceae > Ottelia > Ottelia alismoides. The sequence goes on from JAZKJV010011467.1 coordinate 761,208, forward strand.
ATGCATTCTCGTTACCTTTGTAATCTATGGAACTCACTATTGTAATTAACTCTTGAGAAATAAAAGGTATTATCACATATGGCCATCGTTTAAAGGTGATTCACCCATTCCACATTCAAAAAAAATGACATGTGATCCAAGTATAATCTCGGTAAGGCAATCACAGAGTTCACCGAAAAACTTTCCAAGAACCTTATCGAACTAAAGAAACGGTTCAGGTAGGACCTAAAGGAGTTTCTCCTCCATGTATATCTCGTAGTTGTGGGCCTTGTGGCGTCGACCACACCCAGTATCACGTGCCCCACAAAGGCGACAAAAAAGGGAGAGCCAGCATCCAACCCACCCCAATCATTAGGACATCCAATGGCATTGAAATCACCACCAATAATCCAAACCAAATCCAAAAAATGAGCGTGCACCATCCAGAGCTCATCCCACATATCGTTGATCCTGAGTCCCCGTAGGACCATAAATGACTGAAACCAACATCAGCATGCCATCTAACACCCTTCAAAGCACCTCAGATAAGACATGAGTGCCACACATAGAGTCCCCCATCTCCATCACATCACCACGCTAGCCGACCAACATGCTACCCGAAGTACCAATGGATGGCATAGTGTTATGTTCAGAGAAGCAGGATCATGCCACCTCATGCCACAAAAATCGATCCCAAACAATGCTCCACCACATGTTAAAAGCCGAATTTCAATATCGAATACCTTACATACTTGGGAGGGATAGGAAAAAGATCCGTTAATGATAATAATATCATGCCTCTCTTATTTAATTAAAGATTAAGATTGAAATAAATGATCCATGGGGTTACGTTGGGATAACAAAGATGTGCAATCAACTACAACTATGAAAGCATGTGAAGAAGAAGACAACATGACATGGCAATGCCCCCCTCTTACAACCATCGGAGAAGAAAATACACTAAGAATGAGTGATACTCCTTGTGTTCCCTTGTTCTCTTCCTTTATTGTCTCTCTATTTTACTATTGTCTTCTATTATGTTATGATGTCTAACTCATATCTTTTCCATCCCAACAAATGCTATCAAAGCAAGGTTCAATATCGTCGGTTGGACATAACATAGTATGTGCACATTACATATAATCCATGAGAAAACTGGAGCCAATGGTTGCTTAGAGAAATCGATGATACTCATCAAAGAATTATGCTAACAATGGCTTATCGGAAATCAAGAACGTATTTGGTGATGGGGGAATAAGGACAGTGAATAAAGTATACATGATCGAGGGAAAGGTCGTAACAAGTCATGGAGCTTCATCTTTTACACAACAAGATGTATGAGAAAAGAGCATCATGTTGTTGGCATCTCTGTTTCACGAGTGTACAACAAGACCCAGGCGATGTTCGTTTTGCTAGAAGATGTTGCCACCACTCTCGCCACAAGAGATGCAGGGCACGATATTAAAAAGCACAATAATAAATTATGTGAGCATGTCTGCACGCCCAGAGCACCTAATGACGAGTGCAATACCCAAAGGCAGTAAGCCTGTATAAGTTAATCTTACAAATGACAAGGTCAAGAGGACGTGAAGATAAATTCAATTCAAGGAAAATATTGTTCAGATTATAAGTAATATTAAGATTTGTATACTAAATGAAATTAGCTCTAATCCTAATAAGAATTTAGTTATATTCTATGTGGAGTACTTGTAGAAATAGGACCGTAGATTTTATACCTATATATAGAGGGGGTGTGAGCATTATCTCCACAACACCGCAACAAGAGATAACAACGAGAGAGAGAGAGGGAGGGGGTAGAGAAAGAAGTGGAGCAAAGGAACGGAGAAAGGTATACTCATTTTTCTTCTTGGTGAATTTCCTTCTTCATTGATCGTGATTCGTGAAAGACGACTATCAGTATATCATGCGTCTTCTTTTTCATGTGCTTCTCATGGTTATTAATTGCACATCCCTTCAACATGTCGGCTTGTTAATTGCCAGTAGGGCCATTCTTATGTTTATGAAATACAAATGAGTGAACATGATACGTCAATCGTGAATGTTTCTTCTCAATAAAGTAGTATTCCTTGCTCCTAGTCCCTTTCACAATATTTACCATCCAATGGTAAATTCGGTCCCAAGGTAAGGAATGACTAGCTACAAGAAAAGATGCAGTCAACCTATCCAGAAATGCACCCATAATCCAAAGTTAATTGCAAGGATGAGATACGTACAAAACACGTGCACAATCAACATTGGAACCGCCGTACTTGCGTATCACCATGTAAAGTACTAATGAAATCAACGAGTCGAATTTGGCCTCGATCATCATGAAGCCTCGGTCATCATGTATCGTTGCGTATCACCATGTAAAGTACTAATGAAATCAACGAGTCGAATTTGGCCTCGATCATCATGAAGCCTCGGTCATCATGTATCGCAAAGCGGAAAAAGGATACGATTGGACGATAGTAGTGAGAATGGGGGAGAACAAGGATGTCGTATTATCCTCCTTCCCTTCATATATATTATTCCCTCTCATCCTCCCCTCGCTCCTTCGACCCGAAGTTTCACAAATTCTGCGCCAAATACCTAAAAGATGCTAGGCGACTTCCATCCAATACGGGACAAGGAATCGTTAATGACGATGCTAAAAATTGGACGAGCAAATCATCGGCGTGCTACGATCGATGGCCGGAGCTTCCGGTTTAAAAGGACTCACCGAACGCCTCGAGGTGCTCCCGCCTGACGTTGAGGTCGCCCTTGGTGCTCTCGCCGAGATAGTCGACGTCGGAGTCGCCCGACTGGGTCACTGAGAAGACCTCCACACTCGTGGGCTCGGCGGCGTCAACCGTCGCGCAGCGGAGGCGCCAGCGGGGGAAGCCCTCGACGCCGCGCGGGGGCCTCGCCGCGCCGCGCAGAGGAAGAGAGGGCCGAAGGAGGTCGATCGAGACGGGGAAGGAAATCAGCATCGTCGGGGGAGAGGGAGGAAGCGGTGGACAACTGAGGAGTTTGGCGGCAAAAAGACGCAGGAAGAATCTAATTGCGGAAGAGGACGAGCGGGAAAGGGCGGGGGGGAGCAAGTTGATGTGCGACAATCGCTGTCCGAGAAGCTAACATATCAAGGGTAGGGTGAAGCGTTGGGGCCCCAAAGGCACGATCGGGTTGTGTTGGGGTATGACTAGTTGTTTGGATGGTTGATCGGATTGGAATGATAAATGTAATATATATGTACTTTTATTATGTGTTATATTGATTTTTTAATTGTTGTAACAAGTTTTTTATATTAATTTTTTAACTTGAATATGGTTAAAAAATATTATAATAAAGAAATTGTCTGATCCATACAGTTATTTCCGACCTAAAGATGCAAGGATATAGTAAGGGATATGTCAGGTTACCTCGGGTAATCTGGCAATCAAATATACCCCAAAAGCATGGATCCGATGTACATGTGCCCTGGGTTTGGGCCACGATTTTGCTGAATTTTCAAGCTCGGGAAGGGCCCAGCCATAACATAATTTTGCTGAAGAAATGCAAACCCGGCACGTGACCTCCAATGTGGTACCTACTGCACGGGTCATGTACCTTAATTTTGAATCATGAACGAGTCCCCTCATTTTTCAATCTCACCAACACCCCCACCCTGGGATCCAACTTGCCCTCCTTGCAATGAGCCCTCCCTGGCTCCCCATCCTTCAACAGCACAACATGTAGCCCCTTCCCGCCCTGGATGTCCCTTCCATGACCGCCACAACACTAAGATAAAAAAAATTCCTCATGTACCAAGTTGCATTTTCTATCAATACAGATAATTTTTCACAGTAGTATTTGTTGTATAATGTTTATATCGGTTTCGTTAAAAATGTCCAATTGGATATATAGGAGTTGATTCATTTTAATTAAAATATCCAAAATATGCAGCACTTAAACATGGGGTATAACAAACACGTCTAGCAAATGCCCAAGCAGAAATGGTATACGGTATACCAACACAATATAGTCTATGGTACTAGGTTTTTAGTTCAGACTAGAGCTCTAAATACCAATGAATGTGTACCAAGAAATAAAGACTAGTATAAATGGTAGATTATATGGTTAACAACAAGGTGTTAATAGAAAAAAAATATGATGATGTTGATTGGGGGTGGGGGGATGGCTAGGTTGAGCCTGGCCCAAACCTGAGCTCGGCCCTACAAGCCTTGGATTGGACCGAGGCTTCTGTTTGTCCCGAAATTTGGGCCTCGACCCGACCAAGGCCTAGGGAAAAATGGTGAGCTCGAACCATGCTTTCCAAGGTTAGGACGAATTGAGCCTAATGCACTACTTTAATGAAGGGTCGGGATTTATGGTATTGTCTGGATTCTGGAAGAGGTATGTCTGAGTTTGCACATTGACACGTGGATGGGAGGGCTCTTTCTTTTATATATACTAGGATGCATTCACGCGCTTCGCGGCGTGAATAATTCTTCTTAATTAAGTTTGGAAGAAAGTGTTAAAACTTAAAGAATATATTTAGAGCATAATATGATGAAATAAAATGGTAAAAAACTGGTACAAAATTGAAGAATGATGAAATTTAGTCTTCAAAACTATATATGTATGTTCTTGTAGTTAATGGTTGTGTTCATCAAACATTTCATACTGCAAGAAAGCCTTTGTTCTTTTGGAAATTTTTATGTTAGATAGGATGAAAGAAAAAATATTGATAATCGTGAAGAAGTTGCATGAATAAATATATTGAGCTAATGTCTATATTATATAATATTGGAAGTAGAATTGATATAGGAAGAAAAATGAATAAAAGATCAGATGCAAAACTGAAGATGCAAATTTAGTCAAAAAATGTGCATTTGGTCTTTTACTCAATGTTGGTTCTATCGTAGTTGTTGTTCTTCAATTTTTTTAATGATGCAAGCTAGTCTATGTTTGAAAAACAAAAAAAAAGAAAATTTTTGTTACATAAGAGGCAAAAAGAAATAATGATAGACTCAAATAAAACTTAGCAACTAAAATAATAAAAGGTCACATATAGAACGGAGGACATAGGAAATTTAGTTGTAAAAGATGACCACGTTCTTTTACCCACAGATGGTTCTATTATAGTAGAGAAGAAATAAAATTTAAAAATGAGTAAATAAAGGTAGAAGATTAGATACAGAAGGCATGGAAGAGAATTTTGTTGAAAAAAGTACTTGTTCTTTCACTCAGTGGTGATTCGACTATAATAGATGTTCATTAAATTTATGATGATGTGACATAGTTTCTTCGCTTATAAACATCTATCGTTCTAGATAAGGTAAAAAATAATTAAGATTAAAAAAACTTGTAAAAAACCATAAGTATTTAAGAAAAATAAAAGAGGCTCAGAATTTGATCATGCATGTTCTTTCTTAAGAAAGACTGATATAGATGCAAGATGGTTTTTGTTGAAGCCGAATTACCTCGCCAATTCAAGTTACAAAAACATTTATGTATACTGCATTTAGCACAACTTCTAGAAGTCACCGTGAACAACTATGACCAATCACCAAGATGGAAACAAAGGGCTTCGATGCGCGTCATGTAGTTGATCACTGAGATGGGGATAATAGAGAGGGCATCCATCACTTCTTGCAAATGATCACGGAGATGAAACAACAAAGCGAGTGTTGATGCGGTTCTATTGTTTAGCTTAAAATTGCATGTAAGATATACAAACTTCACATGATATTTTTCACTAACAAATATAATACCTATATAGTTATACCCATGTATTCCAATATTTAAAATGAAATAAATATATTTACCTTTAGGCTCAATGTATAATGATATTTTGGAGGTATGGTGTCTCTACATTGAGAAATAATTGATTGTTGATTAATCAAAAGCTTATGAAATTTCACAATATCTATTGCATGCACCTAATCTCAAAAACATACTTGTTAAATTTATTTTTTCAAAAATAGCAATTAGTTAATATAAGAAAGGAGACATATTTATAAATAAGCTCATAAGTCTCCTCTAAATCTCTCATAATAATTCTCTTAAATAGAAATACAAATAAAAATAAAATAACCAACTATATTGCATAACCCTGTAACTTTTGTATTACTATCTAACTCTTTTTTATACGTAGATGTTAGAAAAGTGCACACAACCATAATTTTTGATGCATGAATTGATAATATTTAGGCACAAGCTTGACTGCAACTGGTAATGGATATCGACATCTTTATGTGCACATATTATGAAGTGATCAGGATAAGATGTTTTGTGAGTTATATTGAAATCTTTGATGGAATTTTAAACTGAAGGATTACAAAGGTGCCACAGAGATAATATCATAGGTCAAAGAAATTCAAAAAAAAGTTATTTAACCCTATCATATACTCATGTAGAACAAAACTAATCATTCTAAATTTCATCAATCAAACATAAAAATCTGGAAAAATCAAACATATGTAAAAAGTTGCAGTAACTGAAGATTAGATACAAATAAGGCAAAGGGACTCACCATCACTGGCAACACCGGTTGTTCGAAGAACGAAAGCAGAGGTGTCACTTTAGAGGAGAAGGCATCGTCGGTGAGTGAGCAGTTGCGTAGAGAAAGCAGAGCAGAGAGGTTACTGAAACTGCATGCTTATTATTTACAGGTAAATGCATAGGGATATCAGATAAATTGTAGCAGAACAATCTAGGGTACTTTTAGGAACATTTCTTTGGCGGATATATACTTATTTGTATTCTTCATTGATTGGTTTCTTTGCACCATTATTTTGTCACCTTTTGCATGACTTGCAGAAATCCACTAAAATCATTTACATGGTATATATTAACAATATCTATAAATATTATAAAGAAGAAGTAGCAAATTGTAAGAAGTAACTCAATTATAAATATCATTTACATGGTAAATATTACATACGGAAAGAAGTAGCTCAAGATGTTAGGGAGTAGACTTTTCTTTTTGCCTTGAGTGTTGCCTCTAGTAGATGGAGGAGCACTAAGACCGTGTGGGCTTCTTTCGAGATCCAGATGATAGATCTGATCTCCATGCAAGGTTTCTTCTGCCTCCAAGATTCTCGAGTTTCAAGCGCCACGACTGTCATCAATGCCATAGAGGCGAGAGCAACATTTGCATATGAACCATCAAAGAGAAGGAAAACTCAACTTCGTCGAAGGAATCCGACAATAGCAATCGATGGATGACACCTGGAGAAGCCAAACGCCGTAAACCTTGCAACATTTGACAGATGGAGATAGATTTAGAGGGAGAACAACAACTGTTAGAATGATTAGAGAACAACTATGATGCTTTGGGCCCTCAACAAATAGAAAAACACTTTCCACCGACTTGAGGACAAAGCAAATCCAAGAGAAAAAGCTTCGTTCTAGTGGGAAGGAAGCTCAAAAAGCCTGATCAGAGACAGTATCCAAGTGTCCATTAACTGAGCAAAAACTCAGCTTTATAATATGTAATAGATGTTGGCATGTATACACGTGTGTAGTAATTTCCTTTCACTTTTAATTTTGTTTTCATAATTTGTGTTTGCATTGGGATTTATAGTCCTTGTGAGTTAACATTTGATATATAATGGAAATTCAACGGAAAATGTTAAAAAACCATGTAAACGTATTAATTGTACGAATAAAATCGCTTCTTTTCCATCCCTAGCCCTTGGAATTAGCTGAAATCAAGAATTTTACAAAACTTAGGTTTTTAAACATAAAAGTGAAGCAGTGTGGTCAAGTGTAAGAATGCCAAACTCAAGAAGATGCTACATAGGGTAGAGATCCCATGGATACAATTTCGATGATTAGATTATAATTCGATTGTGTTTTATTGTTTTTAAATGGTTTTAGGATTTATGTGTATTCTGATTTTTTAGATTTTTAATTGATTCATGTTTTTAATATTTTTTATAATTTTCATTTTGATTTTTGCAATGTCATTTTAAAACCTTTATTGTTATAAAGTGTAGAAAGCATGTATTGTAAAGTACGGTATTGTATGTACGATTTATTTATATCAATATTTTATATGGAAAATATATGCAAAAATAATACATTGGACACTTATTTTTAGATTTTTATTGTTTTTTAGTTTTTTTAAGAGTACATTCAAATAAGTCCTCAAAACTATGCACACAATATCAATGTGGTCCTCAAACTTACTAATGTAACGATTGAGGTCTCAAACTTCTCTAGTGGTAACGATGTGGTCCCCTTCCATTCATGCACCATCAAATAAAACAAACTACATTTAAACAACTATTCAAGAAATGAAAATACCCTTCCAATTTTCTCTGCAAGTCGTCTTCAAGGAAGCTCACGGTTCCTTCTCGAGGTCAATCGCCAGAGAACCACGAAGCTTCATCTTCACCATCAGCATCAAGTATTTTATCATCAGTGCTCCATAGTACTCCGCGACTGCATAACATTCTTCACCGAGAGCTCAAAGAGCTTTATCTTCTGTGAGCGTAACTTGCAGCAATGGGAGAGACACCTTATGGCCAAGCTCTGGATTTAGGCAAGAGTGAAGCACGTACATATCAACACTCAACGGGACCATATATGAGCCATTTGGACCGAGCGACATCCAACAACACCCCCTTGCATATGTAAACTGTTGGAATTAACTTTGTTGGGATATTTTAATGTGATTTGATGGTCAATATCAAGTTGTATTAATGTATCTCAATTCTTGAAATTCAATGTTTCAACCTTGTGGGGTGTTGTCTAGTCCCACATCGTGGAGTGTTAAAACTGGCACTTGGTTTTTATATGAGAAGTCCTGAGACTAGTCTAGAAATAGACTAGAGAGGACTTTGGATCATCACACACACGTGCACGCACGCACATCGAGTCATGTCAGGTCGGGCATGGGCTCGGACAGGGGCTCGGACGTGGGCGTGTCTGCGGCTACGAGCGTGGTGTGGCGTGGCATGAAGATCGGGTCAGTTTTGTGTAACCTCCAAGGTTTGTGTCCCTTAATCCCCTCGCATTGCGTAATCGCCCCGACGGCTTTAAGTATTACTCTCAAAGCCGTAGATTAGGATTACGAACATACAGTTCTCATTCCCACCACCTCTCTTCTCCACCAGGCTTCCAAAAGTACCGCGGTCTCTGGCTTCGTCTATAGAGGTGACATTCGAGGATGCTCAAGCATGATACGCATCGTCGACGAGCGTGGAACCGTCGGACCATGGGAATGGCATGTGAAGGCCTTGTGCGTCGATAAAGTAGGGGTGTTGTCTCTCTAAGGGGAGTCCTACAACAGGACACTTCAGTTGTGACCTCTAACTCTCTTTTTCTTTGTTACATGGTTTGTCATGATGTTTATTTCCGAATTTTTTCCTTGCTCTAAAATGCATACATTCTTAAAATGGATATTTTTCTTATCGTTAATGATCTTGATGCATAAATACATTTATTTAAACTAGAAACATGTTGAAAATATGATTCTTGTATGTACATCGATGTCTTATTTTTCTACAATCTTAGAGAAATAGTTCTATAACGTGATAAGAAAAATGTCTGATTTGAGGTTTCGGGCTCATGTGGATTTACACTGGTATACCAGTGAATTTCGGAGGTCAAAATTTCTAGTGTTGGCAACAACGCATGGAAATCTGGCTGACCACGATTGTCTTGATTTCGGTTCTGAAAATCAAGTGCCATAAGTTATCTGAACAAAATCCAGATCAATATGCGGTCAAGATGGAGTATGCGTGGGAAGAACATGATTGTCTGTGTCATGGGTGCATTCTTACTACACTATCGAATGTTTTGTTCGATGTATATCGTGCATCCACTAAGACTGCTAAGGATCTGCGGGAGGAACTGCATAATAAATACAATACAGAGGATCTGGTTATTGAAAAATACTCAGTATCCAAGTTCATGAAATTTCAAATGACTGAGGGCAAATCGATTTCTGAATAGGCTCACGAGTTTCTGTTATTACTCCACGGGTTAACTGAGGCAGAAATGAAACTTCCTAAAAAGTTTCAGGTCATGTCGATGATTAAGAAATTTCTCAGGTCCTGAGAAGATTTTTGGGATGTTCCTAAAGCAACGAATTTGGGAAATTTCTATATGATTTAATGGTCTCAATAGCTATGGAAGAAGAGCATAGGAAACGAAAACATGTGATGCATGTTGGCGTGAACCCCTAAGGTCAATGCGATAACCTTAAAGGGAAATAATGCTAAAGGGAAAAATAAGCAACTGAAAGCCAAGGGAAAATCTAGAAAAAACAAAGAGCAAACCTTGATGGCAATGTGGACATGTTGGACACTGGAAGAATGATTGCCCTTCTCTAAAGACCCAACAGAAATCTGTGGATATCGTTCCTCGAGCTCTCGTGCTGACTGAGGGAGGCAGGCCTAGTGAAGAGTATGTCTCATTGAACCTGAACTCTATATAGTAAACGAGCCTAATATGTGACTTGTTGATACTGGTGCAAATGTACACATTTGTCCTGACAGGACCTTCTGTGTCTTATTAGGCTTCAGTCGATGGAACAGTGATGATGGGGACAGATCTGCAGCCAAGGTGCTTGGGTCTGGACGAGTCGAACTGAGATTCTCAACTAGACGAGTTTGGACTTTTCACAAGGTGCTTCACGTTTCTGATATCAAGAAGAATGTTTTCTCTGGTTCCTTATTAGCTAGAGAGGATTCCAATTAGACTTTAAATGTGATGAAATAGTTTTTTCGAGACATGGTGTTTTCTTTGGCAAAGGATATTTGACTGATCATGATCTTCTATTTAGAATTAGATGTGACATTGATACTATCATACTACAGACAAACTCAGTAAATGTGAAATATGTGACCAATATAAGTTTCCTAGAAAGCCTTTTCACTCAGTGAATAGAGAAACTGAAATTCTAGAGTTAGTACATTCTGATATTTTTGAGTTTGGTGACGTGATGACTAGAAATAATAAAAGATATTTTATCACCTTAATGGATGATAGCAGTAGATATTGTTATGTTTATATGCTTAAAATTAAGGATGAAGCCTTAGAAACATTTCTTATCTTTAATAATGAAGTAGAAACACAAGTCGGTAAAGTAATTAAACATTAGGGACAAGTAGGGGTGGTGAATACAATCTAACATATTTGATGAACAATGCAAATTATTTAGCATAGTTCAGGAGGTCACTGCACCGTATTCACCACAGTCCAATTGATAGTGAAAATGAAGAATAGGACCCTAACTGATATGGTAGCACTTTTACAAAGTTCCAGGCTACCGTCTTACACGTGCGGGAAGACTTTGAATGAGGCTTGCCATATTCTGAATAGAGTTCCCCCGAGGTATAAAGATAAGAGTCCATTTACTTTGAAGAAAAAGGAAGCCAAGCCTTAAATATATCAAGGTGTTCGGATGCCTGGTTAAGGTCGTAGTCCCGTAAAACAAGAGAAAAAAACTTAGACCTAAAATAGTTGACACGGTTTTCTTGGGCTATCTGGAAAATAGTTATGCCTATTGATTCTTAGTAATTTATTCTGAGATCATAAACATAGATACTAATACTGTTGTTGAACTCCGTGATGCTTCCTTTTTCGAGGATATTTTTCTCATTGAAATGAATTCTTGAAAATCTGACTAGCGACGTAACCTCCACATCTGGTTCTATTCCACAATAAATAGAAAAGATGTCAAATATGGGGGCTACCTCTTCCGAACCTAATGAACTTTTGGAGGATGTTGAACCTAGACAAAATAAGAGGCCTAGAATTGTCAAGGATTTAGGTAGCGACTTTGTCTCATACCAAATCGAGGGTGATCCTCCAACTTACAAGGATGTCATAGCTTCTATTGAAGCAAGACATTGGAAGGATGCCATTAAATATAAAATGGATTCAAGCATTTCAAATAGCACATGGGAACTAGTCGATCTACCTCCTAGGTGTTCCACCATATGAAGCAAATGGGTATTCAGAAGTAAACTTAGACCGGACGGATCCATATAAAAATCTAAGGCAAGAATTGTAGACAAAGGTTTCAAACAGAAAGAATGTATTGATTGTTTTGATACATATTATCCCGTTACTAGGATGACTACGATATGGATGCTCATTTTGTTGGCCTCCATACATGATCTCACAATTCAAGAAATGAGCGTGAAGACTACCTTTTTACATGGCGATTTGAGGAGGAGATCTTTATGTATTAACCTAAGGGATCCGTAGCATTTGGTAATGAAAGAAAGGTCTGCTAGCTCGTAAAGTCCCTTTATGGACTAAAACAAGCTCTGAAACAATGGCATGAAAAGTTTGATAAGACTATCCAGTCTTATGGCTTTATTGTTCATGAATCCGATAATTGTATGTTCTCTATTATTAAAGGTGATATGTTTTGTTGTCTTGTGCCTATATGTTTTGATATTTAGATCAAACATAAGGATAGTGGAAGAAACCAAGAGGTTCTTGAGTAGGTTTGAGGTGAAGGACTTAGGAGTTGCAAATGCGATTTTGAGGCTCAAATTGATGGATCTACTAATGGGATGGTGATGAATCCATGATTCATCTCCTTTATTCTTTCATTTTGGCTAAAATCCTTGGTAAAATACATGTAAATATCCACTAATTTCATTTAATTAACATTCTAACCACAAATATTAATATTATATATTTAACATTTATTTTCACCAAAATAAAAGAATAAAGAGAAAAAGGAAAATAAAAATAAAAAGAAGGCTGGATATAAAATATACAGACTGATCCTAACCCCGAGACCAGGTCAATATTGACCAGGTCGACAAGAGAAATAAGTAGGGGGAGATAAGGATCTTAACCTATAAAAATATCAAGAAAACCAAGACCAAAAATATAAATTACCCACTCTCCATAATGTAAATATTTCACCTATTTTATTTATCATCAAAACCACTTCAAACTTAAAAACTTCCTTCATAAAAGTTGTAGATAATAATTTAAACAAAAATACAAAATTGAGTTTGTATAAAAATAATAACCAATGTACAATTTATACACAAAATAAAAAGCCAAAATCTCAACTTCACAGACCCATATCTTGCAAATAAAAACTCCAAATCACCCAAACTCACCTTTAATTGTATATAGCATTTCCTAAACTATTTTATAAAATTGGGTGCATAATTTTTGGGGTCCATATGCAAAAGTTAGGTTTTTGGCTCTTCTTGTACATAATACCTATTTTATCCAATATTCCATTTTTTTTTATAAATTAATATTTTATAAATAATATATGTTTATAATAAACAAAAGAAATAATAATAAAATTGTGTAAAAGAAATAAAAAAATTACAAAATTAAAATTAATAAAAAATATATATATAGATATAGGTCTATATCATACATGTACAACTCACCTATGTTATTTATGTATCTAAATAAAAAGTTTGTTTTTATTTATTCTTTTATAATATATATACAACTTCTTAAAAACACATTCAAAATAATGCAACAAGAAAATAAAAAAAAATAAATAAAATAAAAATAATAAAAAAATGGTATATACATAGGTAAGATACCTATAGGTATTCTTCTATATACATATACCTATCTATTTAAAAAGTATAAAATAAATTTATAAAAAGTAAATAAAAATATATTTATATTCATAAAAATAATTTATAAAATTATTTAATAAATAAAATAAAAATTAATTAATTAATTAATAATTATTTTTACTTAAATAACTTAACTAATTTATATAATTTATATTTAATCTTTATTTAATTAATTATTTATTGGGCGGGTTGACTATTCAACCGATGAACAGTGCCGCCCAGCACTGTTCATCGTCTTCCCCATTCTTTTAAAGCCTCGCGTGCTCCGAAGCACCTCCAGCGCCTTCACCGTCTCCTCCCTGGCAACTCATCTTCTTCCTCAGGCGACTCCCGTCTCCTCCGAGCTCTCCAACAGCTCCAACCGCTTCAACAACCCGTCCGTTCGTCAACGAACCTAATCCAGACGCATCTCCGTCCAGATACATCGTCACCTTCCTCTATAAATAGGTCAACCCCCCCTCGCCGAGCTCCCATCCACCATTTTTCCACCTTCTCGGCAGAGCTCAGGGAGCGAGAGAGAGAGAGTGACAGCGGATCTCTCCGCCGTCGAGTTCCACCCCGAAGGGCTGCTGGTGCGATCCATCGCCGGTGTGCAGCTCCGCTCCGCCGCGCGAGAAGCCTCCGTTGGCCGCCGAACGTCGAGGCAATCAACCTCGGAGCTCTGTTGAGCTCCATTTCCATCTCAGGCGCGTCTTCCCGCTTCACCATCTCCGATCTCCACCTTCCAGGTTAGCTTCCTCTTCGATTCTCCTCCTCTCCTCTCCGATCAGTCTCCCTTCTCTTCTCAACCCCTCCATTCTCCTCTCAATCCCTCTCTTCTGGTTTTTAGTTGAAAATAGCCTCAAAATCAATCCGAATCCATCCGATTTCCATCATCATCATCGATCGCATTCACTTCTACATCCCTCTTCCATCTCTGAACACCTCCGGCCGTGTCCGACGGCCGGAGCTTCGAGGCCCCTCCCTTCATCTCCACCACGCCTCATTCATTCACTCCACCCGTTTCTGGAATCAATAGGATCGAGGTCTATACACCTCGGTCCCGTCGAACGTTGTTTTGCAGGTAGCAGATGCACATCCTCCATCTCCGGTGAACCTCAGCTGCCTCCGATCGATCATTATCTCAGTCAACCTCTGAACGGTGATCGGAAGTGGTCGTGTGGCTTCCTGTAGCGAGTAGGTTGTTTGATTAACACAGGTCCAGGTTCTATCGAGGTTACTGAAGCAGCTAAGGGACATCGTGCTCCAGATCAGCTATCAGAGCTTTCCGATCTCGATTTCTACTTCGATCCGGCGCGGAAGGTCGGGACGCAACTGCTCGAGCTATCAGCGACGAGGATCGAGCCGAGGAGCTCTCCAATTTGCCGATCAAAACTCGCCGGAGCTGACCTTCGTCCCAGTTCCTCCAGGCATATCGAGAGTCGTCCGATCTCAGCGTCGACCTCCAGATCAGATCCGAGCCGTTAATCCGCGCCCAAATCTTCATCGTCGGATCGCTCGCATCGGACGGGCGCGCGCGTGACAAGTGTCAAGCAGTTAGCCTAACAGACGCGCGCGTGCAGAGCACGTGACTTAGGTGAACTTTACATATCACACCCCTGCAGGTTTCAAATTTTGCGAACAGGTCCTCGACGGCGAAAAGTGCGTGCGAATCACGTGAGGACTGGGATTTTTACAGGAGAGCCCTTACAGGTTTTCGATTTTGCATTTCAGTCCCTAACAGCGAAGCTGCTGCGAGGCGCGTGACAACCAGGATCATTTTGCGCACGAGCCCCTCGATTTTTCTGATTTTGCAAGCGTGACCCTGCCAGCTACCTTTTATCACATTTATACCCCTATCTCTATACTATACACCCTATACACATAAAACACCAAAAAAATAATAAAAATACTTTTAAAAATCACATAAAAATTATATTTAGTATATAGTATCATATTTTACATATTAGACCCAAAATAAAATAAAAATTAAATAATAAAATCAATAAAAAAATACAAAATACATAAAATTGACAAAAACTTGTAAAAATCATAACTAATTCAATAAAAATCCCCTAAAAACGTGCCACCTATCATTTTAAAGGGAATTTCATCTAGTTTTTAAAGAAAATAAAATAAAAATATTTTCGCATTATTTTCATTATTAAAAATCACAAAAACTACACTGTTTGCAATAAAAATTCCCTTTTCTCCCTTAAAAACAAACCAAAAATCATAAAAATCCTAATAACCCTTTAAAAATCCATAAAAATAGTAAAAACCTTTAAAAATCTAAAAAGTACAAAATTAAAATTCAAATAAAAATTTAAATAAATTTCTAACAATAATAAAAATCATAAAATAATCAAAAATTACAAAAACAATATAAAATTCATAAAAATCAAATAAAAATCCATAAAAATTCCTAAAAATACACTAAAAATTAGGGAACACTTATCTTTAGGTTTTCCATTGATTTTCCTAGTTTAAAACAGTTTGCCTCCCTGAGTTCGACACTCCCGTACAAAACCGCTATACACTTTGTTTAGGAGTATAAATAAAATAAAGGAGATTAATTAAGATTAATCTTTTCTGGTAAGCTCACCTGGTCGATACAACGACCAATACTTTTTCTCTGATTTCTTTTGCAGGAATTAAAGAAGTGATCAGGTGGACTTCATCAGATGGCGCCGTTGCCGGGGAGGCAGCGCTAGGAGTATCGCGAAGACCTTAGGATTAGATTTTATTTTCGCGATTTTATTTCTCTGACTTCACGGTTTCTTGTTTTTGATTTGTGCAGCATAGCTCGAGCCGCGCAGCTCAAAGCCACGAAACCAAGTAGTTAGAATTTCTTGTAATTTCTTGTAAAAAAAAAAAACATATAAAAAGTGTCGTAGAAAGGGGCCTCGTAAAGGCATCCCGACTTGTACGTTTCTCGGGGTCTGTTTCACCAGGGCTGTACTCCTGGGGGAGCAGGGCACCCACCGCGGCTTTTCTCGATCGCGATTTTTCTCGACGGTTTTCCGCGGCTTTTCCGAGATAGGTGCTTGTTAGGAGTTTTACGATTTTTCCCTTCTCTGCGCATCGTAGGTTAGCTTAGTTAGATGTTTGCATAGGATTCGACACCTAGGTGCTTGTATCTAGGGCCAATCCCAAAAACACAAAAATACGTTAGACGATTTTTCTCTGAAAATATCCAAAAAAAGCGAAAACCGAAAATTAAAACAGGGACTGCTAACTCTATCTGACTCTAAAATAAACGTAAGGACTCACTTGTTTTGGGAGAGCAATCCTCGAAAAACCGAATCATCGATCGAATCTCCAGATCAGCGAGAAAGAGACGACCCATAAGGTAGAGCCAGAGTCTGGGCTTCTATCGAAATACTACTTAGTTCACGCCTTCAATCACCTTATCTTCAGTGGGTAAGCTCGGGTAGCCGGAAACGGTCCGAGTTTACTTAGCAGAGTGGAAGGTTTAAAGGACACTGCGTAAGGCTCGGTCCTTAAGGAATACGGGTAGCCGGAAACGGTCCGTACTTACTTCCATACTGGCTGAGACTAGGTGATTCCTGGCGAGAACTCGGGACAGTACGACGTCGAAGTCTCGGGCACCTATCTAATCTCGTTATCTGAGAGAACGTTGTTTGCCAATCAACCATAAAACCGAAAAGATAAACGACCGAACTCTTACGGTCATCACCAGGGTTGCGTTGGTGAAATCGGGGTTTGCTTTGTGTTTGACTTGTGGTGTGAGTCCTATCTTTCAGATCTATCTCTGAGATCTATCGCAATCACTCGTTGTCTGCATCTTGTCTAGAATCGATTTTTTTTCTTGAAGTCACAATGATGGGTAGGCGATCTATTAGGCCGACTCTTGCGGCATCGCTTCCAGGCGTATCTACCCGATCATCTAGGCCAACTCGAGAAGTCTCGTGTCTCGAGCCTGAGTTAAGTCCTTTGACCTTCTCCGAGAGTGACTCTGACCTCGGAGAATCGTCTCCTTTTATTTTCCTATCTTCTCCATCTCCTTCTATCCCTTTACTTTCGTCTCCATTGAGCCAACCTTCAGTTACAGTGACAGCTGAGCAGATGTATGAGACCCACGAGCCAGTTTCAGATCAGATGAGAGATCCGGGTCCACGAGTTGCTGAGACGAGGGTGCGGATTGAGCAGCCGACATCGGGAGCTGAGTCAGTTTCTACTTCAACTTTGTCTATTTTTCTGATTGATTCAGACTTCGTTTCATTGCTGCCCAAGTTTCATGGAAAGCCGCACGAAGAGCCGTATGAGCATCTTTACGAGTTTGAGGAGATTTGCAGCACTCGATTCTATTCCGATATTACACCTGAGGATGCCATGAAGAAGACCTTTCCCTTGACACTCAAGGACGGAGCCGCGAGATGGTTCCGACTTCTGGGAAAGGAGCGAGCTAGCTGGGGTACTCTTCGAATAGCTTTTCTGAGGAAATTTTACCCCATTAGTCGAGCCAATTTTATGCGGTCGGTTATCAGAAACTTTTCACATGATCCCCACGAGCCACTTCAGGATATGTGGCTCCGATTTCAGATTCTTCTGAGGAGATTCCCGGATCACGGGATTTCCAAAGCTGAGTTAGCTCAGATATTTTATATGGGGATGACCGCAGAGCAGCAAGCATTGGTCGATGCCTCGTGTGGTGGTTCACACCGTAGTCTTGACGAGGACTCGCTATGGAATCTCTTCAGAGAGATTTCTGATGTTAAGACGACACACGAGGGTGATGCCAGACCACTTCGATGCGATCTACCTCCCGCTAACTTAGGGATCGCGCATCAGGCAGTTGATGTGGACACTGATGCAGTATCGAGGATGGACGTTCAGCCAGTAGTGGAGAGCTCTTATTCTCAGAGACCGACACTTCTTCCGTTGAGTTTTCAGCCGGAGTATGAGTCGGTCCCATGCTTTCCTGTTCAGGAACCTTGGATTCCTACTCTTCAGGTAATCCAAGACACCGAGCGAGAGCCCTTACTGTTTCAGCCGACGTATCAACCGATGCAGTTTCCATATCATGACCATTGCTACGAGCAGCCACCTCAGGAGCATATCTTCTCAGATTCATTTGATTATTTTGAGAGTCTTCAGCAACCTGAGATGGATGTGGGACACCAGTTTGATATTCCCGATTTAGACAATCCCACATTCGACCATTTTGTCCATCTAATTCATGAGCAGACTGCAGACCGTAGAGAGCAGATGGACACCTTTAGAGATTATATTGCCAGCATTGTCACAGAGCAGAGAACAATTTCAGATATTCCCGCTTCACATGAGTCGTTGAAGGAACGGACAATCGGCAACGGCGCAGGTGGACATTCAGATGCTGATTCTCTTGATAGTGAAGGCGAAAAATCACAAAAAAATAGAAAAAGAAGAAAATCCAAGAACAAAAATAAAGACAAGACTTCGGATTCTTCTGATGGATCTATAGTTTCTACTCTTCACAGAGCTAGTCCCCGTTTTAGAAAAAGGTCTTCATCTTTTTCTTCTGATCCTCCGAGTGTACATACTAACATGGAGGATGTACAGATTCCCTTCCCAGATGCTCTGAATCTAGGAAGGGGTGAAAAATCAGAAAATTTTAAAAAGATTCAAGAATCAAAGTTTACGAAAGAGATGCTGGACCGAATTCAGATCAGGCTCACTCTTTCGGAAGCATTGGTCCACATTCCTCTTCTTCGGAAATGCTTGAAGCAACATACCACGCCGAAAAGAAAGAAGAGACGCAATCATTGCTCTGAGAAACAAGTGTTGACCATTGCCACTTGTTGCGCCATCCAGCACACATCTCCCAAGAAGAAAAAGAAAGATATGGGAGCACCTTTTATCAGCTGTCGGATTTCAGATCACGAGTTCGAGCACACCTTGTTAGACAGCGGTTCGTCAGTGAACATATTACCCTTCCATCTTCTCGAGACTCTTCATCTAGGGCCTCTAAAGCGAGCCAGAATGATTCTCCAGTTTCCTGACCGATCAGTCAAGAGGCCGAAGGGTATACTTAAGGACGTTGTCGTGATGGTACAAGACACACAATTCACTGTGGATTTTGTTGTCTTAGATTCTGATTCATCAGTACCATCACAGGAAGCTGCCATCATTCTTGGTCGGCCTTTTCTGCATGCAGCGAAGGCCGTTATTGATTATGGGACGGATAGTGTGACCTTCCCTTCCAGCAGCGCAGAGCCGAGCTCCGAGCCGATAGAAACTCTGCCAGTAGACGAAAGTGCTTCCGGGCCATCAGATACAGAGGCATGTGAGATCACAACTGAGATTAGACCAGATCATATCCATTCTGATTCTATAGAGACTCAAGATTTCCTTTCCCGAGAGGAAAATCTGGAGATCACATCTTTTGGTGATCCGAGTACACATGTCTGGAGATGTGTTGACGAGATCCAGAGTATCTACGTCATTGAGACGAAACAGCTGGTGGCACGAACTTCGAAGGCCGATCCTATTTCGATTGTTGATCATTCACTCGAGCCTTCCTGTTGTGAGATTATTGAGCCCTCTTGTCACGAAGATTCAGATAAGGGCTTTGATGCTGAGGAGATCGATCAGATTGCAGCAGAGTTCAACCTCTATTTGGCGTCTACTTCAGAGACTATGGAGCATATTTCAGAGGTTGGTTCTGTCCATCTTTTCGGCCATCTGGGCCGCCCCTCACCGGTCGACACAGATCTGGGATCCTCTGATTCAGATATGGATATCTCTGAGGATGACCCTGATGTCGACCTACATCTTGTACATTCTATCGTTCCTAGGTCGCGCAAGAAGGTCACTCTTCGACTTTCTTGAGCATGTACAGTTCATTGATTTGTTCATTCTTTTTGTACATATGTATTTTCGATTTTATTCCTTCTTTCTTCCATTTGTCTTACACCCTTAGGTTCATCTAGATTTTGCTATACTTAGGATGTGCTTTATCCTAAGTATAGGGGGGTGTAGACACCATGTTATTGTTTGTATCATCCTGTTCGATCACCCCTGTTGTTGCTTATACTTAGGGTGTGCTTTACCCTAAGTATAGGGGGGGTGATCTCGCTCATTTCGCCTTTTGATTGTCGTCGGTTTTTGTATCGTCTGCTCCCTCGCTTGTCCCTCACCTTTTGATATTCGTCTCTATACTTAGGGATATTTTACCCTAAGTATAGGGGGGACAAGCCGAGCCGTTGAGTGTGTATATTCTCTTGACCTCGATCATCTCCGGTTTTGAGTCTGCTATCCTTGGAATCACTTGATCCCAAGTATAGAGGAGATGATCGATTTCTATTCTTTTATTCGTTATTCTTTCAGTCGTTGTAGTATACGTTTCTTTTCACCGATCTATACTTAGCCCGAGTTATGTCTTCCTTTGCCGCTTCTTTGGTCACTATGAGGACATAGTTCACGCTAAGTATAGGGGGGTGCGTATATATATACTATATATACTTTAGAAGCCATAACTCGTACTTTCTCGTATTTTTAATAATAAGGCTTCTTAAAAGTATGGGTCTATATTTTGGGTTTTTAAAAGCCACAAGAAAACCGTAAAAATGTTTTATACAAAATGGCTTAAAAATTGTAGATAAAAAAAAAAGTTGTAAAATTCTTTGATAAAATCCTTAAAAATTAAAAAAATAAAATCCTCATAAAAATTCTTGTACAAAAGCCGTATAACTTGTATATAAAACTTGTATAAAATCCCTTGTAAAATACACAAAAATCCGTGTAAAATTTGTGTAAATAGAATTAATCCACTAACTTTTACAAAAAGACCCCTAAAAATTGAAAAGTTTAAAATCCAATAAAAAATTGCAAAATTCTTTAAAATCCACTTAAAACATTTAAGCCGAAAAATCTACCTCATAAAAAAATTGTTGCATTCATTAGCATTTTTCAGAACAAGTTTGATTCTTGAACCGCATGGATCTAAGTCCGAGAAATGGAGCTTGGTTTAGGCCTTAATCCACTTAATTCAAGAGGGACTTTATTAGGATCGGGAATTAAGACTTTTCAGGTCTTATAGACTTAATTCTTTGGATTCCATGAGACCGTGTTCGGAATTCAACTTGAAAGTGCCTAAGTAGAACACCTGGTGTCATCCGTTAAACTCTTCTCCATTTGAATCAATTTTGAACTCAAGCACTCTGCACTTAGCTCGACCTGCCTGGGGTTGCGAAGGGCAATCCATTTCGGTGGTGCGTTTCCATCCTTATCTGGTGGTGGTGATGTCTAACGACGGGAGAGATTGGGGTTGAAACAAAGCTTCGGATGAGGGAAGGATCTGCTGGCACAATTTTTCTAAGACCCCAAAAAATGGGCGGAATGAAAAGATGCTATATCCGTCGGGGCATAAAAGACCGATGCAGTGCAACAATCATTACTACCAAAAAGAAGCCAAATACACCAAATTCCAAAATGACCACAATGGTCCAAGCTTCAGAAAAGCCTGCATGTCTTCGTGGAGACTTGGCTAAACCGGCCAGGCTTCACCGGAGATGTGATTACACTGATCACACTCCAGTTCTCTTCTCCTTCTTCTACTTCCTCTCTTACTCGATTGTGGACACAGCATGACCTGACCTCAGAAGGAAATACCTCCCTCCTCGAGGACTGAGTTGCTGGATAAGGGCCCAATGGAAGTGTGTAGCTGTATGGGCGGTTTCTTCGCCTCTCTAGAGCGGGAAGAGCTAAAATTTTTCACACACAGTACTAATTGCTTTCAAAGCCGAAAAGTTTGCGTGATGGATAGGTGGATCTGAGCTGGCTGTTGAGGTGAATCTGGATAAGGATTTGTGGAACTTGAGGGCTGTCGAGACTTAAATCCTAAGTCTAATAGAGTCCCGACACACTATTAATCCAAAGGTCTAAATCCAGGCTCCAAATTTCGGATGAAGTTAAATTCGGTTTAAAGAAACGATCATGTTCTAAGTTCTTTTATTTTCCTTTTTCTTTTTCTTTTTGCTTGCACTTATTTATAGAATAAGTGTTTGCTAAGGGACTAGCAAAGGTAAAGTATAGGGGAATGATGAATCCATGATTCATCTCCTTTATTCTTTCATTTTGGCTAAAATCCTTGGTAAAATACATGTAAATATCCACTAATTTCATTTAATTAACATTCTAACCACAAATATTAATATTATATATTTAACATTTATTTTCACCAAAATAAAAGAATAAAGAGAAAAAGGAAAATAAAAATAAAAAGAAGGCTGGATATAAAATATACAGACTGATCCTAACCCCGAGACCAGGTCAATATTGACCAGGTCGACAAGAGAAATAAGTAGGGGGAGATAAGGATCTTAACCTATAAAAATATCAAGAAAACCAAGACCAAAAATATAAATTACCCACTCTCCATAATGTAAATATTTCACCTATTTTATTTATCATCAAAACCACTTCAAACTTAAAAACTTCCTTCATAAAAGTTGTAGATAATAATTTAAACAAAAATACAAAATTGAGTTTGTATAAAAATAATAACCAATGTACAATTTATACACAAAATAAAAAGCCAAAATCTCAACTTCACAGACCCATATCTTGCAAATAAAAACTCCAAATCACCCAAACTCACCTTTAATTGTATATAGCATTTCCTAAACTATTTTATAAAATTGGGTGCATAATTTTTGGGGTCCATATGCAAAAGTTAGGTTTTTGGCTCTTCTTGTACATAATACCTATTTTATCCAATATTCCATTTTTTTTTATAAATTAATATTTTATAAATAATATATGTTTATAATAAACAAAAGAAATAATAATAAAATTGTGTAAAAGAAATAAAAAAATTACAAAATTAAAATTAATAAAAAATATATATATAGATATAGGTCTATATCATACATGTACAACTCACCTATGTTATTTATGTATCTAAATTAAAAAGTTTGTTTTTATTTATTCTTTTATAATATATATACAACTTCTTAAAAACACATTCAAAATAATGCAACAAGAAAATAAAAAAAAATAAATAAAATAAAAATAATAAAAAAATGGTATATACATAGGTAAGATACCTATAGGTATTCTTCTATATACATATACCTATCTATTTAAAAAGTATAAAATAAATTTATAAAAAGTAAATAAAAATATATTTATATTCATAAAAATAATTTATAAAATTATTTAATAAATAAAATAAAAATTAATTAATTAATTAATAATTATTTTTACTTAAATAACTTAACTAATTTATATAATTTATATTTAATCTTTATTTAATTAATTATTTATTGGGCGGGTTGACTATTCAACCGATGAACAGTGCCGCCCAGCACTGTTCATCGTCTTCCCCATTCTTTTAAAGCCTCGCGTGCTCCGAAGCACCTCCAGCGCCTTCACCGTCTCCTCCCTGGCAACTCATCTTCTTCCTCAGGCGACTCCCGTCTCCTCCGAGCTCTCCAACAGCTCCAACCGCTTCAACAACCCGTCCGTTCGTCAACGAACCTAATCCAGACGCATCTCCGTCCAGATACATCGTCACCTTCCTCTATAAATAGGTCAACCCCCCCTCGCCGAGCTCCCATCCACCATTTTTCCACCTTCTCGGCAGAGCTCAGGGAGCGAGAGAGAGAGAGTGACAGCGGATCTCTCCGCCGTCGAGTTCCACCCCGAAGGGCTGCTGGTGCGATCCATCGCCGGTGTGCAGCTCCGCTCCGCCGCGCGAGAAGCCTCCGTTGGCCGCCGAACGTCGAGGCAATCAACCTCGGAGCTCTGTTGAGCTCCATTTCCATCTCAGGCGCGTCTTCCCGCTTCACCATCTCCGATCTCCACCTTCCAGGTTAGCTTCCTCTTCGATTCTCCTCCTCTCCTCTCCGATCAGTCTCCCTTCTCTTCTCAACCCCTCCATTCTCCTCTCAATCCCTCTCTTCTGGTTTTTAGTTGAAAATAGCCTCAAAATCAATCCGAATCCATCCGATTTCCATCATCATCATCGATCGCATTCACTTCTACATCCCTCTTCCATCTCTGAACACCTCCGGCCGTGTCCGACGGCCGGAGCTTCGAGGCCCCTCCCTTCATCTCCACCACGCCTCATTCATTCACTCCACCCGTTTCTGGAATCAATAGGATCGAGGTCTATACACCTCGGTCCCGTCGAACGTTGTTTTGCAGGTAGCAGATGCACATCCTCCATCTCCGGTGAACCTCAGCTGCCTCCGATCGATCATTATCTCAGTCAACCTCTGAACGGTGATCGGAAGTGGTCGTGTGGCTTCCTGTAGCGAGTAGGTTGTTTGATTAACACAGGTCCAGGTTCTATCGAGGTTACTGAAGCAGCTAAGGGACATCGTGCTCCAGATCAGCTATCAGAGCTTTCCGATCTCGATTTCTACTTCGATCCGGCGCGGAAGGTCGGGACGCAACTGCTCGAGCTATCAGCGACGAGGATCGAGCCGAGGAGCTCTCCAATTTGCCGATCAAAACTCGCCGGAGCTGACCTTCGTCCCAGTTCCTCCAGGCATATCGAGAGTCGTCCGATCTCAGCGTCGACCTCCAGATCAGATCCGAGCCGTTAATCCGCGCCCAAATCTTCATCGTCGGATCGCTCGCATCGGACGGGCGCGCGCGTGACAAGTGTCAAGCAGTTAGCCTAACAGACGCGCGCGTGCAGAGCACGTGACTTAGGTGAACTTTACATATCACACCCCTGCAGGTTTCAAATTTTGCGAACAGGTCCTCGACGGCGAAAAGTGCGTGCGAATCACGTGAGGACTGGGATTTTTACAGGAGAGCCCTTACAGGTTTTCGATTTTGCATTTCAGTCCCTAACAGCGAAGCTGCTGCGAGGCGCGTGACAACCAGGATCATTTTGCGCACGAGCCCCTCGATTTTTCTGATTTTGCAAGCGTGACCCTGCCAGCTACCTTTTATCACATTTATACCCCTATCTCTATACTATACACCCTATACACATAAAACACCAAAAAAATAATAAAAATACTTTTAAAAATCACATAAAAATTATATTTAGTATATAGTATCATATTTTACATATTAGACCCAAAATAAAATAAAAATTAAATAATAAAATCAATAAAAAAATACAAAATACATAAAATTGACAAAAACTTGTAAAAATCATAACTAATTCAATAAAAATCCCCTAAAAACGTGCCACCTATCATTTTAAAGGGAATTTCATCTAGTTTTTAAAGAAAATAAAATAAAAATATTTTCGCATTATTTTCATTATTAAAAATCACAAAAACTACACTGTTTGCAATAAAAATTCCCTTTTCTCCCTTAAAAACAAACCAAAAATCATAAAAATCCTAATAACCCTTTAAAAATCCATAAAAATAGTAAAAACCTTTAAAAATCTAAAAAGTACAAAATTAAAATTCAAATAAAAATTTAAATAAATTTCTAACAATAATAAAAATCATAAAATAATCAAAAATTACAAAAACAATATAAAATTCATAAAAATCAAATAAAAATCCATAAAAATTCCTAAAAATACACTAAAAATTAGGGAACACTTATCTTTAGGTTTTCCATTGATTTTCCTAGTTTAAAACAGTTTGCCTCCCTGAGTTCGACACTCCCGTACAAAACCGCTATACACTTTGTTTAGGAGTATAAATAAAATAAAGGAGATTAATTAAGATTAATCTTTTCTGGTAAGCTCACCTGGTCGATACAACGACCAATACTTTTTCTCTGATTTCTTTTGCAGGAATTAAAGAAGTGATCAGGTGGACTTCATCAGATGGATGTATCTCAATCACATTATACTGAGAAAGTTCTTGAAAATTTGGGCTATCAGAGTTGTAAATCTGTATGTACTCCTTGTGATTCATCTAAATCCCTCTGCAAGAACAAAAGTGGAGTACGTGTAGCACAGCTGCGGTATTCCTGGATTATAAGAAGGTTGATGTATCTTACGAACTATACTTGACATGATATTTCATCCATGGTCGCAAAGTTGAGTAGGTATACAAGTTGTCCTGACCGTACTCATTGGGAGGCCTTGGATCGAGTGTTGAAGTGCCTTAAGGGTATTGCACTTCTTGGATGGCCATTATGATAAATATCCTCACGTCTTAGAAGGATATAGTGATGTAAGTTGGATTGGTCAAATATAGGACTACGGGAGTAACAATGTGAGTCGGTATGTATTTACTCCTGGAGGCGATGCAGTCTCCTGGAGGTCTATGAAATAGACCATCTTGGTTCGGTCTGCTTTTGAGGTAGAGCTTTGAACACAATAGGTATAAAGGCTGAATGACTTAGGGAGATTCTCTCTGAGATTCCCATGGTGGGTAAGCTGATATCAGCGACTTCTTTACATTGCGATAATATGATTAATATTGCAAAGGTAAAAAAATCAAAGTACAATCAGAAAAATAGAAGACACATCCAAGTTAGACTTAAGTCTATTAGGGATTTGGTGTCTGCCGTGGAATCCATCGGTACCAAGGATAACACGATATATCCACTTACAAAGGAACTTGATAGAACTTTAGTCCATAAATCCATATTTGGGATGGGGCTAAAAACCCACTGAGAGTTTACCCGCAGTAGCAACCCAACCTAAATGAGTGGAGATCCCACAAAATAGGTTAAATGGAAAAACAAGTTGTACGGGAAACTGGTTGGTACTCAGTATGCAGTACATTGCATATAAGTCCTATCCCTGAAAAGTCGAGTGCTTGAAAGCTGCAGGAAAAGGTTGAGCATCATGCTCTTAATGGATTCAAGCCTTTATAAGTAGGATGTGAGCAGTGAATCATTGGAGAATGCCACCTATATAAGTATTTATGTATGTTGCAGATAAAGGATGAGGGTTTATCTTTAATATGCTGATGAAATATGGTAGGGTGCATGACCGTTAAGAGCACCAAAATCAGAAGATTGTCACCACCGACTTCACTCTGTTGTTACCACTCCATACAATTACATCAAAGGATTAAAGTTCAAGACTTAGTTCACTTTATTCCTGTGATGGTGAAAGGGGATAACTCAGGCAAATGTACAAAGCGGAAAGTACCTTTACTGAAAGCAGAGCGTGGAAATCCGAGATTTTTGGCTCTTTATGTTTCAACAATGAATTCGCAGGGATTGTTGGAATAAACTTTCTTAGGATATCTTGATGCAATTTGACGGTTAATATAAAGTTGTATTAATGTATCTCAATTCCTGGAATTCAATGTTTCAACCCTATGGGGTGCTGTTTAATCCCACATCGTGGAGTGTCAAAGCTAGCACTTGGTTTTTATATGTGAAGTCCCGAGACTAGTCTGGAAACAGACTAGAGAGGACTCTGGACCCCCACATGCGTGCGCCTCGCCCGCGTCGCGCTGGGTCAAGTCGGACACGGGCACAGGTATGGGCTCGGATGTGGGTGCGACACGGTTGCACCAACAACGTGGTGTGACATGAAGGCCAGATCTGTTTTGTGTAACTGTGTTTGAATTCTAAGGGGCGTATCCCTTAATCCTCTTACGTTGTATAACCGCCCCGACGGCTTTAAGTAACACTCTCAAAGTCGTGGATTAGGGTTACGAACACACTGTTCTCATTCCCACCGCCTCTCTTCTCCCTCTCATGATCTCGGACTTCATCTACGGAGGTGACTCTCGAGGACGCTCAAGCACGGTGCGCACCATCGACAAGTGTGGAATCACCAGACTCTGAGAGCAACATGTTAAGATCATGTGCGTCGGTAAAGTGGGAGGCGTTGTCTCTCTAATGGGAGTCTTACAACAAGATGCTTTAGTTGTGATCTAACTCTCTTTTTCTTTGTCGCATTGTTTGCCATGATGTTTATTTTGGATTTTTCCCTTGCTCTAAAATGCATACATTCTTAAAATGGATATTTTTCTTGTCATCAATGATCTGGATGCATAAATACATTGATTTAAACTGGAAACATGTTGAAAATCTGATTCCTCTATGTATGTTGATGTCGTATTTTTCTACATGTATTTTAGTGCAGACCCATCTAAGAATTGTCGTCGTCCCATTATCGTCACTCCCAAGCTCGCTCTCTGACGTATATGCAATTTGTAGAGAGGAAGGGAGAGAGCTTCCGTTGCCCCAGGTGACAACTGAGGTGTGCCAATGGTCGAGCGAAGACCCCCACCCCTCTGACGAGATCCAGACGGTGCATGACGTGACCCTCTGGTGCAACTGTATCTATCGTAGTTGTCGACTCCATTGAGGCCGGGTGTTGCGCAAAGACCAGAGCAACGAGTTGCTTCCTCATGCACCATCCTCCACCCACTCAAGGTGAAGATCCTATATTTTTCCTTTCCTCCTCTCCTCCTTCTGTTGTACTCTTCCTTTGTTTCCCCCATGTTCTTAGACCGGAGACCCATTTACGTGTATCCGACGCCCTATTTCCCAAATCCACTTCTGACTTCAATCTTTCCCTCTGTCAAAAACACTACGTGCTAACTCCATTTTCTTCCTTGCACAGGAAGAAGGACACGATTTCACTCATATTCCATCTATTTACCATCGAGTCGAGGTCCGTGCTCGATCTATACTCCTTTTCAGCTACCAAATGATGGTGTCGAGCTGAACTAATTTGGGACACCAACAGACCAGCAGTTACCCATCGAGCAACCCTTATCGCCCACGGAACCATCACTTCTTCTACAACTAAGGAGCACGACTACAAGTCATTTGCATGGTAGTAAACCAACAGAGCAACTGAGATTGATCTCGACCAGTTGAATCCGAGACACGCGAATAGTTCAGCTACTCTTCTATGCAAGGAAATTCCCACCAGATCCATTGACTGAAGAACCCTTTTCATAACCATCCATAATCGAAAAGGATGCAGCACTAGAACTCAGACCTTGTCACAAGCAGTAGCTCCTCACATCTTATCATCAATTGATGCCTAGGTAGAGTCCAACAACGTCAAATCTTGTCCATTTATCCACAGTGGCTTGGGACTACACCTTCAAGATGCTCGAAGGCTCCCTTCACTGTCCACCGTTGAACGCGAAATCTCTAGATCCATTACACATGCGATGGAGTTGAGCTTCGACTACCCCCAAAATCTGTCCCTACCATTCCATCCAAACAGAGCTTGGTTGAGGAGGAGGAGTAGTGGTCGTCGGATCTGCAAGATGCCCTCATCGCCACCGTCTAATGAAACTCAAATCCATACGTTGATCTCATGACCAACCCACTACCAACTATCTGATCTCGTGCTGGATACACATTAGAACCACCATATCTGGAGGGTTTCTAAGAAGGAACCTTATCGGTTATGGGTCAAAATGTATTCCTTCGATGTTTTTAAACAACCTTCGTCTCGTTTTCCTCTTTTATAATTGTATGTATCTAAAAGATAATTTCTGAAACCAGATTACAGTACATATGCATTCCTTCCACGGCCGGCCTCGAGCATAGTTTCGAAGTGCAATTGCACGCGAGCCCATTAATTTTAGGAGCCCAATTAGGAGGGACATTGGATTGGGTCGACCCGATCCAGCCCAAAGCCCGGCCCAACCCAAACCTCAAAGAGCACTGGGTCGATCCCGGACCTAAAAATTTGGTCCAAATTTAATTTAGGCTGGGATAGGACTTGGCTCGACCTAACCCGACTTGATCTGAGGCCCAGTCTGTTAGGGGAGCCCAATACTCAACCTAAAATCGGTCGAGGCTAGTGTTATATACGACCCGAAATGATATAATATGATGATTCATTAGATCATTATATTATATGGCTTCTATTCAACATTATAATTGCAATTGGTGGAGGTTGGTGTTGGATACAGAGAGGCACATGCTGATATGGGAAAATTAAATGTTTACTCATTTCTCAACAGGGCTCGTTCGCAAGATGCCAGCTGTTGTGTACTCGTTCTGTATGTTAGGCGTGTCACCGTAACTGAAATCAAGATGCACATGATGAGATCAATGTAAGATTGGTGTATAAAAACCATGGTTCAAAATAATATTATGATTTTTAAAGTTGTAATTTGAGGAAAGAAAAGGGAGGCCTAACTCCTTATTGGTCATTCTGATCCCAAAACCATTGATATTTATTAAGATCTAATTTCTATAAACAACACTAGATATACACCCGAGGAATAGTTATGTGATTGTCATGAGAATAAGGTTTTAACCCCATCAAGTTGGTGACGTCGTATTCTCCCATTGTTGTTAATGGCATAAAATTCTAGGCAACATCACATATGCTACATACTTGAATATCTAGATGGATTTGTAGCCAGACATATAACTTCATTTCATTTAGATGGATGCACATTACGCTTAGGGTGCTGGAAAAGGAGAAACAAATCAATGGGGGTTGTTATTATGATAAGTTTGTATTCTTACCTTTTGAGATATCCTTAGAATGTTATTCTCCCTACTAAGGAATGAGTCGGGCCTGGGCTTGGGTCCAATAACAACAACATTTACGGGTCTAGATCCAACCCAAGATCTGAAATATTTAGATGGGCTTGGGCCTGGGTCCTTCAGGGCCCGGCCCAGCCCAATCCATGTCCATCCCGAGGCCCAACTTTACATATGATCCGGTTTTTAGTTTAAGAATAAAACAACAACTGCCCTATTGTGCCTTTATATAATCGAATTTTCAGTGAAACAACTCACAAAAAATGGTTCATTGTAGATTCAAATTTTTGGTAAACAACTCAATGGTAAAATCGAAAATTTAACGAGATTAAATAATGGTAGGGACAATTTGCTCTTATTGAAAAATTCGTAAGGACACTTTTCTTTTACCTAAGACCCATGGAATATCATGAATGGCATAGCTTCCTTCTTTCGTCTTTGTCTGTCTATTCGATCTCGACCTCGTCAATTTATATTTGATTGCTCTGTTCTTTTCTCCGGTCTTTATTATTGTTTTTTATTAAGGTCAGAAAGTTGTAAATATTGTGGATTTGATCCTACCATCTTTATCCAACATTTATCCAACATTAAGGCCTCATTTGGGTAGGGGTTAAACCCCCTTTGAGGGGTTTATCCCCCTTTACCCATTCTTTCTCTCTCGCATATGAGCCCTACTTTTTCTCTTTTTTAATACATTAAATAAATCAATTCTCTTTCAACAATTCCATCAAAAAATAATATATTATACCATTACATCATGTAAAAATGATAAACTACTCATCTTCTACTTATTTTTCTAAACTTTAATACAATCACATCACAATAACTACTCACTTTTCCAAACTTCAATACAATTATATCACAACAAATCTATAACAAATCCACCCTCCGTTTAACCCTCAATCCAAACACCAAAATACAAAAATGAGTTACCCTCTACCTGTTTAATTCACCTTAACCCGCGTACCGAACGCACCCTAAGGCTATTACAAATCGAGATGACATCTACACAATTTTGAGACTAATTCTATTGTATTGCATTTATATGTTTCCGCCACTGGTCTAGTTCACGAAAAATTGAGATGCACGAAAGCCATCTAAATCCCTTAGTTAATCTTGTCGAATTATTGCAGCACATTGTTGGAAAAAGAAAAGAGCCCACCCATGTGTTTAGTACCACATGGGGGAACGATCACTATTGGGTCTGTCTGTGGGGCTATATAAAGAGCCCCACACCCCCTGTACTCATTGAGAACTTCAATAGAAGAAATGCCCAATTCAAGGGCTTCTCCCGTGGTTTCATCCCGCTCCTTCCGGAGTAGGGTTCCACGTTAAATCCCGATGTCCCCTAATGTTTTCTTTATCTTTATTCTCTGATACGCTTCTGCATTTTGTTTTTCTACATGGTATCAGAGCGGGTTTGATTCACAAGGATTTCATGTTATTTATTTTTCGAGATTCGATGTTTGTGAAGTTCATATATTGTTCAAGAAAGTATGTTTCTAGGGTTCTCTGGAACCCAGATCTGTTCTCCTGTGCCGCTCGTCCGTTTTCCAGATCCCTGACGGCGCTCCCATCACTGTGCGCACCTTCTGTTCGTGCAAGTATCATGAGTTTTTTTTCGGATTCCACATCCGAGTTCTAGGGTTCAGATTTGGAACTCCGATATATGTTCATGTCATGCGGCACGTCTAGCCATCCTCGTGCAGCCACCTTCTGTGCGCGATTCTAGCCGCACAACAGCTCCAGAGCATCACGCTGGCGGTGCACCTTTCCGCCTTCCAGGTCCAGGTCCCACATCAGGCAGCAATATTCTCCTTCACGCGTTGACCCAGGCGGCAGTAGGGGCTCGTTGCCGGCGACACGCATCCCGTCGCCGCCTTCGCGACCAACCCCATGCGGCGAACCCCAAGCAGAACCTCGATCGAAGCAGTACCAGGAGAGATCCCCAGGCGCGAGCCACGATTTTCTACCCAGCGGACTCGTCCTCCAAGGCCCCGGCGGCATGCCGCCTCACGAATTCCCTTCGTGACCCAAGCGCGCAGGTGACACCTTGTTCTCCCCGACATCGCGCAGGCTCCAGATTTCGAGCCTTGCTCTAGAGCAGCGGCGAGTGACCTCTCTTCTCCAAAATTCGGCAGAGGCGCATCATCTAGCGCCTCCCTCTCTTCCCGCGCGAAGCCCCCTCTCAAGCGCCACCCTCGATTCTCCAGGCCGCCGATCGTGAAGTTTCCTTTTGGAGTGGCGGCGACAGTCCAAGGGGTTTCCACGTTGGGAAACCCTAGGGGGCCCGATGGCTCTTCTTAAAAATCTATATGTATTTGGTTACTTATTGACAGCCCAAAGGGGCTGAACCCTATGTTTTCTTTAAAACAAAAAAAAGGAGGGGCGTGGGGGCGTGCGTGAGGGTTTCCCTGTTGCCCTAGCCGTCCAAACGGCCTTGCAATGGCCCAAGTGTGAGAAAAAAAAGATGAGTGTAAAAAAACAGAGGAGGGGAGAGAAATTTAAAAAAGGAATGAAGTTTGTTAAAAAAAGGAGGTGCGTACATGAGAAAAGCCGTACGAAAAATTGTAAAAGGAGAAGACGAAGAAAAGGCGCGTACAAGAAAAATCCGTACGCATAAAAGAAATGTGATTCATGTTTGCTTCTCCCAACTTGTCTTTATTTTTTATTTTTCTCACAAGTTTGGGAGAAAGGGAGAGTAAAAATCATATGCATTCTACATCATTTACTGGCAGACCAAACACTCCGGATTTCACAGAATATCAGGCCATCTTCACTGTGCATCGATCTTCGTCGTGGTGTCTCTATCCTCGACATCGACTCCACACTGGATTTGTTTTCTTCAAGGCACGACGGAGACAAAGTACAGTGACCCGCGGACACGATTGAGACAGAGATCCGGTGACCATGCAGGCATGACAGAGACAGTCTGGTGACCTTCCAGGCACGACAGAGATACGTTCCGGTGACCTGATATACCCGTCAGCAAGCGGGTTTGTCTACCAGTTACGGATACATACGTTTATTGTGGTGATTTCAAGTGAAGATGTAATGGTGCATATTTTTCTTTATTGTTGCAAGTTGCAGCTGTCCCAGCTACCAACTTGAGGGGGAGTGTTGGAAAAGAAAAGAACCCACCCATGTGTTTAGTACCACATGGGGGAGCGGTCACTATTGGGTCTGTCTGTGGGGCTATATAAGGAGCCCCACACCCCCTGTACTCATTGAGAACTTCAATAGAAGAAATGTCCAATTCAAGGGCTTCTCCCGTGATTTCATCCCGCTCCTTCCGGAGTAGGGTTTCACGTTAAATCCCGATGTCCCCTAATGTTTTCTTTATCTTTATTCTCTGATACGCTTCCGCATTCTGTTTTTCTACACACATAATTCTAGGCATAATTCAAAAACCAAAAGATATAAAACAATGTTTGATTATTATATGCATGACCAAAATTATTTTATTTTGCTTGGGAAAGTCGAGGTTGACATTAGAAGGTAAAATACATGGTCTTCGGATCCAATTCAGATAATCAAGTGATTCAATTTTCATAAAATGATTTCTTAATAAAACTTGAATGTGAAGTGAGGAGATGATGTGCAATGTGCAGAGGCGATGCAAGATATGGAAAATATTTTTATGGAATTTCTTAAAATAAAAATAAATTAAAATGCAATGCACTGTATTTCTAACATTTTTTTTCGATTTTATTGAAAAAATGCAAAGCTAAGCCAAATTAAAAATGCATAATGTGCATGAATGATTAATAGAAATAATGTAATTTTTGTAGTACTTAGGATTAAAACGGCTAAGATAAAAAAAAAGAAAACGTTGTCTTGTTTTGTACTTAATGAAATTTTAGGTCAATTAAGCACATAAAATTTCAATAAAATCAATAATGACAGATAGTTTCAAGATGTACACAGGACATTTTTTTTTGCTTTCACGAGATTTGGCTATACGATCCGCTTAAAAATTCAACCTTAAATTATCAAAATATTTTATTGAGATCAAATAGTTCAATAAAATTCTATAATTATGATGCCAAAAGTTTATTGATGTTGAGAGCTGCACACTGTTTATTTTGTAGAATTTTCGGAAGCCAGAATGAATTATAATGACTTAAAGTCCATAGAACATGGGTTTGATTCAATAATTAATGATTAATTAAATATGTCTAACATATGTACACAGTAGCTCAAAAACACAAAGAATCAAATAAGCTTCTAATGATATAAAAATCATTGAAAATGGGCAAGTGATGCAAAAAGTTATTCAATGTTATTTTCCGGGAATAATATGCAAATAAATCCGAGTCACGTGTAAACCTAAGGTGAGGCTGTAGTATCGTCCTTTTTGAGAGGGTTTTCCTCAATATTTTCCTCCAAATCCCTTGTTTTCAACAGTAGCACCCTCTATTTTTATTAGGATATTTACACCCATAACTTTGAGTAGTTTCGTAATTATCCCAAGAACCCTCGATAAACACGAATTACATCCATAACCCCGAATAATGCTTAACCTTTACATGGCATAACCCTATGCGATGTTCCGTCTTAATTCTCCGTTAACTACGACGGAAAAAGTCATATGTTGACCATTTTACCCTTTAAAAGACATCATATTTATAACATGATGCCATTTGTAGATTAAATAAAAGGATATCTCCTTCTCCCGATAAGCCCAAAGCCTCTGCCCCACACGTCACCGACAAGCAGCTCCCTTCGCCCCATGTGTCCACCTCCGGCATGGCATGCGAGCTCCAGCCCTCCCCATCCCCGTGCCTCCGCCCATGCGAGCTCCAGGCCCTCCCACTCGTCCCCGGCAAGCTGCCCCCCTCCCCCCACCTCCGGTTCCTCCTGGAACACCCCCCCGCCCACCCCTGCCCCGCCGGCCACCCGCCCGACCCCTGCCCTGCCTGCACCTGCTCGACCCCCGCGGAAGGCCCCCCCACCCTCGAGCTCCAGCGCCCCCCACCCCCGGCTCCTCATGGAACCCCTCGCCTCCGCCTATGCGCCCCCTCCCCGCCGAGCTCCAGACCCCCGCGGAAGCCCCCCACCCCCGAGCTCCAGCCCCCCGATGGCTCTTCTCCACTAACCACGAGGATATAGGTACTCTATATTTCATCTTCGGTGCCATTGCTGGAGTGATGGGCACCTTCTTGACCCCCGCAGAAGGCCCCCCCCACCCCCCACTCCTCCTGGAACCCCTCGCCTCCGCCTATGCGCCCCCTCCCCGCCGAGCTCCAGACCCCTGCGGAAGGCCCCCCATCCCCGAGCTCAATCCCCCCCCCCAACCCCGCCTGCACCTGCTCGACCCCCGCGGAGGGCCCCCCACCCCCGAGCTCCAGCCCCCCCACCCCCGGCTCCTCCTGGAACCCCTCGCCTCCGCCTGTGCGCCCCCTCCCCGCCGAGCTCCAGACCCCCGCGGAAGGCCCCCCTACCCCCGAGCTCCAACCCCCTCACCCCAACCCCGCCTGCACCTGGTTGACCCCCGCGGAAGGCCCCCCTCCAACCCCAAGCACCAGCCCCCCCGGAAGACCCCCCACCCCCGAGCTCCAACCCCGCCTGCACCTGCTCGACCCCCGCTCCTGGAACCCCTCGCCTCCGCCTGTGCGCCCCCTCCCCGTCGAGCTCCAGACCCCCACTACTGGTTCCTCCTTGAACCCCTGCCCCGCCTGCACCTGATTGAACCCTGCCGAAGCCTCCCACCTCCTCCCCCCACTCCTAATTCCTCCTTGGACCCCTGCCCCGTGCACCTGTTCGAAGCCTACAGACCCCCCTCTCTGTCGCCGCCTGTGCTCCTGCTCGACCCCCACCCCCCTCCCGCGAGAAGCCCCCGTGCCCAGCTGTCGTTCACAGTCCACCTCCACACCCAGCTTCCGTCCAAGTCGTGCCCAGCTGTCGTTCGCAGTCCACCTCCACACCCAGCTTCCGTCCAAGTCGAGCCCCCACCGCTTGGACCCCTACCTCCTTTTTTTATTTATCTCAGCCGTTAGATCAATGATTGGTTAGATTAACTCAGCTATTTGGTTAAGTTAATAGACTAAACTAACGGAAGGTTGCAAGTATAAAACGAAACAATAATTCAGGGTTATTGATGTAGTTCGTATTTATCGAAGGTTCCTGGGGTAATTACGAAACTACTCAGGGTTATGGGCATAAATATCCCTTTTTTTATTCTTGAAGACCCACTCAAAAATCACACTCTCTTATTTAATAAACCAAATCATCCATTTATCGTTATCCATTCCAATGAAAATATTATAATATATCATCTTATCATCTAAAAATTATAAAATGCTCAACTTCTAATCATTTTTTTCAAACTTCGGTACAATCACATCACAACAAACTCTCTCAAGTAAAACCCTATATCCAAAAAAACAATGCAAAAAGGGTTATCCGGGTGGATAACGCTTTTTTAGAGAGGGATATCTCTCAAGATAAAACTCTATCTAAACATACAATTAAGGCTTGTTTGGTTACCAGGTTACCTCGAGGTAACTTGATTTACCCCTATGCATTTCTAGGTTGGAATTCCATTACAAACAACTACTATTCATAACAAGTTACTCCAACCAAACCTAGTTACCAAACATGCCCGTTGGGTATGTGGTGCAGACCAGTGGACTTTTTTCTAAATAATTATGATTTAATCATAATTAATTAAATATGAATTGAAATAAATAAATAAATGATAATATATGCATATATCGGCACCTTAGGTGCTGAATTGGGGAGTTCCAACAATTTTACACATATATCACATTTAAAAACCTACTATTACATATTGGTCCTCTTATTTAAAATATAAAAAGTACATTTTAATGCATTGATGTTCATAATATAAATTAGTATCATTGCGGGGATATGTACTAATTTTGGTGTATATAGATAAAGCATGTGGAAATGAGTTACATTTTTTTGCGGACATACGTATAAATATGAATATACAGATGCTGACATTGAAAACATTTTCATTTCTTTTTGTACATGGATATCTATTACATTGAATATATGTGTATATTGTATGGATATATGGATTTCAATGAAGACATATGTATAAATATGAATATGCACATATCATTGGAATGCAATTGAGTATAGATATACTGATATCTATCCATTATCGTATCCGATTTGTTATGGATATGTATTTTTTTGTTATACAGAGATACATACGCGAATATAGAATTTACTTATTTTATGGATACATATGTAGAAATCAGTATGCATTGTTATCATGTCTATTTTTTACGGATATATATATATATATATATATATATATATATATATATATGGAAAAATGTGTATGCCCCCTAGGGGGAGCTAACTTAGCTCCCCCGCCCCTTTTTGACATAATTTTTTTATTTTTTTTGAAATCTAAAACCGTGTAAATTCATTATTAAATCCCTATATTATGCTATTAAAATTTCGTGAGAAACAGAAACTCCTACGACCTCCATCCAAACGGGGTCGATTTAAAAAATCCTGTTACCGTTAAAAAATGACTGTCTGGATGGAGGCCGTAGGAGTCTCTGTTTCGCACGAAATTTTAATGACATAATATAGGGATATAGTGATGAAATTCCACGGAAGAAAATTTCAAAAAAAAAATAAAAAAACCGGACGAAATGGGGCGGGGGGAGCCAATTTAGCTCCCCCAGGGGGCAGCCCCATTTATCCCATATATATATATATATATATATATATATATATATATATATGGGAAAAAGGAATATGCTCCCTGGGTGTAGCTAACTTACATGCTCCCACCTCTTTTCCCCTGTATTTTTTTTATTTTTCTGAAATGAAACCTATTGGAATTTAGATCACAATATATCACCATGATGTCATTCAAAATTCGACTTAATTTGATACTTCTATCCCCTCCATCAAGACTGTCAAATTTTAACGGTCTCAGAATTGCTGAAAATGACCCCCTTTAGATGGAGGGCATACGAGTCTCTATTTCTGACGAAATTTGAATGACATGTTATAGGGATGTAGTGATGAATATACATATTTTTATTTTCCAAAAAAATAAAAAATGGGGGAAAATGAGGGTGGGAGTAACCAATTGGCTACACCGAGAGTGTAGCCTCATTTAACCCTATATATATAGGGGTTGATGGGGCTACCCCACCCCATTTTGGAGCAATTTTTTTTATTTTTTTGAAAAATATCATCATGTATATTCATCCCTATATTCCTCCTATATGCCATTCGAATTTCGTCAGAAACAGAGACTCCTACTGCCTTCATCCAGACAGAGTCGATTTAAAAAATCCTGCGACCGTTAAAAAAATGACATCTGGATGGAGGCCGTAGGAGTCTCTGTTTCTGACAAAATTCGAATGACATATAGAAGGGATATAGGGATGAATATACATGGTGATATTTTTCCTAAAAAATAAAAAAAATTTACAAAAAAATGCGGTGGGGGCAGCCATGTTGGCTACCCCTAGGGGGCGGCCAATTAGCAGCCTCCAACCACCCCTGACCGTTGGATATCATCAATGGTTGTGCATATTTGCATTTTTAAAAGATGTCACATCATATTCAGGTTGAGGTCGTCCTTGTTGTACATCTATTCATCTTCTACGAGAACGAAAACCCATTTGCACTCTCTCCGACCCCCGCTCCGAATGCCCATCGCAACGGCACTATTCCGGCAAGCATACCGTCGGTCCCGCCCTTCTTTCTCTCGGTCGACGACCCTTCTAATCCCATCAGCTACGTCTCTGAATGCCTCACCATCGGCACACAGCAACGCTCCGGTAAACCACACCTGTTGAACGCCGATCTAAGAGAGGTTGGAATCGTGGAGCAAAGCGTCCAGTGTCATCGACGATCTCCACGTTCTGTAGTGTGGTCAACCCGCCGTTCTCGTTTTTCTAAGGTTTGTCCTTGAACGATTCTCTCTAATTTTTTTCCAGAGATATGTTTGGATTAATCTTTTCGTGTTTGTTTTTGTAAGATTTGATGAACATGGTAAATACTTCATCTCACATCACGTGGAAGGCTTCTGCATAAGCTATTAAGCTGAGCTCCACTCCTTGACTCTAGCAGCATCCCACGTACGTGTATCTCTGAGTGAGAAACTTGGTGACACAATGCCCGGAGCAGTAACTCTGGCCATTCAACTAGTAATGGACCATACAATGACCCACATGAGACATTGCTGGACCCGTCGAACAAGGGCGTGGGTGTGGACGAAACTGTGATAAACTTGGTGGCATTGTTGGCTGGGATGTGGTCAACCCATCTGATGGGGTTACTTCTAGGGTTCGTTTGGTTGCAGGGTTGGGCAGGGTTGGGTACTATTCACAGGGTTGGGTGAATAGTAAACTGTGAGGAAGGAGTATCCCTGTGAATAGTACCCAACCCAACCCAATCCTGTCCAACCCTGCAACCAATAGGGGACGATGGAAGCTAGTCATGCGCATGCACAATGGCCATTCAGGACGATGGCATACTCGGGAAGCGACAAACTGGACAAGGAATTTGGCCCCTGCTTCTAGGGGCCAAATTTAAAGTAGGGGACACCCTAACGATTCCATTGTTGAAAAATAATAGAAAGTTGCTCGGGTATCAGACACATTTATAGGAATATGATCATGGTGATACACCACAATTATAATTGAGACTTAAAAAGGACTCAAGGTTATTATGTAAGTTCCACTAGCATTGCGCGTGAAAGAGAGCATATCGCTTCGACACTAATTCAGTACAAACGAGGCTGTGAAGAATTGATCCAAGCATAACCACACTGCCAGCATCAACCTCCTGATGATACTACTCGTTTTCCAACTGTAAGCCTAATGGGCGAAATTGTGATTGGATCATTGATATAGATAGTTGAGTTTTTTCCTATTACACATCCATTCATTTTTTTATCGATCTTGGTATATACAATACTTGTCAGGTCCGGAAATCTCATCCAAATTGTCCATTTTATTGAATGATTTATTGACTTGTTTGCTATTAAATCTCTTTACGAATTCACTGATATTGGTTATGTGATATATGCAAATCCGTGAACATCTTAACAAGGAATCAAGTTTACTTCCTCAAAGAGATGAGCTTAATTTCTTTTATCCGAACAGGAGGATAAACATCATCATCGATTGCATACAAACTTGATGTACTTCCCATAAAGATAGATATAGAAAAGTTACACATCACAAAAACTTACATGAGAATCATACATTCTATAACATCCTCTCATCTTCTTATCATATAAAAAACACGCCAAAAAAAGTTAAGATCGCTAAAGTAGTTTAGTCTTCAAAAAGTCAAGTATATTCCGAGCAACATCATCATAATAAGCCAATATCTCATAGTTTCATTGACAAAATCATTAAATCATGTTCTATCTTCGAATCATCTTCATAGTAATTTCTATCCCATAATCATCTTCCGTGCAAGTTGTTCTGTTTGGAAAAAAACATGTTAGAATAATACAAAGTCAAACTGATAAGATTATAAAAGGAACAAGTGCATATATTACGTACCTTATCAAAACTTAAGACTTCGATTACCATGAAAATATTATAATTCTTTTATCTAAAATAAAGAAAATATTCATAATTAGCCCACTGAGATTCGAAGAGGTTGCATGAAATAAAATTATGATTAAATGTCACCTTTAATGCAGAACAAGTGGAGATATAGTGGCCCTTTTCTCCACAATGACTACAAGTTCTTTTTCTATTATTTTCTTGTGATGAAGCTATCTCCAATGAAGATTTAATTCTCTGCGCATGTTTGAGCCTCCCCTTGCTTTTTATGACCCGGATCTCGAACAGTATATTCTAGTGGAAGGACAATTAATGGTATATCAATCACAGAATCTCCATCATTATTCCTTGAAGAATCTTCATCTAACTCTAATTCATTGAGAATCTTGACAAGTTCATCGACCTTTTGTAATGCCAATTGAAAGTGTTTAACACTTTTCATTGAGAATCTTGACAAGTTCTTCGGTCTCATCTGCAAGAAGTGCACAACCAAATAATGTTGATTGTCTATGATGATTAACACCTGTAAATGGTGCAAATGGCATATTAAAAGAATTTGTTTTATATGTCACATCAAAGACAAGAACATCACCAAAAGTCAAATATGTAGCTCTTGATCTACCATCTGCCCAAAAAATACTTCTTGCAGTACGGAACTCATCAAGTTCATATTGAAAATAAAATCCATCATCTTTCATCCTTTTAGATAAGAATTGCTTCACCATAGCCATGCACTCTCCATTGATATTATTTGTACGTGTTGTTCTTAAGTGATCAATGTAATTCTGAGTACTAACCAAATATTCTCCTGAAGCATTAAGAACTGTCGAAATCTTTGATGGACCCATTCCACATTCATTAAATGTTTGAATCAAGCATTTTGAGGTAGATGATAGTTGATGATGCGATCTCAACATTTGTATTTTTGATGGAGTCGTTAAAGGATGACTGTGTTCCTCTACAAATTATTTTACAATCCATAGCCCCTTAGCATTTATCGTAATATACAATCTGGCCTCACAAAAAGATCTTGAATCTCGATGTCGTTTAACATCCA
Source organism: Ottelia alismoides (assembly GCA_037367405.1). Lineage (NCBI taxonomy): Eukaryota > Viridiplantae > Streptophyta > Magnoliopsida > Alismatales > Hydrocharitaceae > Ottelia > Ottelia alismoides. Next base: position 803,666 of record JAZKJV010011467.1, read on the forward strand.
CTCCTTGTCTGCGCTTATCATTCAGATCTTTTTCACCTTCTTTTGAACAAACTAACAATCTTGAGATGATCTCATTTGTTTGCTTTGATCGATGCAAGTTACCATGTCTAACAGAAAATCCAACTTGCTTTGCATAATCATTGTAAAATTCATAAGCCTCTTCTTCTGACATGAATTCTAAGCCAACATATGGTTTCCTCATCTCTTTGCAATGCACAATATTTATAAAAACTGCATCATTAGAGTCAATTAGACTTTGGGAACCCATTAAATCCATCAATTGCCATAACAACTATGTTAAATAACAAATTTACCACTAATAATCTATTTTTGTCTGTCGCAATTGATAAAGTATATTGAAAGAAAGAAAGTAATAGTAAAAAAATGATGATTGGTGACTTATAAAACTTTGATTGGGAGAAAGAGATGAAAAAGACCAACTACTAGCAAAGAAATTGGAAAGTTTTTTGCACGTACATCTGGAATAAAACAGATTTAATGTTGTCTGTATATTTCAAAACTAAGTGGTTTATATTTTGTTGGTTGACTTAACCGAGCATGGCTTGGATGAATTTTTAATGTTCTTTATAACAGTCCAGAAGGTAATGAAATCAACATATATATATAATAATCACAGTTTACAGACACCTCATTCACAAGTAAGCAAACAACAAAACTAAAACACCAAAAACTAACATGATTTCAGACTATAAACAAACACGAAAAGATTAATCCAAACATATCTCTGAAAAAATAAATTAGAGAGAATCGGTCAAGGACAAACCTTAGAAAAATGAGAACGACGGGTTGACCGCACTACAGAACGTGGAGATCGTCGATGACATTGGACGCGTTGCTCCACAATTCCAACCTCTCTTAGATCGACGTTCAACAGGTGTGGTTTACCGGAGCGTTGTTGTGTGCCGATGGTGAGGCATTCAGAGACGTAGCTGATGGGATTAGAAGGGTCGTCGATCGAGAGAAAGAAGGGTGGGACCGACGGTGTGCTTGCCGGAATAGTGCCGTTGCGATGGGCATTCGGAGCGGGGGTCGGAGAGAGTGCAAATGGGTTTTCGTTCTCGTAGAAGATGAATAGACGTACAACAAGGGCGACCTCAATCTGAATATGATGTGACATCTTTTAGAAATGCAAATATGCACAACCATTGATGATATCCAACGGTCAGGGGTGGTTGGGGGCTGTTAATTGGCTGCCCCAAGGGGGCAGCCCCATAAACCCCATATATATATATATATATATATATGGGTAAAATGGGGCTGCCCCCAAGGGGTAGCTAACTTAGCTACCCCCGCCTCATTTTCTCCATATTTTTATTTTTTTTTGAAATTTTCTTTCATGAATATTCATCACTATATCCCTATATTATGTCATTAAAATTTCGTGTGAAACAGAGACTCCTACGGCCTCCATCCAGACAGTCATTTTTTTAACGGTAACAGGATTTTTTAAATCGACCCCGTTTGGATGGAGGTCGTAGGAGTCTCTGTTTCGCATGAAATTTGAATGACATAATATATGGATTTAATAATGAATTTACACGGTTTTAGATTTCAAAAAATAAAAATAAAAAATTTATGTCAAAAAGGGGTGGGGGGAGCTAAGTTCGCTCCCCCTAGGGGGCATACACATTTTTCCCTATATATATATATAGAGGTAAATGGGGCTGCCCCCAGGGAGTAGCCAACTTGGCTACTCCCACCCCTATTTTTCCCTAAATTTTTTATTTTTTTGGAAAATAAAAATTTGTATATTCATCATTATATCCCTCTCACATTCTATTAAAATTTCGTCAGAAACAGAGACTCCTACGGCCTCCATCCAAGCATGGTCGATTTAAAAAATCCTGCGATCGTTAAAAAAATGACGTCTGGATGGAGGGCTTAGGAGTCTCTGTTTCTGACGAAATTTTACTAGAATGTAAGAGGGATATAGTGATGAATATACAAATTTTTATTTTTCAAAAAAATAAAAAAATGAGGAAAAAATAGGGGTGGGAGTAGCCAAGTTGGCTACTCCCTGGGGGCAGCCCCATTTTACCCATATATATATATATAGGAAAAAATGGGGCTGCCCCCTGGGGGCAGCCAACATGGCTGCCCCCGCCCCATTTTTCGGCGTTTTTTTATTTTTTTTTGAAAAATAAAACCATGTATATTCATCCATATATCCCTCCTACATGCCATTCGAATTTCGTCAGAAACAGAGACTCCTACGGCCTCCATCTCGATGGTATCGATTTAAAAAAATCCTGTTACCGTTAAAAAATTACTATCCGGATGGAGGCCGTAGGAGTCTCTGTTTCTGACGAAATTCGAATGGTATATAGGAGGGATATAAGGATGAATGTAAATGGTGTTATTTTTCAAAAAAAATAAAAAATTTTGCCCAAATAAGGCGGGGGCAGCCATGTTGGCTGCCCTTAGGGGGCAGCCACATATGACCCATATATATATATATATATATATATATATATATATATATATATATATATATATATAGGAAAAAATGGGGCTGCCCCCTGGGAGTAGCCAACTTGGCTACTCTCACCCCTATTTTTCCCTCATTTTTTTATTTTTTTAAAAAATAAAAATTTGTAAATTCATCATTATATCCCTCTAACATTCTATTAAAATTTCGTCAGAAACAGAGACTCCTACGGCCTCCATCCAAACATGGTCGATTTAAAAAATCCTGCGACCGTTAAAAAAATGGCGTCTGGATGGAGGGCCTAGGAGTCTCCGTTTCTGACAAAATTTTAATAGAATATTAGAGGGACATAGTGATGAATATACAAATTTTTATTTTCTAAAGAAATAAAAAAATGAGGGAAAAATAGTTGTGGGAGTAGCCAAGTTGGCTACTCCCATATATATATATATATATAGGAAATTTATCCAATGCGCACAGGGCCCATTTGAGTTTCGGTGAGCCCCTCTTTTCAGCCCCTCTTTGATCTTAATCCAACCATCATTGTTTTACACGTGTATTGCCTTTTTTAAGGAGATATTTTCAATCCCTAAATAGTAGGAACCGTAATCATAATGGGAAGAAAACTAAATTGGAAATTATAAGGAAGTCTAAAAATAGCATGCACTTAAAGAAACATATTGTATTGCAACGACAAGGGAAGGGATTGATCTGGCGATTTACAGCGTGAGGAGATTGATCTTGTAAACTGAGACGATCGATTTGTCCAATGTAAGGTTTCGTTTTTGAAGATTAAACGTTTATTTCACGTTATTGGTATAATCTCATCGTTTTTCGAGTTTTTGATTTCAGTTTTTAACGTGATGGATTATTTGCGATCGTATTTGAATCATGATATCTTAGAAGCAATGGTGAATGTTGATTCTTGGTTGGAATTGGATCGTCAGAATATCATATGAGAAGGAGATTTGGATCATGAAAACACTACTTCAGAAGGATCATGTTCAATTTACTTATAAGATATTTTATATTACTATCGCCAACACAATTGTTACTTTTCATGCATTCTTTTAAAAATATACTGAGTTACTAATGTATTTACATTATTTACTGAGATGATATTTTAATTTTACTACTGCCTTCATAATTATTACTGCTCCCTCTTTAGTTCTTACAATTTCCAACTACTAGTTTACTAATTCATTTTTATTTCAGGTATATCAGATGCCCGAATACCTCTGATGTTTTACAACTCGCAACATCATTCGTGGATGAAAAAAATAAAAAATGAAACATTGGATCATGAGAGCATCATATCAGAAGAAACGACGAGGAATGACATGCAATTGGATTTGAATCAGGAGACATATGTGTATTTTTACTGAGACACACGTGAAAGTTACTGAGACAAACATGAAAGTTACTGAGACAAACGTAAAAGTTATTTACATATTTATTTATACCAAGTTACTGATGTCATTTGCCTATGTTACATGTATTTTGTTAAGTGTTACTTGTCCTTCTATCATTCTTACTGAATCAATTATATTTAGAGTGTTGTCTTCAAATCAGATTCCATAAGAATGATATAAAATCAAGTAACAACAAACAAAGAAATGTAATCAGTAATACATATACAATAGTCCAGTAAATGGTTGTTGCGAGATTAGTAATACCCAAACAATGGTCAGTAATTTACATTCATTTTATTATATGGTTCAAAATTCAGTAATATATACACACTAGGGAAGTAAGTAGTAAAACCATAACAACTGATCGGTAATTTTCATATGCATTATAAGTAATTTAAAAGATTATACAAGTAAATAAGAGGTGTGTCAGTAACACTGCATTTAGTAACTATAACATTAGTAACAATCATAATGAGTTCAGTAAAATGGATATATGTAATCAGTAATCATTGTATGGACATTAGTAGTTTACATACTTAATTACTGATCTCAAAACATTAATTACTTGATAACTGAATATGTATTACTTGAGTAATATGAATGAATTACTGATCTCTTTACAATGTAATATTACAGATGTAAAATACTGACAACTGTTTCAGTATTACTTACTGATCTCACAACACATAATTACTTGAGTATAATATACACATTACTGATCAAATAGACAATGATTATTTCTTCGGTACGAAATTAATGATTTGCATTTATCTTTCCAAAACCGTCTTCCTTTTTTTAAGGACTCAATATAACTGGAAATATAAAAGGCTCAAACTAATTAATATCCTGCTAAAATCGCGCTCCTTCGAAATAGGCAACATTCAAATGGAAATACACGTGGCGAGCCCATGTTTGGTGCTCACCACAACTCAAATGGCACAGGGCTCACTGGATAAGCCCTATATATATATGGAAAAAATGGGGCTGTCCCCTGGGGGCAGCCAACATGGCTGCTCCGCCCCATTTTTCGGCATTTTTTTATTTTTTTTGAAAAATAAAATCATATATATTCACCCCTATATCCCTCTTATATACCATTCGAATTTCGTCAGAAACATAGACTTCTATGACCTCCATCGAGATGATGTCGATTTAAAAAATTCTATTACCGTTAAAAAATGACTGTCTGGATGGAGGCCGTAGAAGTCTCTGTTTCTGACGAAATTCGAATGGTATATAGGAGGGATATAAAGATGAATATACATGGTGTTATTTTTCAATAAAAAAAATTGACAAAATAAGGTGGGGGCAGCCACATATGACCATATATATATATATATATATATATATATATATATATATAGGGTCATATGTGGCTGCCCCCTAGGGGCAGCCAACATGGCTGCCCCCGCCTTATTTGGGCAATTTCTTTTATTTTTTTTTGAAAAATAACACCATGTACATTCATCCCTATATCCCTCCTATATACCATTCGAATTTCGTCAGAAACAGAGACTCCTACGGCCTCCATCCGGTCAGTAATTTTTTAACGGTAACAGGATTTTTTAAATCGATATCATCGAGATGGAGGCCGTAGGAGTCTCTATTTCTAACGAAATTCGAATGGCATATAGGAGGGATATATGGATGAATATACATGGTTTTATTTTTCAAAAAAAATAAAAAAGAGGTCGAAAAATGGGGCGGGGGCAGCCCCATTTTTTCCATATATATATACCCCATTTTTTCCAAAACCGTGTCCTTCGAAATAGGAAACCATTCAAATGAAAATACATGTGGCGAACCCACGTTTGGTGCTCAAAAAAACTCAAATGGGCACAATGTTTTCTGGATATGCCCTCTCTCTCTCTCTATATATATATAGAGGAGTGATCCTATGAGAGCGAAAATTTGTGAGAGCATGAGAGGGAAGAATCTAGACCACATGATTCACCCAGGAGAGAAGACCAGGAGAGAGAAAACAGAATCATGTGTTCCAAAATCATTCCTCTCATACTCTCACAATTTTTCGCTCTCATAGGATCACTCCTCTCTCTCTCTCTCTCTCTCTCTCTCTATATATATATATATATATATATATATATAGAGAGAGAGAGAGAGAGAGAGAGAGAGATCCTATTAGAACCAAAACATGTGAGAGCATGAGAGCATGCATTCTGGACCACATGATCCAACCAGGAGAGAGAAGAGCAGGAGAGAGAAATAGAATCATGTGGTCCAGAATGCATGCTCTCATGCTCTCACATTTTTTTGCTCTCATAGGATCACTCCTATATATATATGGAAAAAATGGGGCTCGCCCCATTTTTCAGCATTTTTTTATTTTTTTGAAAGATAAAACCATGTATATTCATCCATATATCCCTCCTATATGCCATTCGAATTTCGTCAGAAACAGAGACTCCTATGGCCTCCATCTCGCTGGTATCGATTTAAAAAAATCCTGTTACCGTTAAAAAATTGCTGTCCGGATGGAGGCCGTAGGAGTCTCTGTTTCTGACGAAATTCGAATGATGTATAGGAGGGATATAGGGATGAATGTACATGGTGTTATTTTTCAAAAAAAATAAAAAATTTGCCCAAATAAGGCGGGGGCAGCCAACATGGCTGCCCCGCCCTATTTTGGGGCAATTTTTTTTATTTTTTTTGAAAATTATCGTCATATATATATATTCATCCCTATATCCCTCCTATATGCCATTCAAATTTCGTTAGAAACAGAGACTCATACGGCCTCCATCCAGACGTTATTTTTTTAACGGTCGCATGATTTTTTAAATTGACCTTGTCTGGATGGAGGCCGTAGGAGTCTCTGTTTCTGACGAAATTTGAATGACATATAGGAGGGATATAGGGATGAATATACATGACGATATTTTTCAAAAAAATAAAAAAAATTGCTCAAAAATAGGGCAGGGCAGCCAACAGGGCAGCCCCACCAACCCCTATATATAATTTTTATTTTGACAGATGCTGATACAGAAAATAATATGGATTTCAATTATTTTTGCAGATACCAATATCAATACAGATATTATTTTCATTTTAAATCGAAATAAAACCTAAATATTAGTTATAGGTTCCCTTATGTGTGTTAGGCCCTATCATAGCGACGTGATTGGATCATTGTAAAAATCAATCATCATATCCATTTTTTTGCACGTATACGGATATGTATTTCATTCAAGTGGCATGGATGCGGAGAAGGAAATATGTTTTATTTCTATTTATAGACACAAATGTGAATATGGATATTGTTTTCATTAAAAAACTTATATGGATATAGGAATCGCAAGCAAATATATATTTTCTTCAATCACAAAAACTGATACGGATTTGAATTATGAACATCAACACATAAAAATATGTTTTTTTGATATTATAAACAAGAGGGTTATATATAATAATAAGTTTTTGAAATGAATATATGTGCATAAGTTTTGGATATATGTGCAAAAACTCCCTCCTAACTAGGTGCCGTTTTGGGACTTCTTCCCAATTGTGCTTAAATTATTAATTAATTATCTTTATACCTATCTAATTAATTAAGATTAAATTCATAATTATTTTTTTAAAGTCCTGGACTGGCTGCTCTATTTTTTGTTCTGGCGGGTCATAATCGGCAAAGTGGCGTCTGGATGGTGCAAGCTGGTCTGATCCTACGCTGGAGATGATTCCGCGTGGTTGTTTTTCGGCTGTTGGATGTCCATCCAATCAATGGCTGTCGTTGGCGTGGAATGGATGGTGGATCTCGCGAAGCTGATCCACATCGAAAATAGCTGTAGCGTGGGATGTCTCTCGACATTTTCATGTGGTTGAGGGAGCATATTTATTTAGGGATGCAAAAAAGTCGGATACGGATATAGATATTATTCTATTCATATTCATTTTTTAATACGAATACGTGCGGATATGGATATTGACGGATATTAAAATCATTTTACAATATCCTTAAAAAACGGATACGGATGTAAAATTAATAGTGATCGCATACGAGTAATATTAGAAATACTCTATAGAATCAACTTAAATATATAAGAATTGGATGGAAAACACATAATATTAATTTACTAAATGTATTTGTATCATAAAAATTATATAAATATAGTAAAAGAAGGTAGAGAATTATGCTATATATGGTTAAAAATAAATCCATGACTATATTTATATACGAAAACAGATATATGAATACGTATACAGATGTTTGCAGATATTAAAACGATATCCATATCCGTATCCATTTTAAAACGGATACCGATACGGATGTCAAAATCTTTATAAAATGGATACGGTGACGGATCAGATACGGATATATCCGTATCTGTTTGCATCACTGAGCATATTGCACGGGCCATGGAGGTTGTGCTTGGCCAGGATGTTCGACGAGGAGGTATTAGAGTGGAATTCGTGCTGGTCGAGTTTGGTCCTTGACAACCTACAAGAGAGTCAAAGGTTAGAACAGAAATGCTCGACCACAAGGGATAACACAAAAGAAGATGTGCGATGTGGTCAAACTTCAGCATAAAAAGGAGGGAGCTCAAGTGCTCCAATCACGAACGATTGAGGATGGGGGGTTTGCCTGAGTTGGAAGAAGATGATGAGGTGTGGAGTATGATTTGGTGGATAGTGTTGGATTCTTTATGTATTTCATAAATCTCTCTTAGTTTTTAATTTTAAAATATATTTTATTTTTTTTGCCAAGATTTGTTTAACTCGACATAATGTCGGGTTTGGAACAAATGTGCTTTTATCCAGTGGCTTGACTATAAGATGTAGAAAATAAGCTTGTCTCTGCACAAGTTTTTGAATATTAAAAACCTTGTCTCTAAGTCTATTACTAGTTGCTATAAGCTTGAGGAGAATGTACAAGTAGTAGCTCTAATCGAAAAAATCCTCTTTACTTGGAAAGACTTTGCTAAGTCTATCCATCTTAGATAAGAAAAGATGAGCATATCTTCTCTCGTAAAGTCCCTTCAAATCGAAGATCATCACATGCTAAAGGACATAATACAACCCTCTTGTCAATCTTTTAAACCATGTCAACCCCAAAAAGAAACTCCATAATTTCTACCCCAAATCCAAACAATCTTTCAAGAAAGGCAAGCAACCTCATTAGAATAATAACATTGATTATAAGGGCCAACAATCTGCTACGTATGTGGCAAGCCGGGTCACCTTGCAAACGTATGCAAGAACAGTAAGGGATAAAAGAAGCAACCTCTTAAGATACCGAAGTTAATATGATTTCTATGGGGATCGACGCTTTTGAAAGGTTAGAAACCAATTCCATTATTCTTAACTATGTTCTTCCTCAAATGATAATTGGTGGTTAGATTCTGGAGCAATATCTCACATCAGTTACGATCGCTCTTCTTTTTCCACCTATCAGGCCGATAGCAACCATGCCATCTCTTTGGAGTGATGATGTCTTCGTAAAACACCATTGTAGGCTTCAAATGTGTGGACTTGAAGCTCACATCAAAGAAAGTCTTGAAGTCGCGTGATATTTTACATGTTCATGGTTTTAAGAAGAACCTTATTAGTGAAATCCTAGTTGTCTTCCGGTTACTCCTTATTGAGTATGGGTATTAAAGTCGTAGTCTCTCGTTTAGGTTCTATATAGGTGTCGGCTACACTTGTAGTGGCCTTATCAAGCTTAGTGTTGAGTCTTGTAATGGTTCTTCCCATATCAATGGAAATTGTATTAGAGTTCTTTCTACTATCGTGTCATCCGATGTTTGGCATGCTCGCTTAGGACACGTGAAGAAAAGTACAATGAAACATATGGTTCACATGAACTTAATCCCCAAAACTGATCTAACAAATAATGATAGATGCCAAATTTGTGTGCAAGATAAATAACCTGAGAAACGTTTTAGATCAATAGAAAAAAAGCTCTATATTACTTTGAGCTTCTTCATACTGGTGTATGTGATCTAAATCATGTTCTTATTCGCGATAATATGCATTACTTTGTAATGTTTATCGATGACTTTTCTATTGTTATGTTTATTTGCTAAGATCTAAGGATGAGTAAATGGAAAAGTTTAAAGTATACAAAATCCAAGTAGAAAATCAAACTAATAAGAACATAAAAAAGACTAGATCTGATTGAGGGGGTGAGTATACTTCAAATGGACTAAACCAGTTCTATGAAGAACATAACCTTATACATGAAACTACTACCCCTTATATACCCTAGTCTAATGGTTTGTCCGAAAGGAAGAATAGAACACTGATCGATATGTTCAATACCATGTTAGCTGAATCTGATCTTAACAAACGATTGCGAGGGAGGCTCTCTTAACCACAAACTATGTGTTTAAGTGTATCCCTTTAAAAACATAGATAAAACTCCTTATGAACTTTGGTTTAACATGCAACCTATTTTAAAGCACCTTAAAGTATGGGGATGCTTGGCCAAAGCTAAGATCCCTGAAAATAAGAAGAGGAAGTTAGGTCCTAAAACTGTGGATTCTATTTTCATAGGGTATGTAGAAAACAAAGACCCATCATCTACTGGATAGGTTTGACAACGAAGGCTCGGGTCATGTGGACGCTCCTGCTTCTTCGCGGGAGGCTCAGACAAAAGATCGGACTCCGAGCATAAGAAGTGAACTACTGCTTCGGGTAGCAGACATGGATCTGTCAGTACTATCGCTTCTCTCTTGACATGGGTAAATTAATGGCAGCTGCTCTCCTCTCGTTCTTCTGCTCCTCCATACAAGGCGGTACTTGGGCAATGCTCCAACAAGGTATCTCCTACTCCTCTTTGCTCCTATGCTACCATTGAAGGTCGAATGACCTTTATAAAGGCTCAGCGAAGACGGTTGAGGGCTAAAGAAGATTCAAGACACCTTGTATAACTCTGTAGATGGAGTGCTGCTGAAATGAAAAATGGAGATCGGGGATGTGTTTCAATCTCCGACCATTGAAGCTTGTGCCTCCTGCAACATTAGTTCAAACAATGGACAAGCACAAGCGATTGAATGTGAAGCGAAATGAAGAACTTTCAAAGGTAAAAGATCGACCCCTAATGAGTTTTCAAATGCCAAGTCACTCGAGAATGAATCGATGAGGAACACAGATGGAGAAATGGATTGATTCACTGGAGTGGTATGCGTGGAATATGGATCGAATGTGAAGATGTCCAGATGCCCAGATCAAGAGATAAGCTAACCTATAATATGGAATAAAAGAGAAAATACTGAATGAAAGATAAATTGACTGATTTCCTCACATGGGGAATTAAGTGATGAATGAAGGGGTTGAAGATGATGCATGACTGAAGCTTCAAGCTTCACGCCTTCTCTTACAGTCTCTGACAAAGAGACTAAGCTCAAGCAGCCTGCTAATGGAGGTTTGCAACAAGGTATGGTCACCTTGGATCTCGCCGAGATTTGTGCTCCATTTGGTTTCTCTTTCTCATTAATTCTCTCTCACAGATCAGTGAACGGGCTCGGAGGAATCCCGCTAATGAGAAGATACTGTTGCAGATGGACGAGATCCCGGTTTTAAGGGGTGGAAGTTCGGAGGTTGGTGAAGAAAGTGCTAGTTTCAACCATCCCTCGTGATTTGGGAAAAGAGAGTTAAGGAATTCTAAGATGTTTGTAAGGATTAGGAACGAAAGGTTAATAATTGGATGGAAGTTGCAATGGATGACGAAGTCGGAAGAAGTTGTGAAAAAGGTGAGAATTTGGATAGATGCAAAGAGGTGCGACTGTTGGAAGAGTGGTCTGGAGGGCGGCGCTAGCGGACAACACAGATCTGATCTTGAGATCAGATCGAATTGTATAGAGCAGAGCGAGAATGATTAATGATGAACTGCTAAATACACAAGGTATATATGGATCCGTTGTAGTATGGGAACTTAGCGTGTCGTACAAAATCGAATGAGTAATCTCTACGAAGAGGATTTGGTTTTAATTTATAACCTGAGAAGTCCAGGATCGAGCACAAGGACGTGGCAATCAAGTGATGAAATCTAAATGTCAAATATTTTAATTGACAATTTATAGGTTAATTATTTAGAGAAAATGCACGATTCACAAAAGAGATGATTTTTAACACATTTTTATGCACTTAAATTAAATGAAGGCAACAATGCATAAACGATAAGATAAAAACACTCACAATGCATCTAGAAACAAGTGTATTTAATCACAAGATTTTTCTGAATTAATTGAACTTCAATTATTGCATAAAAACATATCCAAGAATAACTTAAAGCATTAACTGATTTAGAAAGTAGTCTCAGAGCATCAATGATATTTAATTCCACTTAGATGTTCAAAATAAGTTTACCAAGCAATTAAACTAGTAATTAGCATTATGATAATGATCAACTAAGGATTGTTCATTAGGAATTAATAATAATGGGTTCAATTGTTCACTAAGATGTCGATTTCTACTTCATTTAAGAGTCTAATTAAGAACTTAGAAGAAGAAATTATTTTCTCGTGAATTTTAAAGCAAAAATATTAATAAAGCATGCCAAATGAAAGAGCAATAAAATATCTTTAAATGAGACCAAATTCACTTTAATTGGATCTATAAATAAAGTGATATTCTACAATCAATCTAGGGGTATTTTACAATAAAAACTCCAACTTTTATTACAAACAGGACAAATTTGGACTAAAGTGTAAATAAAATAACCCACAGGGGATATAATGTAAAGTTCACAATAGTAGGGGGGGTATCTATAATTCTTCAAAAATGAAGGGTCAGTGTTGCAAATGACCCAGTGACGTGCATGTTGCACGTGACCTGGATTGGTTCGACAAGAAGGCTCGGGACACGTGGACGCTCTTGCTTCTTCGCGAGAGGTTCAAACATAGGCTCAGACTTCGAGCCTAAGGAGTGAACCGCTGCTAGGATCAGACTTCGAGCCTAAGGAGTGAACCGTTGCTTTAGGTAGCAGAAATGGATCTTTCAGGACCATTGATTCTTGCCCAATATGGAGAAATCAACAGCATCTGCTCTCCTCATGTTCTTCTGCTCCTCCGCGCAAGGCGGTGCTTGGGCTGTGCTCCGGCGGGGTCTCTCTTGCTCATATTTGCTCCCCTGTTACCAATGAAGGTTGCTGAGCTCAAAACTAACCTCTTTAATATAAAGAATTGTAGTATAGGAGATGAAATTCAGTCGATCAAAAATCACAATCTTTGAATATTGTGGATAATTTTGCTTGGTAAGTCTACCAAGGTCGAACACAGGGAATGGTGATTTTTAGTTACATGGTTTTCAATTAAATAAAATAATTATTTGCTAAGATAATTTCTGTATCAGAAAATTAAATGGAAATGAAGTGCAATGCGAAGAAAAATATACAGAGTAGATGATGGAGCGCATGATCTATAATTTTATATGAATTAAATCCTCAATGATATAATCAATAAATCCTCAAAATTAATCACAGGTTAAAAGATGTAGTTCCAAGAAAAAATATTCAAATTAATTCAAGAATGTAGGCAAGAAGATTAATTGATACTTGCAATAATTTTGAAGCAAAATATTTATCCTTAAAATTTGTGTGATTTGATTCCTCAATTACTCGACAATATTATTAATGAAATAAATCTTAATTAATCCCCCAACAAAACTTAAATCCTCACACATATCAATAATAATAAAAGAAGATCAAATAAATCCAGGTGCTCGTACTTAAACCTCTCTAATTTAATCCTCAAGTAAATTAAGTTGAATCGCATAAGATAAGATATTGAGAATTAAATTCATTTCTGCGTATTGGAATCCCCTGCATAGATCAAATCCCCAAATAATGATCCACAATAGCTATAAGAGGATTGATCAAATTAAAACCCTCACTAGAATCCATGCAAAATAAATCATTAATTTTCTCAATGAAAATATGACACAAATATGCCAATTTCTAGCCTGCTTAAGTCAAAATGCTCCTCAAATATTCATCATCAATAAATATTCTCTGATCTGTTCACAAGATATATATGAAAGAGAACATATAAGTTTCAAAATGACATATTATATGCTAAAATCGAAGTTGCAATGCAAAAGATATGCTAAATAGAAATCTAGGGACCAAAATGCAGTAAAAATAATTATTTATTTCTCAAATAGGCCATGGAGGGACTTTTCTATAAATCATGAAAGTCGAAAGGTTCCCTATGTAATTTTCCCTCACGCTCATGCGTTAAGAACATGATTGTGCTAGTTAGTGGTCCTTTTGTATAACTGGAGTTTACGTGAGTCTTTTCGTAATTTACCCCCAATCCATGTGCATTGCACGTGCTTCTTCTGGGCAGGGCTTTTTTGCTCAGGAATGGCAGGGGTCTGGACGCAAATTACCCTATACACAGATGTCGTGCACGTGCATAGAGGTTCGAGAGGTGGAGGCTTGGGGCTCAAAGCTCCAATGGAGGAAGAGTGAGACATCTGTCAACAAAGGGTCGGGCCACGTGGATGGCCTAGAGGGTGCCACTTGGCCCATTAAAAAAATAGAAAATGAATAAAATAAAGGAAAATCAAAATAAAATAATTATATTTCGATTTAACAAAAAGTGAAAGCACGAAAGTTGTAGATCTCGATGAATCTGTAAGTTTCATGTTGGCCAAAAAGTTAAAAGAGATCATTTGTACAATGAAATATTTTTTGAAAGTATTTTTATTAGATAACGATAGTGCATTTTAATGGTTTTTGTTTTTTTTTTGTATTTTAAATTTCTTTTCAAAATCAAAACAAATATCTATAATATTTATCTATTTTTTGGGGATTTTTAATAGAAGAGAAAATAACGAAAATTAGTGATAAAAATACAATAATTAAGGTTAATTATAGAGAGGAGGTTTACTATTAAAGATGTGGAATTAATGAATAGTGCAAAGAAGTTCTTGTTCTTCGAGGATAAAAAGAGATAATAATGATGATTAGTCAGATACTCATCACATCTCTATTTGTACCTTCTCGCATTCGGAGCGAAAAGATACATTCCTTGTTTCATAGTTGAAGAGGACGTTTGTGGTCTCCAATAAAGGCCTCCCAAGAATGATCGGGGTAAGGTGTAACTATATAGGGCAATCCATGTCTAGGACAGTAAGGTCCACTAGGAACTGCAAGCCCTACATGATCACGATAACGTTCCTCAAATGCCCCTAGGTCTCTTTACAGATCTATCAACAAACTAAAGGATCACACAGGATTCGTAAAGAGGACCTAACTCGAGCTTGTCGAGTAAGCATGATGGTAACAAATTGATCAAGGAACCATTATTTAATAGAGTGCAATCACAGATGCATGTGATATCTCACATCTGACATAATATGCTCCTGAATCTCTCTCCTTTGGCAATCTATTCTGTATGATGCAGGATGTGGCCTTGGTCAATATGTGCATCTCTGTATATGATCTCTTCTTCCTACGTGTGGTACATCTATTCTTCAACTATTGCTTGAGTGTAGGGAAGTGGTCCAAAGCATCATGGAGCAGAGTCTTCAAAAAGATGTGATCTTTAAGCAATTTCTCTGTCTAAGGAGTAACATCATTCTTTTTAGATTTTTTTCTTTCCTTTTCCATACAAAGCATTGGGAAAAGGAACAAACTCAGGAACAACAAAACTTTCTTTTTTATTTTCATTCAAATCAACATGAGAATCAACATGTATATTGGGAGTCTAAGAAGTATGTACAAAACTCTTGAATACAGGAAAGGAAACAAAATCATCAAAAGTGTCTTGTATGGTGTGGCGTGGTATCATCATCTGAGTCACATGTGTCCATATCAATAGTCTCTGCATCGCTTTCCTGAAATGGTATCAACATGGACATCATGCTGGTCCTTCTTCTCAACATTACACTGTATAACATCATCACAGGAAATGGTATCAACATGGACATCATGCTGGTCCTTCTTCTCAACATTAGACTGTATAACATCATCACGGATCGACTCTCGCTCCTCATCATGTGCCCTCTCCTCCTCTAGATCAGATGCTTGTGGATGTCTAATGCTCTTGAGATGAATGAAATTAGATAAAAATTCAGGAAAAGTGACCAAACATGTATTGGTGTCTACTTGATCTGGATGTCGCCTCTTGTTGTTCGGATTCATATAAGGCTATGTAGTACCCAAAAACCACATTATTTGAATGCATATTTAAGTTAAAATAAGTTAATTTGTGATCGTAATAATTAATTTTTAGTGATTTGTAAACCTAATAATTTTAGGACTTGATTTTTTCTATTGATTAGACATATCTAGGATAATTTTAATTCTGGAAAATAATTAGGTTTGCTAATTATTAAAATTAATTTTCTCAAAATTATGCAGTTTGCTTGTTTTAATTCATAGAAATTCATTTTACATATAAAATTCCGAAAAATTACAACCGATAAATTTCATCATATTTAACCTCATGTCAATTTTTCATAATTTTTGCATCTCCCTTGCACGAATAATTGCAAAAAACCCTGAAAAGTGTTGACTTTTCATGCATGCCCATTACACCATAAAAATATAAAAAATTTGTTCTGGATTTGTCATTGCATAAATAATTAAGAAAAAATATTCTTCTGAATTTTTGAGCCTAATTGCACATTAATTTAGATTTTATATCCTCAACTAATATAACCTTAAAATTAGCATTATGTATTCACATTTCATCATCAATTTACATAAAAAAATGTTAAGAAATTTCTCTCAAAAACCTAGCATTTAAATTATCTAAAATCATCTAAGGAGACAATGGCCTCCTTGAGTTCGAGCTTAGGCTTGTCCAAGTGAAAATAAATCTAACCGCTTTTGCATTTAATTGATATTAATTAAGTGGTCATTTTTATTAATCCGATTTCATTTGCTTGCAATGATCATCGCTTTAATTCTACATTATTAGCAAGGGTAATTTTAGATTTTTTAGATGGCACCGTTGTCGGGGAGACACGACTTAAGTTGACTTTTAGGGAATTTAGAGGTAGGTTTTCTGCCTCTCGGGTAGTCTGACCCTTGACTTTCTTGTAATTATTACTATATTTATTTTTTGAGCATTTTATTTCGTTATTTATTTCTTTGTTTTATTTAAGTTATCTCTCTGACCATCATCCTACTTTTTGTGCGAGGGACCTGACTCATCACAACTAAAGATGTGCATGTCTATACATATACTATGTATGCATGCATGCATGCATGCTTGCACGCATGCTTGCGGATATGCATGAGCGGCTCTGTGGGTGTACGTGCGCTCCCTTATAGGATTTCTCTAGTGTATATTAGCTTTGCTCAATTTTACCTTGGTTAGTTTGACTTCTTCTCTTAGGCCACTTTCCTGACCTTACCCTTGTAGTTATCTCATTCAAGCTACACATGTGGATTTCCTTTCACTCTAACAACCCACCCCCAAAATAAATTCTTCACTTTTAATCTAGTCATATATGTATATGTATGTAAGAGAGAACAGAAAATGAGCCCATGAACAAATATAATAGTGTGTTCCCATGCATGGGTAAAAAATGCATAATTTTTTAAATAAAATATACTATAACATGAAGGTTGTATTAAAATTTCTAGTCATTGGAGTTTTGCTACCCATATGGATTCATTGCATTCTAGAGACATTAATTATTTATTATGTATGATTGTGTTCTTGCTAGGATTTGGATATCTAAACGTAGTGGGCATACAATGCCATGTGTGCCAATGAGAACATACCCCCCTCTCTCTATTTGTGCACGTGCATACATACGTATGTACGTATGTTTGTATATATGTACATGCCTATGTACCTATATATGGATGTATGCATTTATGGTGCACACATAAATGCATGCTCTAAGAAGGGAGTATCCAATAGCATGCTCCTATCTCATTTTTTATTTTTTAAATGAAACCTTAAGAGGATGACTTAAAGTAATACGTGGAATATGCATTTCAAACTTCATACAGAATAGACATTCCTAAAACATCCATCTAGAAGAGGTCAATTTGATCAAGTCTAAGATCATTAAAATTTGATAATCTTTATGGATGGGTTAGAAGTTTCGAAATAGGTTGAATTTATAATGAAAAATATGTAGTGATTTAAATCCCCATATATTTTATTTTTTAAAAATGAAACGAAATAAGAAAATTGGTGGGAACAAGTAAGTTATATACTCATAAATGGAGCATATTCCTTTTTCCTATATGTGTGTGTATATATGCACACACACATATACTATATGAGAAATACTTCAAATAGGACGTAATCCTTCCATGCATAAGAAAGATCGAGCAATCAATCCCATCTATATGCTTGTAGTATGGCAAGGACATTAAAAGAATGCTATATTTATTATTTAATTAAGCTAAAACATATTTTTCTATTATATATTATCCAAAAATAGAATGTAATCACTTAAATTATTTCTTCTCATATCTTTCTTCATTTGGTCATTAAATATTCAAAATAGGTGTATGAAGGCATGTGTGTGTGCACTGTTTATATATACACTATGCATGTATGCATGCGTGCATGTGGGTGTGTGTGCATGAGTCTATGGTTGTGAGCACGCAACCTTATAGGACTTCTTGACATATATTAGCTTTCCTCAATATGTATTTTTTTTACCTTGGTAAGTTTAGTTTCCTCTCTTAGGCCACTTTCCTGACTTTACCCCCCGCAGATATCCCTTCCAAGCTTTGCATGTGGATTTCCCTTCACTCAAACAACATCTCCTTGGAAATCAATTCTTCACTTTTAATCTAGTCACACAAGTATGTGTATGTAAGAGAGAACAAAAAATGAACCCATAACCATGTGCACTAGTGTGTTCCCATGTATGGATAAAAAGTGCAAAATTTTTAAATAAAATACACTATAACGTGAAGGTTGTATTAAAATTTCAGGTCCATCTATCGAGTGATGATGGATTCATTGCACTAGAGCCATTGATTGTTTATTAATGTACGACTGTGTTAATGCTAGGACTTGAATATCTAAATATAGTGGGCACAAAATGCTATACGTGCCCACGAGAACATACCCCCCTCTCTCTTTGTGCTGGTGCATACATACGTATGTACACATGTATGTATATATGTACATGCCTATGTACTTATATATTGATGTATGTATTTATGGTTCATACATAGCCTAGGTGCATGCTCTCAGCTGGGAGCATACAATAACATGCTCCTATTTCATTTTTATTTTTTTTATAATGAAACCTTATGGAGGATTACTTAAAGTAATATGTTGAATATGTATTTCAAATTTCATACATAATAGACATTCTTAAAATATCCACCTAGAAGAGGTCAATTTCAACAAGTCTAAGATCGTTAAAATTTGACAGTCATGATGGATGGGTTAGAAGTTTCGAAATAGGTTGAAATTGGAACGACAGAATGGCATATATATAGTGATCTACATCCATCTATATTTCATTTAATAAAAATGAAAAGAAAGAAAGAAATGGGTGGGAGCATGTAAGTTATATACTCTTCCATGGAGCATATTTCTTTTTTCCGTATGTGTGTGTATATATGCACACACATATATAATATATATGGAAAATACCTCAAATAGGACGTGGTTCTTCCATGTATAAGGAAGGTCGAGCAAGCAATCCCATCTGTATGTTTGTAGTCTTGCAACGGATATTAAAAGAATGCCATAGTTATTATTTAATAAAGTAAAAATCTATTTTTTCATTAATACATTATCTAAAAATAGAATGTAATCACTTAAATTATCTCTTCTAATCTTTTTCTTCATTTGGTCATTGAAAATTCAAATCAAAGATTCAAAACACAAAACATCTCTTCTAATCTTTTTCTTCATTTGGTCTTTTTCATTCAAAATTCAAATCAAAGATTCAAAACACAAAACATTTCTCATATGCTTCATCGATGGCTACAACGTAGGATAGCAGCGGTGCACGATAGCGATAGATGCGGAGTTTCAGGGCATAGGTGATGATGAGTGGAATGGCAGAGATGGACACTGAGAGTTGTGTCGGCAGTACGTAGAGCACGTCTGCAACATGTAGGCGACGACAATGCATGGATCACTCTTGGAAAATCATGGCGTGCAACGACAACAACAATGATTAGATTGTGTCGACGTGTGGGCGATGGTGACAAATGAGTAGTGGCGGCGAAGTGTGGAGTGCAGCAAAGATGGCAACATGTGGAGTACATCAATAGTGCGTAGAGTGCGGTATCATTAGCACTAGTATATATGCCCGCGCTTCGCGACAGGTTTAAGCAAATAAATCCATTTGTAATATCTATAAACTTCTAGAAATTAAGCAAGATGTCAAATTAAACAATTAGCGTTGAGCCTCAAACATGGGTCGCAAACATTTTTTACATTGTATCGAAGCCTCATGTGGCTGTATTCATGTTACGTTGTGGCTCAATGATGTAATACATCAAATTGAGGTGGTAGACAATATCGAGAAAAATAGAAGAGAATATTATAAAAGAAATTTATAGTAATAATTAATTTATGTAATTATTCTCCATCTCATCTATTGCATAAGATTATATCAGAGTAACTATTAGAATATTGACATATTATAAAGGTTAAGAGGGTAAGAGTATATTTTAAAATCTTATTTTTTATATTTAAAAGTATTTATTACAAAAATGACCTAAGATAATGAATAATTTAATTATTCAATGTTATATCTTTCAATGTTAAAGATATAATAATGAATGTTCTTCATTGCTAAATTATTACTATTTATCTATCAAAGAATGTCATATTCATTATTTAAAGTTCATATAACAATTATTTTTCATCGACTTATTCATTACAATTTGTATGGATAACTACTACATTTAAAATCGATTAGAAGAAAAATTCAATGAACAATGACTGTAGTATGCCTCATTGTGAGGAATATAGCATCGCATACAATATCTGTTGCAAGTTTGAAATTCAAACAACAAGTAATTTTCGTCGCTATGTATTTAACTATAGTAGATATACCATTGAATATTGAAGTATTCCTTGCTTTAGGATAATTTTATTTTTTTGGTATACAATATATTGAGGAATTTGACGTAATAGAGATATCTTCGTAAAAACATACAAAGGGAGAGGGGGGTGATAATGAAGAGAATGTGTTAGAATTTGGAATATTCATAATCTGCATTCGATGGTCATGAAAAAAATCGAATATCATCTTACTAATAACATTTATTTTTATATTTTCAAGAAAATAGTAATTCGTATAATATCTTAGTCCATCAGGTGAAGCATATACAGTTTAATCACCGTCCATTGAAATTGATCATTATTTAAGCATATTGAAATTGATCATTATTCAAACCTCGATTTTATGGAGTTGTCTTATATAATTTCACTGTTAATTGGATAATGAAACCATTTTTAATTGTTAAAATAATTTTTTATAGCATCCATAATAACTGGATATATATCTTCTTTATCTTGTTGATTATTTATGTTGATATTATTTTTTAAATTTTAATTCGAAATTAATCTGCATTATGTATTATACAATATATAATTAGAGGTTGGGGAGTCTGCACCATGGTGCATGTAACTTACATGCACCGGTGCCACAAACACCCATTTTTTAAAATGAAGTCTCTGGGAATTTACTTAAATCTATTAATAGAATATGTGTTTCAAATTTCGCATAAAACAGACATTCCTAACTTGTCCATATGGAAGGGCATAATTTCAGCAATTCTGAGACTGTTAAAATATCGCAATCTTGATGGATGGGTTAGAAATCTTGAATTAAGTTGATTTTTAAATGACATCACGATGATATATAGCGATCTAAATCCCCAATGGTTTCATTTCAAAAAATATTAAAAGTTGGGTGTTTATGGCACCGACGCATGTAAAGTTACATGCACCATGGTGTAAGCTCTCCAACCTCATATAATTATCTTACATCATTCTAATATAAAATCTATGTGATTGCATAAGATTTGGAAGGTTAGATATAAACTTCTAAAAATAAATTTCCTATGGGGCGAAGAGGAAAGAGATATATGGGAAAGATGGTGAATTTAATAAATAGAATATAAATTTTCAACAAATAATATTTGTTAGAAATTAAAAATCAATTTACCTTATAAAATATTTAAAAAATACTACCAATTTGATAAAACAACGCTCTTAAGGATTAATATGCAGATTGTTGATTATTATATTTATTGAGGGACTTGAGTAAGAGATCTTACCAATTTTTTTTTGTATACAATTCCCTCTTAAGATGCCACATAATTAATTATTCTAAATAACAAATACCATGTTCTTTAATCCCCAAAAGACAAGAATCGATATCTTTTTCACCTTACCCATCTTTATTCCACCTTATTCTCCTTATTCCTATCTTTCCAGCCGAATGGAGAATAAACCCTTATTCCCATCATTCCTCATCATCATTCATGCTTAATCCTAAAGTGAATGTCCCATAAGAATTGAGGTCATCGTGATGATTTTACGACAACTTCAACACCCTATCGCATGCCTTCAACAATTTTACCAGTAAATGGCACCTCCGATATTGCTTGCAACTTTGGATGCAAGATTTAATAACCAATGCAATCCAAGTAATACATATACATAAATAATGTGCATTACAATTTGAATTCACTTATTCATACATTGTCAATTTCGAAATAATAGTTGTATATCACAATTTTGAAGTAGTGATATTATATTTATATTATTTTGATGGTAGTAAACACATATTTATATAATTTAACAAATTTAGCTAAAGAAAATATCATCCATACAACCAATATAGTAATTAAAGCATGTTGACCAAGGTTCTTGCGAACCCTTATCATACGAACTGCTCGATCAGGATCGAGTGGCTAGGTAGGGGGTCAGGTTTAAAAGATCGAGGATCTGCCTCCAATGTTTGATGATAAATATGACCAAATGTGTTTTAGTTTAGTGGCAATTGACCGTAGAAAAAAATGTGACCAGAGTATTCTGCTGTGACCTCTAGATTTTCCTCTTCCTCATCATTTCTAGATGTTCCTCTTCCTCGTGACCTTTTTTCTCTAACTCTTGTAATCCCCCTTTTCTTTCCCGTCTTGTTCCTTATATTATGTGAATTCCCATAACACAATGTCTTTCTTCTTTCTCTACATCGAAACCCATCACCAAAACCAACATGCAACAACTCCAATTTGCACACTGGAGCAGCTCATCCTCTTTTCTCAAATCCATTTATTTGAGCTATACCCATCACAATAGTCCCACTGACATCATACCGAGAACAATCCAATCTCGAGCACCACAATTTCCTTGCAGATACAGGAGGGATCTGCTCCAAGACTTCACCACCGAAGGAGGTCCTCGGAATATCTGGGTGCAACAACTGTTTCCCATCCCGTTCCCATTTCGATGCAGCTCATCCTTTTTCTCAAATCCATTTGTTTGATCTAAACCTATCACAATGGTTCCATTGATATCCTACCGAGAACAATCCAATCTCGAGCACCACAATTTCCTTGCAGATAAGGGAGGGATTTGCTCCAAAACTTCACCACTGCAGGAGGTCCTCGAACATCTGGTTATAGAAAGTGTTTCCTATCCCTTTTTCGTATGAGAGGAGGAAAGAAGAAGGGAGGAGCCCTCCCTCAACATGGATCACTCAATCTGTCGAAGGTGCTCTTCCTCTTCAAATCAGTCGTGAGGCCCCATTCAAGGAACGACCATCAGCGGTATCGACTGAAAATGGAGGAGCAACGAGCCCGAGAGTACCCTAAACCTCCTCTACTCACACCTAACCGACTGAGAAGAAAACAAAGTGGAAGTAGGTCTCCAACCATCGATCTATTCCCCCCATCCTCTCCATTCGATCGATGAACTCGAATAAAGCCTAACTCGAAGGAATCCACCGTCGTAGATCATTTCCGTTTGATCTTATTTATCGAAGCTGAAGAAGATCAAAGAAATGGAAGGGCACATGAGAAAAGGAAGAGAAACATGAAGTAGAAGAGAAAAATGTTGGGATAACTTAGGTGAACAGAAGAGAATATAGTAGGAAGAAATAACAGAGGAGGAGCAGGGGTATACCTGGGATGGTCACATGGAACTTTGGTGTGCAAAAGCATACCGATCTATGCCTTAATTTCTCCCAGTGAACAAAACACGTTGTAGCCCTTTGAAGCTATCCGCTCTGCCATGGTTACGACAAAGTGTGTGGTGGTTTGCGGTTGGAGTCGTCATCGGGGCATGCACTGCCTTCATCCTCTCTCCCGACATTGCCACCGACCTCGGTCGCCCTCATAACCACCCCATCGAGGTCAATCTCGTGGAGAGGTTCCCCATCACCTCTACTGCCTCAGGGAAGGCTTGAGGCTTCCTAACCCTCGATTGGTGCAACGACAGTGCCCTCCAGCATCTTGCCTGTGCTAGCTCCTGTATCCTCCAGTCCAATGGGGAGAAAGAGGAAGGGGAGAGATGAAAAGAAAGTGAGAGAGGAGAAACGATGAATAAGGAAGTTGATGTTGCTTGTGTCCGAACATGATGTATTACTACAGGGGAAGAAGTTGGAGACCCAGCTAGAGGAGAATCCATGTGTCCTAAAGCTGGCTAAAAACCAAGCTTTAGTATATGTAATAGATTATACAGAGGCTTATAATTATAGGTTTGCTGGAGATGGCGATGAATCTAATCCACCATGGTTTGATGGATCAAATCCACCATCATGAGAACACTAATTTTTTTAAATAGTTAATGTGTATTTTATATAATTAAGTACATTTTTATATAATATAATTTTATTTTTACAGAATACCAGACGAGATTTACAAAGGGATTTCATACTTTATATAGATCATAAAAAATTAGAATATAGTGGCTAATCTTGAGTTGGTACGGAGATGGGTCCCTGAGACAAAAGATTCATATGAGAAAATATAAGTAAACTGGCCTCGACTGATCTTCCAAGGATAAAATACATGAACGACCATTGGATACCTGTCAAAGTTTGCATTAAAGTCTTACAAATTAATGTGTGTAAACAAATAGTGTGTCCCTTCACCAAAATAGGTTGGAATACCCACATTCCTCAAATCTGATGGTTCCATCAATTTCCTTCTTTGAAAAGGTTTTTGATCATCCTCTTCCACATTAATTATCAATTTTTCTAATATTTTGAAAAATATCTTTTAGCTCGATCTAAATCTTGATATTTTGTCATAATATCTTATCTAATTAATTTAATTTAGTTTTCAACCAACATTTTGTGGGTAGGTGTTTGTAAACTTAGATGTTTTCTTTTAAAATCTTTGATTTCTTCCGTAATTATGCATGATTTTTGCGAAATAAAATGTTGATTAATAATATATCAATTATTTTATATTTTCTACCCACCTCGTTTGCCAATATCATGCGCCCATCAAAACTCATCATTCCTTTGTAAATTTTGTATGATTTTTTGTAAAATGAATATCATATTAGCAATATATTGCTTGTCCTTTATTTTCTTCCAACATTTCTAATTTATTTAGGGTGGGTGCTTTATTCAGCAACACATGATGCCCGTGCATAACTTCTTGAAGTATTCTCTCTGCACTCAATTGGCTTAGCATGACCCGAACTTCCTCTCTCGACCCATACATAAGTGAATGCATCGTGAGACTCCCACTTTTTAATATTTATCTTTGAGTTGTTTTCTAATGACACATGGGGGGATTTATATTACTCCATAGCATCATGTTCTCATTCAAAATTTAGCTCAATTCAAGACTCCCTCTAGAGAAAATATACATTTCACCCATATATGTATGCACGTGTGTATGTATTCGTGTATGTATATGTGTGTGTAGGTGCACATGTGTGTGCATTTATATGTGCATATATTTGTGTGTGTAGATGTGTCTATCTATGTGCGGGTGGGCAGATGTGCGTGTGTGTGTGCATGTGTATAGAGAGAGATATGTATGTGCATCTTTTTTTATAACAACTAGTGCATACCTATGCATTGCACGGATCGAGAAATTCATACTACCAATCACATCTAGAGTGATTATGTTATTAATCATTGTAAAATGTAAATACAAATATATTGTATTTTCCATTAGTCGGATGAAAAGGTTGGGGTACCAAGTTTAGAGAGTATAAAGAAATGAAAATGTGGGAAAATGGAATCTAGATCTGAAGGTAGAAGACAAAATCATAATAAAATTATTATAGAAGAATCGAAAAAGTCAGGGCACAAGAAATAAAATGAAGAGCAAGATGAAACCTTGTCGATTCTAACACGAAAGAGATGAATGAAGAAAAGATGGACAAATAATAAAAGAAAACACGAGGAAACATGTCTAAGAATAATGCCATCAAAGAATTATTTTAGCTCATCAATATTTAAAATGGAAGCCAACATCTTTAGGAGAAGATTGAAAAGCACAAAATATAGTGCAATGAGAGACGAAAAGTTATCTTAGCAATTTTAGCCCTCAATTCCACGCCCAAAACAAAACTTGGAGGCTTTTTTCGTAAGCTTATTATGAGTTTGTTAAAATATGCCTGAAAGCCTTCTGATTTGATATACGAGACATTAAGACAAGTTCACTTGGAGTTAACAAAATATTTTTCCAATGGAGTGTCACATGTACACATGTAATATTCACATTGAAAAGGAAAACAAACTTGATAGATTTAGATGTTGTTAATCCCCGGTATAGTAAAATGGAAAAAAAATCCCTTGAAAAAAATATTTGCATTTTTGGACTATTTCTCAATGAGGAGGAGTTCCCGGTTCTTGTCAAAATCAACATCCTTTTTGAGGTCATAGAGAAGGATGAAATATGGTCGAAGGAGAGAAGAAGGCGGCGGAGGGAAGATGACTTCTTCCGGAGGCTCATGGCATGGTAGATGGAGGAGACCTTTAGGTGGACATTCTAGGAGTGTCTACCACTTGAGGGGGAGGGGGAGGACACTATAAGATGAAGGTTGGCGACTTGTTCGATTTAAAATGTAACATTGTCAGCGGTGGGAAGTGGATGAGTTTGGGGAAGAATAGCGGTGTGGTCGTGACAGAAAACGTAGAGGTCGAGAGGAATGATCTGAGCATAAGTCTTTAGTGGAGAAATAGAGGGACAAGTGGAGGGGGATAAGAGCAACATGTAGATGCATTCGACGTGGAAGGTGTCAGAGCAACCGAGGAAGAAATGTTTGCAGTCATTGTCTTCAACTTGCAAAGGTAGATAGTACAATCACGATGCTGGGAGCAATGGAGTGATCAATGGCGAACTCTATGAGGGAGAGATTCTTCTTCTTCTTAGAAGCCTTGGTGGTGGTGGCGACGACGACAAAGGGAAAGTTAGAGAGTGAGGTGACGACCTCGAACTGCTGCTAATTCTTAGAGCCCCCTCTCTCCTCAGCCTCGAGGGAGAAGCTGTGCATGAGCCTCTAAAAATAAATCATGTAGACAAATATATTCATCCATATAAAAAATAAAATCTAAAATAAATTATAACTACACAATACAAATGTTACATGTGAATAATATGATTCCATAACTATAAACCTTGGGCAGTATTATTCCAAGAAACTGATGTAGAAGTTAGTGTCTAAAAAAATTATCAAAAAATTCAATTGTAGTAAAAAGTTTTCTAGACATATTATTCCATAAAATGACATATCAATCTATAATATTATTCTATTTAAGTACAATAGTAGAAAAAGGTATCTAAAACTATTGTTCCATAAAATATTTTTAATTATTATCAGAAAGTTCAGTAATGCATTAGAATCTAAAAATAAATTACCAGATAAATATGTTACATATTAGGGTTTTTATCACTTGTGTCCCTCCGAGATATCGCAACATCAGTTATGCCCCTATCTTTTTGGTAATATCAGTTGTGCCCCTCGCTTCTTTCTCCGTTATCACTTGTGCCCTTCCGTCAGATTGACCGTCAAAAAATTAAAATAACTATGGTTTATTCAAACCATAGTGTGGTTAGGAAGGGTATTATGGTCAGAATAGAATCAAGGGTGGATCTGGGGAGGAGGGGGCAGAGCATGGACCTGGAGAGGTTGGGCCGGGGAAGAGGGGCAGAGCTGGGAGGAGGTGCGGGATGGGGAGGAGGCGCAAGGAGCTTGGGGCGGAGCTGGGAGGAGGTGCTGATGGGGAGGAGGTGCGGGCTGGGGAGGAGGCGCGGGGAGCTCCGGGTGGAGACGTCATTTGACAGGAGGAGGAGCTTCGTTAATCTCGACAGAGATGTCGGAATCAAACAGAAGGTATTATTATCACTGAGCATCATCTCCTGAAGGTTTACAAGATTGCCGAACATCTCGGGTATCGCGCCGGAAATGGAATTGATCGAGAGATCGATCATCTGGAGGCTCGTGCAGCTACCGATCTCTTCCGGTATTGTCCCCGTCATCTCATTCCTCCAAAGCAAGAGCTTCTGGAGCTTCTTGAGTCCCAAGCTCTTTCGGCAGAGATCCAGAAAACCAATTTTCGTTTAGGAACAGGTTCACGAGCTCCGAGCAGCTACCCAACTCAGGTGGGATCTATGAGAGCATGTCGGTGTAGACGGACAGGGTCTTGAGCTTCTTGAGCCCATCGACGAGGCCAATAATAGTGAGATTAGTGCAACTAGAGAGCTCGCGGGGTATCGACCTGATGAGCCCTTTGTTCCCACCGGCACGAAAGACTTCGAGGCTAAGGAGGCTTCCAATCTCCGGAGGGATCAAGCCAGATAGCCAGTTGTCGTAGACATGAAGCACCCGCAATGAGGGGGACTCGCCGAGCAGTGGGGGATGCCGCCGGAGAGCAAATTCGAGCTGAGGTCGAGAACGGATAGGGGAAGAAGAGGATGGGGGAGGAGGAAGAAGAAGGGTTGGACATTTCAGTCCATTTTATAAAACTAATTCCCGTTGTATCCTCAAAGTTAATGTCTGTTTGCCTTGGAGATGGACTACAACTAACCCGAGGGGCACAAGTGATAGATTAGCAAGAAGCGAGGGGCACAACTAATATTACCAAAAAGATAGGGGCATAACTGATATTGCGATATCTCGGAGGAGCACAAGTGATAAAAAACCCTACATATTAATAATATGATTTTATATTAGTAAACCCTCACTTAATGGTAGAAAAATAGGAGAAACATGGATTAAGGTGCAAGACTTAATTGAGAACAATAATATGCGAAGATCTAATAATAATAGAGTTTTTTAACTAAATAATGAATTGCAGGTTATGATTGCCGTTGGAATAATTTTAAGTACACACAAGAGGTTGAATAAAGGTAGAGGGAGAAGTTTATAAAATGAGAAAAAATGTGGGGAATGAGAGAAAGAGAGAAATCGTGCCTACATGGAGGGTGAAGGAATGTATACATAGGTCTCCGTATACTTTTAATTATTCAAAAGTAGGTTTACCGTTTGTATCTTTTTTTATATGTTTATATTTTAATTTCTATATTCTTTTATTTTAAGTTTTAATTTTTAATTTTTAAATTTTTAATTTTGTATTTTTATTGGAAAAAGGATGTGATTATAAAGCTACATATATAATTAATAAAGGTGATACTTTTAATTTTAAAATATAGACAATAAATGCAAAAATTAAGAAATTGAGGTTTATATGGTTTATACGTTTTCTGTTTTTCACTTTATTTTATAGAATAATTTATTTGATTCACAAATAGGTATTATACTATTTTTAAATTTTTATGGAATTATATTTTTTTATAAACATTGGATATATTTGAAATTTTATTATTTTATTTTAATTATATATATATTTAAAATAGAATAAAATATATCAATATATTATTTTGGAATTTTTATTTTATTATTTTTATTTTAAAGGGTTTTGAAGATAAAGGGTCACTTTTATTTTTTCATATTTTTAAAATATAAAATATTTTTACTTTTCATTTTTTTAAAAACAGATATTCGGTTTTCATTTTTATTTTAGAGTTCTTTGGTCATTACAAAATATTTTTGTTTTTGTTTTTACTTTGGGAAGTATTTTTTCTTTAAGAATATGTATTATATGTATTTTAGGATTTTTATTTGCTAAAATAGGAATTATTGTTGAATTTCAGACTATTATTATATGATATATTATGTAAGTATTAGGTATTTAAATTAATTTTTTATTTTATTTTATTTAAGCATTTTATTTAACAGATATTTATTTATATTTATTAATTAATATTTTATATAGAGGGGTATAGATGTAATTATCTTATAGTATACAAGGGCGTACATAATACACAAAAATACGATTCAAAAAATGCAAAAGCACCACGCTGACGTAATTCTAGTAAACTGATAGACTTACACGACATTAGTAGAAGTGTCAAGTGTAATGGCAAATGTTCCACAGATCGTGCCAACTATGTGATATTCAGCAACTTGGACATGTTTGGAATTTACACATGTTGGAGGGTGTTTGAATGCAATTGTTTCATATTCTGCATAAACCTCTCCCCTCCCTTCGAAATTCCAAGTTACGAACTCAAATTACTCCTCACCTCACCTCCACAACGAGCAACCTTCGTTTTTCTTTTCTATACTTTCTACTAGGAATACAAATGGTTACGGATATATTCGTATCCATTCCGTCATCGTACCTGTTTTAAATTGATTTCGACATCTATATCCATATCCGTTTTAAAATGGATACAGATATGGATATCGTTTTGATATCCGTAAACATCCGTATCTGTATCCGTATATCCGTTTTTGTATATAAATATAGTGATAGATTTATTTATAATCATATATAGCATAACTCTATATATTCTTTTACCATATTTGTATATTTTTTATAATACAAATACATTTAATAAATTTATATCATGTGTTTTCCATCCAATTTGTATATATTTAAGTTGTTTTTATAAATTATTGCTAACATTACTCGCGTTTTACATCCGTATCTGTTTTTTAAGAATATGATAAGATAGTTTTAATATCCGTCAATATTCATATCTGCATCCGTATTCGTATTCAAAAACAGATAAGGATGCGATAATATCTATATCTGTGACCGTTTACATCCCTACTTTCTACCCTCCCTGCACGCAAAAGGGCCCCGAATTTCTCCCGCCATGGAAGAAATATACAAACGGAAAAGGAGCGGGGCCCGCAGAGCCATCCCGGAAGGACCAAAAACAAAAGCTAGTGTTCGAGTCTCAGCAGACGACGTAAATCCCTAGTGGCAAGGCGGTCGAACGGCTCCCGCTGCGTCACGTCGCGCTTCCACCTCGGGAGCGGGAGGGCGCTGGGGGATGGCGAGATCGAGAAGGTGGATCCGGCGTAGACGTCGGCGACCCCCATGGCCTTTCCGGGCGGGTCTGATCCGGAGGTGTGTGTGCGGGGCTTCGCCGATTGGAACATTCTGGGCTTCCCCTTGGGATTTGAGTCAGGGTTGATTTGGTGATGCTTGCGGAAGGAGAAAGTTGGTGCGTAGCAGAGGATCTCTGTCGCCATCGGAGGGACGATCTCCCTACCATCCCTACGGAGGAGGGAGGGGGAGGAGGAGGATGGCGGAGGTGCGCGTTGCCTTCTGCGATCTTCCCGACGATGGGGAATATGAGGACGGGATGGTGCTCGGATGGAGGACGCGTGGAGGGGCCGCGAGGCGTCCGATGGGACGGCGCGGATGCCGTGTTCGGTGTGGGGTTTGGTATGGGCGTCCATGGCAGATGGATGGATGGATGGAATGACCGGGCTCCTTTTCTTGCTTCCGTGTTTCGAAATTGGAGGATATTTTGTTTCATCTCTCTTGATGCTTTTATATATCTTTTTTGGTTTATCCTATAAGGAGTTAGGATCTTTATATTTCGTGTAGGATCTTTTCAAAATAGATTTTAAATATGTTAAACCATTGTTACATTGAAGAGTATTTAATTAATTATCGTACGGATTTATATATAGCATTTGGTGTTGTATATGAAAGGAACTATTTTATTTATTGTATACTTTTATTGTGTATTTTTATATCAATTTCAAATATTCTCAAATGTATAACAGTTTGATTTACCGGTTCAATGATTTGTTCCATGTTGGTTGATTTAATTCAATTCAAAAAATGATGGCATCATCATTCAGTTGATCAACCTGTTTGATTTTATAGTTCAACCCGATCGGACTTTTTCGAAAAGATTTCATATTCGATCTCCAATTCGATTTCAAAATATTATTTTGGGGGTTTTACACCATCAATTTCCTATTTGGTTATTATCATATGGAATCTAAGTATTGATTTGACACTTTTCAAGAATCTGAAGGTAATCAATGGTAACATATGTGTTATGGCAATCGTTGATTGTGTTTGTTGTTGTTAAAGGTAAAAGGTAAAAAAGCTGGGGTTTTATTTTATATAAATTATCACGTATTCTCATTTATGACAATATGTATAAGGGAAATGGAGCATATTGTTATGTAACTTATATTTATCACCTTCTCAATCATTGATATGTCTTGAGATGGACGAGTGGTTCTGCCATTATAAGATGTATAGTTTCAAATTTCAAGGCAAATGAGTGGTTGGGAGATGATGAACATATAAGTATTCTTCCTTATTTACTATGAGGATATTCGAGTGGTTAATCTCAATGCATCAGATTGGATGGGTAGACAAGAAGATTGTGATTGACATTATTGAGCTATGATAACACAAGGCAACCGAAATATTGGAAATTTTTCTCAATCAAATCTAATATAGAGATGACGGTATGCATATTATTGGATATGATGAACAACACGATGTCAACTATGGTTCCTCAAAAGATAACGACAATTTCTTAGTTGGTGAAAGATTATAAATTATCACGGACTTCGAAGTGGTTGTTAACTTATGATAATGTTCGAGAGGAAAATCTAGAGGAGGTTAATGCTTCAAATAAAATTTAATTAAAAAGGTAACATTTAAATACGTCAAATTTGGTATTAGCTAAAAATTAAATACTCTATGGTCGTTGTAACCAAAAGAGATGGTTAAATTTTTAATATTCATATATCTATTACTCATGTGGTATATAGTTGGAGGGTCAAACTCAAAGGGGTATGTTTTGTGCGGTGATTACAAGTGATGATTAACAATATTTATTATTTCTTATTTATACATTTATTATTTTGAGTTTCATTTCATTAAACAAATATAGACGAAGACAACTCTTTTAAATTTTGTTTGGTTATTTATAATGGTGAAAATTTTATTAAACTCAGAATACAAAATTACATTATTTTTATATTTTCATGCAATTCTCACATTAAATATTAAAACTAAATTAATTAAGCTAGATAATATTATTATCTAAAAATCTAATATTTTTTTAATATTTGTTTTGCAACTTTTTGAAAGATATAACAAACTAAAAGGCAAATTTGGAGTTAGAATTTATTTTATTTTTTTTCAAGTTGTTGAAATTACTTGTGACTTATTAACCAAAAACATGCATTGTGCATTAAATAAATGTTAAAATAGTGAAAATTCAATTAAATCTAACTAAAATCCTAGATAAAAATCGTATATGCTCTATACTTTACAATTTTATTTTTTAGACATTTCTCTGTACAATTAATAAATAATTTTATTGAATTTTATTTGAAAATTATTCACACTTCGACAAAGATTATTTTAAACCAATATATATGTTTATTTATTTACCATATATTGATATAAAAGGCATAATGTTTAAACTAATATCAAACGTTAATGGATTTTCAAAGTTGAGAGCATAATTTTTAACTTCTACTAGTATTTTAAAATATGTTTTTAAATTTTAGCAAAAAAAGTCTAAAAATTCTATAAGCAATGAGAAATATAATGTAATGAATGTTATTTAAAATTGATTGAAAGAGGTAAAGATATAAAATTTCTCATGGATTTGAGAAAGAGATTAATGGGGCTGTCCCCTTGGGACAGCCAACATGGTTGCCCCCGCGTCATTTTTATGCTTTTTTTTATTTTTTCAAAAAATGTCGCCATGTATATTCATCCCTATATCCCTCCTACATGCCATTCGAATTTCGTCGGAAACAGAGACTCCTACGGCCTCCATCCAGACATTTTTTAACGGTAACAGGATTTTTTAAATCGACACAATCTAGATGGAGGGCGTAGGAGTCTCTGTTTCTGATAGGAGGGATATAGGGATGAATATACATGACGATATTTTTCAAAAAAATAAAAAAAACGCCGAAAACGGCGCGAGGCAGCCATTGTTGGCGACCCCAGGGGGCCGCCCCATTTTTCTCTTTGAGAAAACGTGAATTTCCCCGAATTAGCGACCCTCCATCATGTGTTGCTCGAGCATCACGTGAATTCTTAAGCTTCCATGGTCGTTTTGAATTAAGATTTTTTTATAATTTATGGCACTGAGAGTTGGATCGAGTTCCTCTTATATATTATGAATATTATGACATAAAAATAAACAAAAATATATTATGTACCTAATATACTATATAATTATAATGAAATATAGTACATTTATAGTATTAATAATAAAATAAAATAAAATTTAAAAATTCACAAAATAGGTACATAATACCTATAAAATCCTCTTGCATAGAATCTATATACCTACTTTAAAACTGGGATTCTCAGCCTCTTCATGCCACGTGGCAGACTGATTTGTTCCTTTTTTTCGTTTGCCCGCCGTTTCTTGCGATAACAGCGTGTGTTTCCCCGTACTGCCATCTGTGACAGTTGTCTCATTCGATTTTTTTCTTTGTGCCGCTTCTTGCGAAATTGTTCCACTTTTTCCCCTTTCGTCCTCTTTGCGTCATGTGGATGTCTGTTTCGTTTCATCTTTTTTTGCTTCGTCGGTGTGTTTTCCTCCCTTTAATCTTCTCGCTTTACTGCTGGCCCTTACTGAATGGCTACATGTGGTTTCCCTCCGTGCTGCTATCTGCGACTGCTATCGGTGATGGTCTTTTCTTATTTTGTACTTCGATACATCCTCTTCTATGATGTCGGTTTGTCCCCTCTCCCTTCCCCGTTATCGATCGCCCGGGTCTGCTCCATCGGCGACGATCTGCTTCTCAGGACGCTCTTCTTGGTCATCTTGCAATCATGTTCTTCGTTATCTTCCAGTCGTGGGTTGTCTTCCCGTTGAAGGTACGCGGAATATATGTCTTCTTTTTCCATTGTAAAGATTTTCCGTAGGGTTTTGTTAGGTTTTCTTTTGGTATGAGGAACCTTCTTGCTTGGGGTTCGTAGCCTCCTTCCCATGTTGTTCTTCTCGTGTCATTGTTTGATCAAAGGAGCTTTAATTGTTATATACATTCTTTGTTTTAATTTGTTTTCTTTCTAGCCTATGGTGCTGTCTGTTCTGCTTGTGTTTTGTGGTCTGATTCACGGTTGTACATGATTTGATGTTGATTTGGTTTGACCTATATGCTTCCTTTATATTTTTTGGCAAATTAACATTTATACGATTGAGGCAATTAGATAAGAATCGAAACATATATTCCTTCATTTTTTCCGGCTTGCCTATGACATATGTTTCTTAGTTTGTGCAGTGTTTTCTCATTCATGGAATTTCGATATGTTTTTTTTCTATTTTTCTATTGAATTTTTTTCTACTGGAGTTATATTTAAGCATATAACGTGGTTTTGGGAATTGAAATTGTATTTATACGTAATCTAAAAGGTGTTGCTGCTCTTGGTTATGTGATAATTTTTATTGCTTTTTCCTATTTAATTTTTCCCCTGTGATGCAGTCTGCTTTGTTCATTTTTTCCTTTAGCCTTGCATTTGGAATAATAAGAATTGTGATTAGCCACTTGCTGCACGTCTGGATGATTTTTTCTTTGTGGATCAGAGAGTAGTTTCAATATAATTTGGAGTTGATTAAAATATATCTTCATCTATCGTCTTGCTGTACATAATCTGAAAGATGTTGTTGGCTTTAGTTATGTGACATTTTTTGATTTTTATTTGTTTTCCCCTATGATGTATGATGCTTTGTTTGTTTTTTCCTTCGACCATGGACTATGGATTGTGATTAGCCATTGGCTACATATTTGTATGACTTATTCGTTGTGGATCTGATAGTAGTTTCAATATACCGTGTAGTTGATTAAAATAAATCGTCATCTATCATTCCTTCTTTTTCTCCTTGACGGGATAATTGGTCTTAATTGTTAATATCTTTTTATTTTTACTTTGCTTCTTTTTGTGCTATGTTGTAGCCTGCTCTATTTGTATTCTATCCTCTGATTTGTATCTGTATAGATGTTTCTCAATTATTCGTTGTTCGTTTTTAGTTTGAAATATGTGGGTATCGTTTAAATATGGGCCATTAGATAAGAATCGAAACATATATTCCTTCTTTTTTTCCCCTTGCCTATGGCACATGTTTCTTAGTTTGTGTAGTATTATCTCAATCACAGAATTTTGATGCTGGTTTTTTTTTATTTCCACGTCGAATTTTTCCCTACATAATCTAAAAGGTGTTGCTGCTCTTAGTTATGTGATTATTTTTATGTGATAATTTTTATCATTTCTGCTGTTTTTTACGTTCCATATTGGTTTACTTGGTTTTTCCCCTAGGCCTTGGACTTGAAGCGTGTTTGACTGCGCTAATTGTTCAGTTTGTAAGACTAATTTCAACACGGTGTCAATTTTTTAAATTATTTATCTGGAGATGTACTTATACACACAGATATTGACTATGTCTAATCATTTACTTAATGTATTGGGGCCTTATCCTTTGTAAGTATCAGATAAATTTCAATATAGTGCTGACTGTTTTGATTGTTTTGTTAACTTCAAATATGATGCTAAATATTTTAGCTTTTTCCCCTGTATATGTTCCTATTCACATATACGAAAGGATCGATGTATGTTAATTGTTTTTTGTTACAAATTTGTTTCTTTGTGTCAAATGAGAAATAATTCTCTCTTTTCATCTTTTTTTTCCAATGGTGCATACTGATTTGTTTGCTTATTGTTATGTCATCCATGGATATTTTGATAATGTTTTCTTTAAGTTTTAACGTTGAAATTTTGTATTTTCTCGACTATATCTAGGAATTGTGAATGTATTTTCGCGTAATCTGTACGGTGCTGTTGAACTTAGTTATGTGCTATTTCTATGATTTCTTCTTTTGGTTTTTTTATGTTGTATGATGCTTTGCTTGGTTTTTGATTTTTTTCCCTTTAGTTATTCTACACAATTTTTCCCATACCATAGCATTTTTTAAAATTTCAATAAATTTCCAAGATTTTTTTTACATAGTCATTGTTTATTAACATAATCAACTCCAATGTTAAAAATTACAGGTAATAAAAACTAATTATGCAAGTAAACTAAAGCTTTACATTTCAAATAAATAAATGACATATTAAAACAACGGATGGTACTGATAGGTAGATTTCCTAAATTAAAAATCTATAATTAATAGTTCACGTATACATTCTCTTAATATTGTTACCATAATAAAGCTTATTTTTCTTCCATTAATATTGTCACCATAATAAAATCTATTTTTCTTCCATTGCTACTGTTGTGGTGTAGTAGATTTATTGCCAACAACTGCTATGAAAAAATCAACACTACCTAAAAATATAGGCACACTCTTAAAATAATATTTCTTTTCCTTTTGATTTTATATCTGAATTTTTTAAATTATATGTTGTTGAAGTCATTATTTCCAATATTTAGTGTTTTTTAATAATAAAAAATATTATACAAACATAATCACAAACTTCTTAAGTACACAAACCTCACAAAATCTCAAAAAAGCATAATTTATTAAAATAAGTTTCAAATCTTAAACATATCCCAATTTATAAAGTGTATGTATTCACATAAATATTTTACAAAGAATTTAAGTATAGATATTTCGAAGAATTGTAATACTGGAATTATAGTATTGAGAAATTATAGTAAAAAATATTATACAAACATAATCACAAACTTCTTAAGTACATAAACCTCACAAAATCTCAAAAAGCATAATTTATTAAAATAAGTTTCAAATCTTAAACATATCCCAATTTATAAAGTGTATGTATTCACATAAATATTTTACAAAAAAATTAAGCATAGATATTTCGAAGAATTGTAATATTGAAATTATAGTATTAAAAAATTAGCATAACTTTGAATATTATGTTTATTTACTTTGCTCTTATTTTATTTTAATCATTTTTCTTCCACCGCGAAGCGCGGGGAACATCCTAGTATTGTATAAATGACATAGGTTGCTAAAACTTCCTTCTAGATTTTTTTAGATTTTCAAAATACACCTATTTCATTTTCTTTTATTTCTTCCATTTAGCTTATTTCTATTTATTTTTATTTTACAAGTTACTTGCATCTCCTGAGTTTTGAAGGCATGTCACTTGCCATAATTATTCCACCACCTAGCCAAGCCCATGCTTGCATGCATGGTGCGAGGCCTCTATCATCACTCCTTTTGCCACCACTACAATAGTCCTCGTCACTAACCCTAACCACCATTTTCCCCCTTGATGATTCCTCTGCCCTACCCCAACCTCTCTTGTCCTTCCATGAGTCCTCCATCTATAAATTCCTCGCTAAAAGTTGCATTCGAACTTTACATACTCCTCACCTCCAACTCCGATGAGCATTTACTTGTGACATGAGCATCAAAGTGATAACATGAAGGCTCAAAGAGCTTCCTACTAGAAAGGGAAAGGTTTAGGACCTTTCCATTAATTCTGCAATAGATTGTAGTTGTGTATAAAAGCTTTTGCATCAAATTATGTGTAGAGGTCAACACCATAGCTCCATCGAGCTCCCATTCACGGGTCAATATATCCATTAAACCACCATATTAGGTAGCGTTGTCCATCTTCTTTCTTTTCCCCCATTTTGTTTCGATATATATTCACTAGATAACTAGTATTTCAACATTCCTCTAATCAATCCATCTACCATTTTTGACCGCTCGCACTCAAAATCTTTGACTCGAGCCATCCCTATCCAACCACTACCCTCTCGTTCGGTTGCTTCTCTCCCTTCCATAGCTTTTTTTTATGAACTTGACCTACATTCTCTTGTATCTATCCCCTCATCAATGGACCACCTTTGAAACCAAGACCACTTCTTGGAGCACATGCATGTGAAAATCTTCAACCCTTAGGTGCCCAGATCTTCGTGATATCATCGACTTTCATGCGAGAAAACCAAGATGGAGATTTGAGGTTTGAAGATGCAAAATCAAACTTGGACTTCAACCTCTAGGTCAAACCCTATTTGAGTACTTCGCTCCACAATCTTTTGATTTTTATGAGAAGATGATGTTGCGGCATTTTTTTGATGCTTTTAAGGGGATTTGAAGGCTACTATAGGGTTGCTTTTCACCGATCAACACATGGAGGATCCCTACATTCACTTATACCTCCAAGACACCACAAAGCTCCCTATCTTCTAACTCCTTCAAATTTCGAGGGGAGCTCATGATGTACCGATATGACTTTCTAACACATTATTCGATCACCTTATTGGAAGATAAACTCAACATAGCCCAATCCATCCCATAAGAGCTCTGCTCTAACTCAACCACCTACCGAAGAATGGGTGGGAAAATCGCATTCGCCCCTTCTCTAGTTTTACTTGTTACACTTATATGCTCACTAAGGACCTTAGTGTAAGAGATATTTTATTCTTTTCTTGCAAATAGTTCCTCCCACATGGTACGTTGCATATTTAATGCATGCAAGTGTTGGATATTGCATTAAGTCATTGCTAAAGGCTTATAAGTTATCTTCTAAACTTTACTTTGCATATTAAACCCTACAATTTTAATATTTCATGTCTAGCTCAATTTTAAGAATTTTGTAGTGACATTTTACTGTGGGCTTGTGTTAAATAATTCATATTTTTGTAACTTTTGTAGATTTTTGTTGTTATTTGCTACTTTAGATTTATTTATGATTTCTTTTTTTATTCGAGGCCAATGCCTTTTAAGTAAGAGTTTAGAAAATTAGCCATTGTAGACACTTACTAACTCTACCGTTACCTATCCTAGATTTTCAAAACTCATTTCAGTTTCAAAATTAACATTGGTTTCCTTAATACCTTTAAAATTCATAAAAAGAATGAAACACAAAACTGCATGAGGATAAAATCACTTAGTATTCTAGGAGCTATATATAGATTTATAATAATATTAGTTTTCAAAATTATTAGTCTTTGGTATATTTAAAACTAAAAAGCCATAAAATGCATAAAATAAACATAAAATATCACTAAAAATTATATATTTATTAAAAAAACTAAAAATAGGTGAACATTTTTCTTATTCTGTTGATATTCGAAATAAAGGTATTTCAAAAATGATATATAATCAAATTTAAAACCTAAAAAGATTAAAAAAACTTATAAAACTCTTGAAAATCGTCAAAAATATAAAAAATATAAAAGAATGCATACTTTTATTACTTATACTATACTCTATGATATAAAATATCGTTACCTATTTTTATGACCATATGGTGATAACCCTCATATTTATACTATATTTATTGATATAAATCAATTATTTTTCTTAAAGTAAGTAATTACAATCAACAAATATGAAAATAAAAATTAAAAAATTTCATCATAAACACTTTCAAATATGTATAACTAAAAAACAAGGTGTCGTATCTTTAAAAATTTAACCCTCTATAATTTATAAACTTATAAAAACTTGAAAAAAAAGTACATATAAGACACTAAACTAAGCATATGAATACATTTATCACCTAGGTAATCCACTTAAAACCTCCTTTACCTTCTATATTTATAAGTCACACCTCCTTGAGTTTGACATTGATGTTTTCCTAATCAAAATAATAAAATAAAAAATCGATCGAGGTTAGTCTAAATATAATGCAAATCAGAATAAAATTATCAAATAAGAAAATTTAAAAAAAACATGATAAAATCGGTGTTGTTGCCATAGAAGCACGACTAAGTGGATATGATAGAAAGCTTAGTGTGTGTTTTTTTTACCCTTGTCTCATATTTATTAACTTACAATATTATTTATTTCATTTTACTCTATTTTCCATTTTGCTTAGTGTGCCTCTTTTCTAATGGAATCATGAACGTTGGTTGGCCGTCTCGCAGGCCGAGAAAACCAAGGAGTGCGGTAAGTAAGAAAATTGTCGAGGAGGATGTGGAGGAGTACTTAAAAAATAATGCCTTAGCTCGATTTTCAATGTAAATTAGATATCTGTACCATTTATTGGGAGATTATCTATAGCCTCTCAAGTTGTAAGACCAAACTGATTCCATCATGTTCAGCCATTGGTCAGGGCTCCACCCCTTAAAGTTTCATTTGAGTTTTTCTCATATTGTTAATTTTTTTTTATTTTTTGATTTTAATCCACTTTCACTTATGCATTTAATTCTCTATTTGTATATTGAAAGAGTAATTACCATGTAGGTTTGGGAAAACTAAATTCTTTTCAAAATTGTAGGCAATGACCAAATAAAAATGAAAATAGTATCTTTCATATCAAAGCGACTTGCCTAAGATGATTTCTCAACTTGCATGTATTTGCTTCATTTAAAAATCTATGTCTTGCATTCACACGTCGAATGATGGGAAGCATTGTAAGTATACTCTATCTTTGCATTCATCGTTATTTTCCCCTTTTTTATGTAGTTCTTCTCCCCCTATTAGATTTATATTTATTTTCATAAAAAGGAAGTGAGCTGCATAGTTTAGTAGATAAGATATCCAAAAAAATCACAAAATAAAAATATGAAAAAAATAATTTGAAATATCAATCATAAATAAAAACTACAAAACACTTAACCATAATAAATCAAACATTTAAGTTTTAACCCTTGATCACTTATTCAAGTCCATGCACACCTACATATTTATTGCATTCACACTAGCCTTAAGGATTAGAGCCGAAACCTTCATTCAAATATATGAGAATATCATACAACACTTAGGGCCCATTCGGATATAAGAAAACCCGTGGCATAAAAGGGTTTCCTTACAAAAGTCGAAGGCAGCAAATAACAATGGATTCTAACTCAAAGTTCAAATCCCCCGAAACCCGACCTTAGTGCTAGTGGAGGAAGTAAAGTGTTCCAATCTTTTAGGCTTGATTGGTTGGTCCAGTTTCTTGCAGTTGGTTTGGACAAGTTTCGAGCATAAGAATCCTTCTCGCGAAAGGCTCTATCTCATCAGTCATTGGAAGAGTAGTTGGGCTAGTTTCCTGCAACTAAATTGGCCTACTTAGTTTGCTTATCACCATAGATTTGTCGACCTCGATTCATTTATCAAAGTCATGGATTGTGGAGCTGGGAGATATGAACGATGATGTAGTCGTAGGGCTGTTGGATTCTCGACAACAACTCATATTCGAGACAAGTTAAGGGCTAAGATAGAGTAAGTGCGAGAACGAAGAGGGGGAATTCCATTGCTAATACATGTAGTTGAAATACGTGAGGTGTACAACCATGGAGCTGAAGTCATACGAAACTGGATTCGAGGGACCTTCACTCCAGGATCCCATCGAGGAAACAGCACAGTTTACCTACATCTTGCCCAACTTTTATGGAAACGATACAGAAGAGCCGCTCCCATTCATGCAGCATGTCGATCTTATATGTGTCATTTGCATTACTAGACAAAGTCGCCAATTAGCTTAATCACTCGAGAAGGAAGGTGACAATATGGATTGACCTACAATCAATTTTCATTTAGAAGCTTTATCCCTTGGGGCGAACCAAGTAGATGCATTCACAAATCTCTAACATCTCATAATTGTTCTGTGAGCCCTTCCATGAGGTGTAGGAAAGATTGAGGGATCTCCTAGATAAGTGTCCACACCATGAGTCCCCAAGTCAATTCTAACTTAAAACTTCTTTGCAGGATTACATTATGAAAATCAAGGACTAGTCAACACCACATATGATGGCAGCTATCTGAACAAAGGAGTTGAATCAGTCTACACTATCTTCGAGGAGATAGTTGAGAATTTAAGAACCATGCCCATGATCCATACACACTAGAATATTAGCCACATCATTTACAACAGAAGGTGACCCATGTAATTGCGGAGCCCAACTGCCAAGTAGGCCCCCAGACTTTCCAACATGGGAATCATTTGCAACCAATTGACTAAAGTGGATATAAACACAAAGCAACTACAACCTGTAAAATTTGAGAGAATTCGAGGGCATCTCATCTCTATGAAAGCAAGTGGAAGACCTTGCAGCAAGGGTAGACAAGATTCAAGTTCAATACCAAACACCAACTCCTTGTATACAATCCATGAAGTATTTGCTCACTCCTCACACTGCATTTCGTCTAATAGGAGTTCGAGATATACTCTGAACAACAACTACTACTACAGTGGTTAGCATGGACTAATAGCCAACCAATAATGCATTTCAATCAAGAGTCGA
This sequence comes from Ottelia alismoides, assembly GCA_037367405.1. Taxonomy (NCBI): domain Eukaryota; kingdom Viridiplantae; phylum Streptophyta; class Magnoliopsida; order Alismatales; family Hydrocharitaceae; genus Ottelia; species Ottelia alismoides. Next base: position 846,873 of record JAZKJV010011467.1, read on the forward strand.
CGCCTTCACTCATTTACGAGGTGAACAAAATGTGGTACAGTCAGGTGTCATACCTGCAATTCTGTGGTGAAACCAATATGGTTTTTCGTTGTTCATTTTTCAGTGCTAGTCTGCAGTCCCACCAACATGGATTTTCGCACATCTTCAATCTGGTGTATACCAGCAATCTAGACAGAGTCTGCAACACAGAGACTACTAGAGGCAGAATCACTATCACCACCAAGCCTAGCCACAATACTAACAACAATAGCAACATCACTCCATCGCCAACTGAACTCATCCCAGCAACAACCTCGGTATTAGAACAAGCAGAGCCAATTCACCACCAAGCACCAGGAGTCCACATCCCATGGTACATCCACTAATACCCATTGATCTCGGATTAGATCATTACCCTCCTAAGCACATTGTAGGCCACTCATATCAAGAGGGTTATCAATGTCTCAATAGTGACAGCTCCCCAAAGTGGAAGCCAAACTCAAAGCTAAGGTTGCTTATGGGGGGAGGGGAGGGGAGGGGAGTGTGGTTGTTAAAAGGAGATGAAGCTCATCAGGTCGACGAGGTCAAAGATAATGATAGAGGTGGGGCAGATTATAGGGTAAGGGGGTTCATCATGGTGAGGATTGTCGTGTGTCCCCCATCCATTAGAGGGAAATCCAACACCTTTCTCTTACTTGTCAGCCAATCAATGGTGCTAGTAAGGTTGCATGGGCAATATCATCGACTGGATGTTGGAAGCGAAAATTCTATACCCATGGCATGGACTTGCTATGGATGATCAACAATAGAAGAGAGCTGCGAGATGAAGAGTATTCAGGCCGAAAGGTCAAGTTTTCGGATATCATCCCACTTCATCATATCGCAGATGTAGCTAGCATGGCTACTTTCTATATACGTATGTATTATGCTTTCATGATGTCAAATAGAATGTCAAGATATGTATTAGGCACATCCCCATCCCTCATTCTTGTTCAGTCAGTTTGAGTGATAAGAAATAGGTACCATAACATAATATATAATATATACATAATGCGAGCATTTATCCGGACATAACTTATTTCTGGATAAATGTCATTTGAGATCAAGTCCCCTTATCCAACAAATGACAAGTTAGCACATACCGCGAAGTAAAGAAGTAACGCATTCGTTCTAAGTAAATAAAGTAGTAATCTCCATTGGAATGAGAAAGTAAATATCTTTTGGGTTTTTATCACTTGTACCCCTCCGATATATCGTAATTTCAGTTATGCCCCTATCTTTTGAAGGATATTGAGAATCCTTAAGCGCATCACGGAAGCGTGTCGATCGCATCGTATGCAATCGGAGCAACTAGTCGCACTAGTCGCTAGATGCGGCGGAAATTAAAATTTTTAAAACTAAAGATGAAACCACATGATCACGAGAACACTTCTCGGATAGTTTCATCAAACCACAAAGTATAAGGAATACCTCTTGAAGCGTGGTTGCGATCGTGAGATCCCAAACAAGAGATCCTTCTGTCTTAAGTTCGATCCAAGAAGAACGCACTTGCGGGCGCGATGATGAGTCGCGTTCCTCCCGCAATCGTCGATGAAGATCCAAACAATGAATCCCCTGATTTCGTCAAATGAAATCCGTCGTCTTCCTTTAGAGCAAGCAGCCCCAAAGAAGAAGGAGATCCTCGAGTCTTCGAAGGCGAAGCCGAGAAGGTCTCTCCTTTCTCAACACAAGATGGACGACCATCTTTTGGAGGAGAGAAAGAGAGAGGGCGAGAATATGAGAGAGAGAGTTGTAACCTTGTACAACTCTTCATGATGTACCAAGAAAGGCTAGGCTAGCCCTCCTTTTATATTAGTTTAGGATCCAATGGATCTCAATCCATGGGACACATAGATCCAACGGCCATGCTTGATCTATGTAATAATCAATGGTTATGATTATTGTTGGCTAAAACCAACAACATTTATTTATATTTAAATTAAATATATGTTGCAACATTATCAACACAATTTAAATTAACATAAATAAATTTATCAAGAGATAATGTGATAACAAAAAAGAGAGGCAACAAACCACCCTAAATTATAGGGGGCGTCACCTATGAACAAGTCATAGGTGACGCCACCTTTATTTCAAGTTGTTGAAACTAATGTTATGATTCATGACTTAGATGAAGTTGATAGAAATCTCAATGATGATCGTCCTATTGCTATGCGTAAGTCAACCAGGTCCATCAAGCCATCTACCCGTTATCCTATCAAGGATTTTGTATCCTACTCTAAGGTGAGTTCGAATTATAAAAGCTTTCTTACTTTTCTTGACTCTCATGATCTTCGAAGGAATGTGGATGAAGTGAAAGGTGATCCAAGGTGGGCGCATGCAATGGACGAAGAAATGACAGCTCTGCAAAAGAACGAAACTTGCGATGTGGTGGACATTCCAAAGGGTGCTCATCTGGTTGATTCCAAGTGGGTCTTCACCATTAAGTATAATTCTGCTGGAAAAGTGGATAGATTCAAAGCATGGTTAGTTGCATGAGGGTATAGCCAAAAGTACGGGATAGATTATCTCGAAACATTTGCTCCTGTGGCCAAAACGGATACAATCCGTATTATCATATGCCTGGCAGTTCAATTCTCCTGAAAGATGTATCAGTTAGATGTCAAGAATGCGTTTTTAAACGGGAGTCTTAAAGAAGAAGTTTACATGAAGATGCCTCCTGGATATGACGAGCTGACCAAGTGTTGCAAGTTGGAGAAAGCATTGTATGGCCTCAAGCAGTCACCTAGAGCGTGGTTTGAGTGGCTCAGGATTGTAATGGTCACTAATGGCTATCACCAAGCTAATGGAGATCATACCCTCTTCATCAAAAGGGGGGTGACAGAATATCCATTCTTTTGGTATATGTTGATGATATGATTCTGACTGGTAATGGTGATGCAGAAATACTCAGCATTAAACGAGTTCTTGCTATCGCATTTGAACTAAAGGACCTAGGCAAGTTGAGGTATTTCCTGGGTATTGAGATGGCAAAGTCCCCTATAGGTTTGTGTTTAAACCAACGAAACTGTGCGCTTAATTTGCTTCATGACTCTGGTCTGATCGGGTGCAAGCCAATCTCTACCCCTATAGATGCTAATCTTTAACTCAACAAAACAGATGGTGAACTTCTCTTTGAAGCAAAAAAGGACGATATCAAAAACTCGTTGGAAAATTAATTTACCTCACCCTCACAAGACCTGACATTACCTATGCCGTAAATGTGGTCAGCCTGTTCATGCATGCACCCACCACTGTTCATATGAATGCTGCCATCAAAATTTTATGCTACGTTACGAATTCCCCAGGTAAAGGACTTCTGTTCCGAAACATGATAATGTGAGCATTGAAGGTTATACCGATGCGGATTGGGCTGGATCTGTTGATGACAGGCGATCAACATCAGGGTACGTTGTTTATCTATGCGGTAACCTTGTCATATGGCGAAGCAAGAAACAGACTGTTGTCTCTAGATCTAGTGTTGAAGCTGAATACCAGACACTTGCAAATGGGGTTACTGAGGTCATATGGTTGAAACTTCTGTTAGCGGAGTTGAGCGTTGAACTATCATGCCACTGAAGATGTTCTGTGATAATAAAGCTGCAATAAACTTGGCAAATAATCCTGTTATGCATGACATAACGAAGCATGTGGAGATTGACAAACACTTCATCCGTGAGAAGATTGACAATGGTCAGTTGTGTCTTCCCTACTTGAAATCTGGTGACCAGATTGCTGGTCTCTTCACAAAAGGGCTGCCTACGGAGATTTTTGATAAAAATGTAGGCAAGTTGGGCATGGTCGATATGTATGCCCAACTTGAGGGGGGGTGTTGAGTTGTACTGCCTAAATGGGTAAACGGATCTTTGGATGAGGGACCGTTTACCCATCGTCTTATATAATGTACTCATCCCCCTATTGGTTTCTTAACCTAGTGTAGAGGGAATCCTAATCCCTTGAGAAGGTGATTAGGGTTCATGTGTGCCCCCGTGGTTTTTCCCTCATCGTAGGGTTTTCCACGTAAATCCTGGTGTTAATCTTCCTGTTCCTTAACCTGCGAATTCAACAACCCATACATAAGTGAATGCATCGTGAGACTCCCACTTTAAAATTTATCTTTGAGTTATTTTCTAATGATACATGGGGGGATTTATATCACTCCATAGCGTCATGTTCTCATTCGAATTTTAGCTCAATTCAAGACTCCCTCTAGATAAAATATACATTTTACCCATGTATGTATGCACGTATGTATGTATTCGTGTATGTATATGTGTGTGTAGGTGCACATGTGTGTGCATATGTATGCGCACATATTTGTGTGTGTAGATGTGTCTATATGTGTGCGGGTGGGCAGACGTGCGCGTGCGTGTGCATGTGTATAGAGAGAGATATGTATGTGCATTTTTTTATAACAACTAGTGCATCCCTATGCATTGCACGGATGGAGAAATTCATACTACCAATCACATCTAGAGTGATTATGTTATTAATCATTGTAAAATGTAAATACAAATATATTGTATTTTCCATCAGTTGGATGAAAAGATTAGGGTACCAAGTTTAGAGAGTATAAAGAAATGAAAATGTGGGAAAATAGAATCTAGATCTGAAGTTAGAAGACAAAATCATAATAAAATTATTGTAGAAGAATCGAAAAAGTCAGAGCACAAGAAATAAAATGAAGAGCAAGATGAAATCTTGTCGATCCTAACATGAAAGAGATGAATGAAGAAAAGATGGACAAATAATAAAAGAAAACATGAGGAAACATGTCTAAGAATAATGTCATTAAAGAATTATTTTAGCTCATCAATATATAAAATGGAAGTTAACATCTTTAGGAGAAGATTGAGAAGCACAAAATATAGTGCAATGAGAGACGAAAAGTTATCTTAGCAATTTTAGCCCTCAATTCCACGCCCAAGACAAAACTTGGAGACTTTTTTCGTAAGCTTATTATGAGTTTGTTAAAATACGCCTTAAAGCCTTCTAATTTGATATAGGAGACATTAAGACAAGTTCACTTGGAGTTGAAAAAATATTTTTCCAATGGAGTGTCACATGTATACATGTAGTATTCACATTGAAAAGGGAAAAACTTGATAGCCATTTAGATGTTGCAAATCCCCGGTATAGTAAAATGAAAAAAAATCCCTTGAAAACAAATTTGCATTTTTGGACTACTTCTCAATGAGGAGGAGGAGTCCCACTTCTTGTCAAAATTGATAGATAAGGATGAAATATGGCCGATGGAGAGAAGAAGGCGGCGGAGGGAAGATGGCTTCTTCCGAAGGCTCATGGCATGGTAGATAGAGGAGACCTTTAGGTGGACATTCTAGGAGTGTCTGCCACTTGAGGGGGAGGGGGAGGACACGATAAGATGAAGGTTGGCATCTTGTTCGATTTAACATGTAACATTGTCAGCGGTGGAAAGCGGACGAGTTTGGGGAAGAATAGCGGTGTGATCGTGACAGAAAATGTAGAGGTTGAGAGGAATGATCTGAGCATAAGTCAATAGTGGAGCAATAGAGGGACAAGTGGAGGGGGATAAGAGCAACATGTAGATGCATTCGACGCGGAAGATGTCAAAGCAACCGAGGAAGAAATGTTTGCAGTCATTGTCTTCAACTCGCAAAGGTAGGTAGTGCAATCATGACGCTGGGAGCAATGGAGTGATCATTGGCGAACTCGATGAGGGAGATATGATTCTTCTTCTTCTTCTTCTTAGAAGCCTTGGTGGCGGTGGCGGCGACGACAAAGGGAAAGTCAGAGAGTGCGGTGACGACCTTGAATTGCTGCTAATTCTCAAAGCCCCCTCTCTCCTCAGCCTCGAGGGCGAAGCTGTGCATGATCCTCTAAAAATAAATTATGTAGACAAATATATTCATCCATATAAAAAATAAAATCTAAAAATAATTATAACTACACAATACAAATGTTACCTGTGAATAATATGATTCCATAATTATAAACCTTGGATAATATTATTCCAAGAAATCAATGTAGAAGTTAGTGTCTACAAAATTTATCAAAAAATTCAATTGTAGTAAAAAGGTTTCTAGACATATTATTCGATAAAATGATATATCAATCCATAATACCATTATATTTAAGTACAATCGTAGAAAAAGGTATTTAAAACTATTGCTCCATAAAATGATTTTAATTATCACCATAAAGTTTAGTAATGCATTAGAATCTAAAAATAAATTATCAGATAAACATGTTACATATTAATAATATGATTTCATATTAATAAATCCTCACATAATGGTAGAAAAATTAGAGAAACATGGATTAAGGTGCAAGACTTAATTGAGAAAATAATATGATAAGATCTAATAATAGAATTTTTTAACTAAATAATGAATTGAAGGTTATGATTGTAATTGGAATAATTTTGACGTACACACATAAGGTTCAATAAACGTAGTGGGAGAAGTTTATAAAATGACCAAAAATGTGGGGAATGAGAGAACTCGTGCCTACACAGGGAGTGAAGGAATGTATACATAGGTCTCCGTGTACTTTTAATTATACCAAAGTAGGTTTACCTTTTGTATCTTTTTATTTGTTTATATTTTAATTTTTATACTCTTATTTTGAATTTTTATTTTTTTATTTTTAAATTTTAAATTTTGTATTTTTTATTGGAAAAAAGGATTTGATTACAAAGATACATATATAATTAATAAAGGTGATACTTTTAATTTTAAAAATATAGGTAATAAATGCAAAATTTAAGAAATTGAGTGTTTATATGTTTTATATATTTTTTGGTTTTCATTTTATTTTATAAAATAATTTGTTTGCTTTAGAAATAGGTATTATGCTATTTTAAATTTTTATGGAATTATATTTTTTATAAACATTGGATATATTTGAAACTTTATTATTTTTATTTTATAATTTTATTTTAATTATATATATTTAAAATAGAATAAAATCTATCAATATATTATTTTGGAGTTTTTATGTTAATATTTTCATTTTAAAGGGTTTTTTGAAGATAAATGGTCACTTTTATTTTTTTCATATTTTTAAAATATAAAATATCTTTTCATTGTTTAAAAAGATATTTGGTTTTTCATTTTTATTTTAGAGTATATTTAGTTATTACAAAATATTTTTGTTTTTATTTTTATTTTGCATAGCATTTTTCTTTAAAAATATGTATTATATGTATTTTTGGATTTTTATTTGCTAAAATGGGAATTATTGTTAAATTTCAGACTATTGTTATATGATATATTGTATAAGTATGGAGCATTTAAATTAATTTTTCATTTATTTTATTTAAGCATTTTCTTTAAGAGATATCTATTTATATTTATTAAATTAATATTTGGGATTTTTACACCCATAACTCTGAGTAATTTCGCACATTCATAACCTCGTATAATCATAAATTACATGAGAAACCTCGGATAGTCACTCCATCTCACACCCATAACCCTCTGTTAATTTAATACGTTAACTCAACCATATGAGTGAGTTAAAGTAACCAATCTACCAATGAACGTTTAGGATTACCCAAAATGAAAAAAAGAAAAAATCCTATAAAGCCTTGCAGACAGTAGGATAGGGAGGCTGCGCGTGGGTTGACGACGGGTGGGAGCTTAGGTTCCTGTGGGTGGTTCTAGGTTCCAGGGGAAGAAGGAAACCCGGGGGGTGGGGGGTCGAACAGGGAGGTTGAGCGTGGGGCCTCCATCGGCGCTCGAGCAGGGAGGATGTGGGGTTCGAGGGGTGGGTGGGATCCATCGACGGTGGGGGGGAAGCTTGGGTTCTTGCGGGTGGGGTGGTTCCAAAGGGAACCCGAGTCGAGCAGGGGATGGCTGGGCGTGGAGCGGGGGGTGGGGGGCTAGGTGCAGGATTGGGGGGTGGGAGGGGGTAGTGGGTTCAAGCAAGGGAGGAGCAGCTCAGCTAGGTCGGTGATAAGCCGCAAATTCGGCCCTTTAATATTGTTGAATTAACACTTAAGTTCGTTGCAATCGGGCCGAATTGGATCCATCAAAAACCATCTAACTAGGATATATCAATAGAATCAGACGGTCGTATTTTTATTTTACTTGGCAAGAAACCAAGATCAAACTCAGGGGCACGAGCCTCTCTCGTGATTATTCAGACTTTTATTCATTAATTAAGTGTTGAGTTGGAGAGCCATAGGTCAAACAATGCAAAAAGATGAGACAATGCATCAGGTGAATATAAAACATGCATTTTTTTATTTTTATTTTAATCATGCAGATAGATGCTATGCAAAAATAATGTGTCCTAAATCAGAATAAGATGATGAGCAAATGTAACAATGAGTCAATTTCAGGTTCACTTTAGGTGATAAACTTGATGGACAAATTGAACAAGGCATAAGTTTAAGCATTAAGAGACTCATAGCTACTAAAATAATACATCGAAAATACTTGTCCAAAATAAGAAATGAACATGCCATTAGAAATATCATCAAACATGCTTCGAAATGAAACTGAAATCAACTGAAACAAAGTTACGATGCTTGAGATATGCATAAAAGAAGACAAGGGCATAACTGAAAGAAAACATGAAAGATAACTACAAACAGGTCCCTAAGAGGGACTAAAATGCAAATACAAGACAGTTCAGGACCTTCCCTATAAATATTCCACACGTGCAGGGGCATTTTTGTAATTATGAAAACCCACGATGGCATAAATGCAAAATACCCCATATGCGCATGTGCTATACGTGAAGACATGACCTATTTGCAATATGAGAAAGTTGCGAGGGCGCTGATGCAAAAATCCTAACCCTCACGTGCATGAGACATGTGAGTCCATGATCGGGTGGGGGTGAGGCTCGGCGCAGGGTCGGACGGCCGTAGCAGATGGCTCGGGCCACGTGGCAGCTCGAGGGTGCCTTGGGCGAGTCTCGGTCCCATCGAGCCTCCGCGCTTCGGGAAGATGACGTGGCAGCTCCAGGATCGTTAGATCTCCGCCGGGGGGTGAGATCCAACGGCATCTGCATCTCCTCCTTCCTCGCTGGGTGGCGGCGCAATTGGAGCTTCGGCATGAGGCCTGGAGCTCCTCCGCACCTCTCCGTGCTCGGTGAAGGTCGGGGGAGGAAGCTGGATGCTTGGCGATGAAGATCCAAGCTCGGGGAAGAAGCATGAGTGCCTGGATTTCGGAGTCGATGCGTGCTCGTCGGAGGCGAAGCTCTAGAACTTGGCTCCGCCCGAGGTCTGGCCAATGAAGTTTTGGACCTGCAAGAGTGGTTAGGTGATAGCCGAGGCATGCGTGCGATTTGAGGTGAACGGAGGGCTGAGGGAGATGAAGAGGCGGAGCCCTTGGTGGGTTCTCCTCCGCCTCCGGCGGAGGAGAAAGCTTGGGGTGGTGAAGGTTTTGACGGAGGAGGAGGGTGATCGGAGGCGCTGGCGAAGGTGACTGATGATGGGCGGAGCTCGTGGGGGGTTCAGGTGAAGGTGAAGATGTCGGATCTAACCTAGAAAAATCAGAGAAAACAAAAAGGACACTAAGAAGCTAAGTTACCTGAGATTGGAGAAGGAGCTAGAGGGCGGAGCAGAGCTTGGGCTGAACACCTGAAGATGCTCGGGTCATCGCACATGCTGGGCAGCTACTCCAACGAGCTTGGGGCACCCGGAGGAGCCCGGTCATGGCCGGCGACGTCCATGGGTCTCACCGGAGTTCTAGTTCATCGTCGCTCGATCCTATCTCCTCCCCCTGTCACAGGGAGGAGAAGGAGGGTTGGGCCTTAGCCCCTTGGATGGTGGACGAAGATAATTCGGGGCAGAGGCGGCCTATTTATGGTTTGGGAAATGGCGAGTGGCGACGAGTTTTGTGGGGATGTTAGGGAACGGAAAAGAGGGGGGCGTGGTTAGCCAAGCATGGCGCGAGGATGGTGGACGACCAGGCTTCGTGGGAGTGGTCATTCCGAAGGAAGAGAATGACCAGGGATCTGGCTAAAAATGGAAGGGGTAAGGGGCGGGCGTGTGAGAATGGGTCGGCTGGAGGTTGACGACGAAGTCGTAGCCGTTGGATCTTGTGATCCAACGGCCAGGATCAAGGCACTCAATGACGACTGTGATCTGATTGAGGGCAGCATGATCGAAGAGCCAGGGTGTTGCCACGTGGCATACTGGAGGCAAAGGCGGCAACGGGCGGTGGAGATGGACTCAGGGGTTCGATCGAAGGGCTGAGAGAACGAAGTGTTTGAGCGGTTACGATGGAGTATATCGGATGGATGAGGTGTTGCCACGTGGAGCGAGCAGGATGAGGCACTGATGGAAGGCTGTGATGGCGTCTATGCTTTGATCGGATGGTTGATGGATCGGTTGAGTAGAGCGGCTGGGATTGAGTGGCTGGAGGCGATCGAATGGTGTGCAAGGCGCCACGTTGCAGACTATGAGTGAGACGCGAACGAGTGGCGATGATGAGAGCAGGAGCTTGATCTGACGACTAAAATTGAGTGCGGGAAGAACGGTTACGATTAAAGCTCCCAGACATTCATCTGACGGCTGCTAGGCGTGGCGGCGTGGCGCGAGGATATGCGGCCACGTGGCTCAACCAGAATAGCCACGTGGCCCAATCAGGTTATTCAGAGAGAAAATATGCAATATGGGTAGTCAAATGGCCGAATTTGAGAAAACTCAAAACATGAAAGTTGAAGACCTTGATGAGATGTACAAGTTTCATGTTGACCAAAAATGGAGATGAGGTCATTTGAAGACATAAAATATTTTTAAGGGCATTTTAAGGCTAAAAACACCACAACTTTTAATTTTGCCATTTTTTGTGATTTTTAATTTATTCAAGACTCTGATAATTACATGACTTTATCTGGTTTTTATTGACCCATAATTAAGCAAGGGGGTTAAAAAATGCGAATTAAGATGATGAAATCGAGTTTCATCACCCCCTATACTTAAACTATGCTCGTCCCGGAGCATCAAAGAGAATGAATAAATTGAATTAACCCCCTTGTGCATGTGAATACAAGATCTAATCTGTTCAAGTACACTCAACTTTAGAGGTCCGAAATTTTGAGTTCAACCCAACCTTAATCAAGAGGCACCCAATTCCTCTAATTCTCCAGACTCTTTCTAATGCACATATATACTAAGGTTATGACATTTAGTGTTGACTGCGATTCTGAGAGTAGAGTCAAAACATCACCCGAAGTCTTGGTCCAAGAAATTCTCCTAAGGACCCAATCCTCAATACTAGGGAATAAATCAAATCTTTCGTTCAGTCCATCGTATCTTTAGTTTTCAGACTTTAAAAATGAAGATGGAAAGCCAGTAATGGAGGGCATGAGATTGTGTCATTTCTTCTCTCCCTCTCATTGGAACAAGGATTCTCTCTAGTGCCTTTTTACGCAACATATTTTTTTGGTGTTGATCAGTGCGTCCGTCAAGAGAAGTTGGAGTCGTCTGCACTTGTTTTCCTGGGAATACACTGGGGTGTGTATATTTTGAGTACCTATCGTACCTTCGACACCCAGACTTGTAGCATTTATGATGCAGAGCCCTTTTTTGGTGCAAGCCCAACTCCTGGTCCTAATAGCGGTGGTCCAAATGGACACTTTGAAATGGTTGGGAGCGCTCGCCTTTGATGGAAGCTCTTTGATATTTGACTTTGTGGAATGAGAGCTTTTCTTTGACATTTCATTGATTTGTAGTATTTTTGGCTAGCTCCTCTGCTTTTACCAAGAGTTGACGCACACTGATCAATAATTTTTTATTTATTTCACACCCTGGCACTTAGGTCAATGTCAAGATATTAGTATAAGAACCAAGTTCTCATACTGGCTAAAGTTGCTGACACTCAGGTTTCATGAAGCCTTCAAAGACTTTATCCCTTCCTCGAGCATCATTAGATTAAGTCCAGACTGGAATCCCCCGTCCCAATCACTCAAGTGAAGAATCAACTCATCTCATCAAAACCGCAGTCATGCATGTGATGTGCCGATCATATTCTTAATGGTCTGAGACTAAGCATGAAATATAGCATGCAAATCTAGAAATCTAGGGGAATGTGGATGATTAAGTCTAAGACCCTGATGACTAAGGTTGGTTAACTTAAAATCTCAAGTCCTCATAAAACTAAGTTTCTTTGAACATTTCAGATCCTGGGTGGAAGTGTGAATAAAGAGGATTAATCCAACTCCTTCATTCAAAAACATTTTTTTGACTTCAAGAGATAATAGGACTGCCTAAACTCAAATAAGTAGATGCATATGCATTCAGCCAGTATGGGTGTAAGTACAGGCCGGAGCCTGTTGCTTGAGGACGGGGCCTTAGACGATGTCCTCTAAACCACCCAATCTGCTAAGGGCGAACCCTCACTGAACACGGCTACTTATTTGGGCTTAGTAGTCACTAATGACTTTTGAAGGTTTTTGATTTTTCTCATTTTTATGGATTTTTGATAAGAGGTTAGAACACAGGTTAGACTCAATTTTCCTTGAAAAGAAATTTCAATATTAAGTCACACAAATAAAGATTTTCAAAACATTTTCAAAAGATTTTTCAAAACAAGAGACACTCATTTTCGAAAATATTTTTATAAAAATAGTGTAACATAATATAGAAAGCCGTGAAGACCACTGAGTTCACTTAGTTCAAATGAGTTTACTTTAGCCAAAAAGTTTTAAATTTTTTAAAATTTTCATATTATAACTAAAGTAAGTATACTGTAAATACGGTATACCCCCTATACTTAAACTTTGCTATGTCCTCATAGCACTAAATGATACAAGTCCATAGGTCCATTTAAATATAGAAAAATATACGGGAACCAAGGAGAGCTCCCCCTATACTTAGGTTTTCTAACCTAAGTATAATTCAAGAAAAGAAGAGTAGAGAAAATCATAGGGACTCGGGTCCCCCCTATACTTAAGCTGAGATTAGCCTAAGTATAACGATGGAGATTTGATGTTGGGAGAGACCCGAGGTGAACGAAGAGGAAGGATGGATATACAAGTGAACGGATGAATCTGCGGAGATTAATGAAGTGACTAAGGCTCATGGGAGGGTTTCAAAGCAAACATGGCTCAATCATACATGCAAGACCCTTCATTTTCACCAACTCACACATGAGACTGTTAGACATGTGAGCCCTGGGCGAACCATTCTTACAATAAATGTTATTGTAATATTTATGATTATCAATAAAAGTCATTGATGTTTCACTCCCTTTCTGAAATTATATGAATGAATGCACTATAAGGTCCCTCTGTACAATTAGGGTTATGTACCATGGCCAGCTTGATGATCATATAGCTGTTGATTCATTAAATGAATCATAGAGGCTGGTGTTTGGATGAATATCTAAGGAGTTAGATAGAGGACTCATCAAGCACCGTCAAATGATTGTCAAGTGAAGATCTCTAGCCTGAGTAGGAAATGGCAATCCTTTCTCACATAGGCTGATATCTGACCGACCTCTCGATGCAGGTCCTCTGCATGGGAATAGTGATTCAGAGGTGTCAGATTAGTTAGGTCGATGGGTTGACTTGACGAGATCGAGATAACCTAAGTCCTATGGTGAATGCTGTCACAGCATAGGCACACATCCTCTGACCGGAGACAGATGTATTGCTATATGTCTGAGTATGTACATTTGGCAGACCAATAGGTTTATGACCTAACCAAGGTCTATACACCGGTGAGCTGGTGTGCATATAAGGGTATATGAGCAATATGATCTCTCAAAGGGATCATACAGGTTCACTTGTGAACCGGAAGACATGAGCTCACTCATGAGGTATTGGGACCGATCAAATTTCATGCATGGTCGTCGTGCTTTGGAATCATGACATGATTTGAAGGTATGATATATGCTTTGGGAAAGCATATGATCGATACCGACTCCCAATGACCAAGATTGAGAAACTTAGTGATCAAACCATGAAGAAGATAGTGTAAAATTGATCTTGATCTTCGGGTTGATCATGGGTCTTCCAGTATGCAGGATGTACATGTATTGGGAATACCTGAGGGTAATGTGATCATAAACGATTGTATATCCATGACGCTTCCATTCCGAGGGAGTGATGAAACAGGTCTAGATTTTAGTGACTCCTTTCAGTAGAGAAGCAATCCGATCTTAGTCCAAGTGTTGGACATTGATCTGAATGAGATTCAGATTCAATGAGAAGATTGGATTTGCGGTCTTGATTTAATCAAGCATCTGTGGGAGGTTCGTAAGATTTGGATTTGAGATAAGATCTCAATATCCAAGTCACTATACATGGAATAATACAATTGCCCTATCCTTATCTCCAAGTATCTGCGGAGAAAGCACATTATTCTTGAAAGGGTTCAAGAATAATTCATTTGATGAAATGTATATCCAAGCAAGAAGGACTTGATGATTAAATGAGATATAATTATCAAGCATAATATGAATATGATTCATATTATTATCCAAGAAGAAAAACTTGATGATTAAATGAGATTTAATGATCAAGCTTAATATGAATATGATTCATATTGTGAGAATGATTATCTAAGATAATTAAATGGGATTTAATTATCAAGGATTAAGAGAATGTGGATAACACTATCCATGATATATGTGTATTATAAATATGATTTATAATATATATATATATATATATAAGAGAGAGAATTTATGTAAATAGCATTTCTTAATTAATAATGTGGATTGGATTCACATTTATTAATTAATTGCAAATGCAATTTACAAATTAGTTTGGGTTGTGAATATGATTCACATAATATTCAATGGCATGATTGAAATATTCACAAATTAATTTGGAATTAATTTGGTGAATAATTTTGTGATAATTGTTATTACAAAATTAATTAAGGAATAATAAGATAAATAAAAAGGAGCCAAAATAACCACCAATTTCATAGGTGGCGTCACCTATGAATTGTTCATGGGTGACGCCCCCTATATTCAAGGGTGGTTGGTTGACTCCATTTTTGTTATCACATTATCTCTTAATTAGTTAATGTTAAATTAAATTATGTTGATAATGTTGCAACATATTTTAATTTAAATTAATATTGTTGGTTTTAACCAACAACAATCATAGCCATTGATGTTACATAGACCAAGCCTAGCCGTTGGATCTATGTGTCCCATGGATTGAGATCCATTGGATCCTAAATTAATATAAAAGGAGGGCTAGGGTAGCCTTCCAAGGTACATCATCTTGAGTTGTAGAAGACTACTACTCTCTCTCTCTCTCATTCTCGTGTGGGCTCTCTCTTAATATCCAAGTGGCCGTCCACTTTGCATATTGAGAAGGAGAGCATCTTGCTTCGCCTTCGACGCTTGGATCTTCGTCAAAATATTGCGAGAAGGACGCGACTCATCATCGTGCCCGCAAGTGCGTTCTTCGTGGGTCGGACTTGAGACAGGAGGATCTCTACTTTGGGATCTCGCGATCACAACCACGCTTCAAGAGGTATTCCTTATACTTAGTAGTTTGATGAAATGATCCGAGAAGTGTTCTCGTGATCATGTGGTTTCATCTTTAAAGTTAAAATTTTAATTTCCGCCGCATCTAGCATCTAGTACGACTAGTTGCTCCAATTGCATACGATGCGATCAATACGCTTTTGTGATGCGCTTAAATATTCACAATATCCTTCAGAGACCAACCGATGTTGGTTTATTATCTTGTCGGTTTTATTGGTGATTAAAACATTTTATCTTTACGTGGGAGAAAAGTATCAAGTAAAATCAATGCGTAAACGAGGGTGTTGCTCTCCCAAAATGACATTTTACTCCATTTTAGGTTGACTTGCAATTAACAATCCCAGTTATTTAAGGTTGTCACTGAATTAAGGTGATGACGACACGCTCTGAGCGACTAAGGTAAAGGTACAAAAATGGTCGTTGCGACCTCAATCACTCAGATGTGCTCGATCAAGAAAAATGAACCACTAATAATAGATAAAATCGATCAAAACACGAAAGCGGTCCTACTATTAGATTAACCTGGTATAACGACCAGGGTCGAACTCAAGGAGCACGGGTTGGCCTCTCGGCCTATGAAGTAGTCAAAAAGAGATAAAATAAAATAAAAGAAATGTTTTTGGTGGTTTTTGAATATTTTATTTTTTTTGGATTTTTAATGAATTAAGAAAATAAGAAAAGTAAAGAAACACACACTTCAACGATTTATTAAAAGCAATAAAAATCAACCAAAAATTCAAACAAAAATATTTTTATGTGTTTTATAATTTTTAGTTTTTTGGTGAATTTTTGAGAATTTACTGATGTTTATTTAATTTTCTAAAAATCAAGAGGTGACTGAAATGAAAGGTACTGTCCAGCCGAGCTAAAAGGCCCTAGATAAAATATTTAAAGCCCCCAAATTAGCTGGGAGGTAATTTTCCTGTAAAGAGAACTAAACAAGGAAAATTCAGGCACCTATTTTATTATTTTTGGATTTTTGGTTTAATTATTAGAATTTTTATAAGATTTTAGGTGTTTTCAATTTTTAGGTGTTTTAGATAATGAAAAATAGCCAAAATTGGCTAGAAAATCAAGCTAAGTAAATCAAACAGTAGACAATTTTCTGGAATTTTTAAATGAGTTTTAATATTTTTTTGGGGTTTTTAAAGTTAGACAGTAGCAAAATTAAGTGTTTTTGATTTTTTAAAAATATCAAATGAAAACAAAAAATGTCCTAAAAAATCCTTGAAAATTTTACACCATGGCAGGAGCTATGTGTCCAATTTTCGTTGGATTTGGAGGTAATTTGCTATTTTATTCAAAAATAAAGAGAGGGCACAATGCACAGGGACCAAAGTGCAAATACCCAAAAGTCTGGGGGGTCTGGTGCAATTAACCCAACAAAACACGCGCCACGCACGTGCCTGGGGCACTCAGGGACCCAAATACAAGAAAAATAAGTTCCAAGGACTTATTGGTAACAGGTACCCAAAAGTCCAGGGACCTATTCGCAAAATACCTAAAATATCACGCACATGTTTAAATACAATACGCACAGGGGTATAAATGCAAATAAACTAAATGTTTCATTCAACTGTTAACATCCAGAACAACAGGGGCATACAATGTAATTATCCCAACGAAACCACGTGACGAAGCACGTGTCAGACCATGTACAGGGGTATAACAGCAAATAAAGGCGCATACGGGTCTCTATGCAAAAGTACCAGAACTTAAACAACTAAGCTAAATATTTACAACACTAAAAACGAAATAAAAGAACTAAGAGGGCCTAAGGGTAAATTACCCTTTATTACTCGGACTGCTGGATGCGCGCCACGTGGAGTATCCGACGGCGTAGAAGTGTGGTAGCACGTGAACCAACGGCTGCGATCGACTCTCCTCTGATCTGACGGTGAAGGCAGCTCCAGGGATGAACGGCCCAGATGACACCTGGAGCGGGAGGACTGATCGAACGGAGGAGGAGGATCCTCGAAGAACAGATGACCGACGAAGTTCGCCGGCCCGGTGGCTTCGCTCTGGGGCTCCTCTGCTACGCCTGAAGGTCGGAGAAGCTCCGCAAGGGTGTCCCGCAGCTGGTGGTGGGCTCCGATTATCCAGCCGAGCTCTGAGGAGCTCGGGCGAGGTCGGCGGAGCTGTGCCTCCTGGATGAATGGCGAAGGACCTCAGATGGCCTTCGTTCGACCTGCAAAGCAATCCAGAAGACTCGCGGGTCGAGGGCAAACTGCCTCGACCCGGTCAGGTGGGGTGACGGTGGTCTGTGGTTCGATATGGCGAGCTCCGACGAAGGGGGTAGACGGAGGAGCTCGACTCCCAGCACCTGTGCGAGCTGGGTTGGATGGAGGGGTGAAGAAGGTGCGCGGGAAGTCGGTGAAGGCTATGGCGATGCCCGATGATCGGATGGTGGTCGAAAGCGGGAGAAATCGACGATGGATGGCGGCGGAGCGATTTGGGGGTAACTAGAAATTACGGAAAAAGAGAGACTATCGGAGCTACCTGGGTGGACGAGGAGACTGGGGAGGGGCTAAGGAAGCTCCTGGTCTTCGCCTCGAGGAGCATCTCCCTCCGAGGCTCGGTGCTCCTGCTGGTGGCGGAGCAACGGCGGCTGAGCTCGCCGGATCGATGGACACGCCTCCTCTCCTCGCTTCGACGGCGCCGGACGCGAGCTGTCACTCTCACGAGTACGCTGGAGCTCACAGGAGGTGGATTCGAATGACCAAAGATGGAGGATTAGGGTGGCAGAGCAACGGCTAAATATGGGTGCGGGTCTGGCTAAACGAGGTCGGGTAGGGCGTGGAGGTGCGCGGATCCCGATGTGGATACCCCGGCGAGGGTGTCGGATGTGGCATTAAGAGTCGGACCCGGGTTTAGGTGGTAGGCGATCGGGTTTAGCGGGGAAAAATCCGAGAAGTTGGGGACCCGCTAAGGACCCGTGTGGAGTGGTCCTGGGGGGGGGGGTAGTTGACCGGGCGGTCAACTTCCCCCAGAGCCAATAGGAATCGGCCACGTGGCAGAATTTTAGAAGTGAAAATTAGGGTAGCTAGGGGCCGATTTAGCAAAAACTTAAAACATGAAATATTTTTATTTTATTTTTTTCTATTTTTTGTGATTTTTAATAATTTTTTCGAAATAAAAATAAGGTATATACATAATATGTAATACATAGGTATATGTACACTATATAGGTTTTTTTTTATTTTGATTTTTAATTTGTTATTTTTATACAATTTTATTCCCATTTTATATTTTATTTATTTTCATTATAAAATAAGGAATAAAAAGGTATTTTTATTTTATTTTTATTATTTATATACATAGGTAAAATAAATACATATATACATTTATATACATGGTATATTTACAATATGTTTTTGTATTTTTAATTTTATTATTTTTATTTTGTTTTTGTTTTAATTGTTTTTTATTTAATTTATTTACATTATATAACATAGAATATTTACAAAAATTTTGGAAATTAATTTTATTTATGTACAAGGTTAAATAAATATATAAGAGTGGTTCATGTACATGATGAAAGTGGTGTTTTTGTTCTTTTTGATTTTTACCCTTTTTCTTTTGTTTTTATACTTATAAATATGTACAAGTATTTACAAGCATATTTTGGGATATTTTTGTGAGGAAAAATATTTTTATTTATTTACATAAATATTTACACACATGAGCCCCTATCTCCCTCTACTTTGGCTTTTATACGGTCAGGCCCATGTTGAGCCCTCCCTTGGGTTAGGTTGCTCAATATTTATTCTAAATATTTCCCTCTTTTTCTTTTTAATCTTTATTCTTTTATTTTTGCACAAAAACATGCTAATTATTAAACTTTATACAATGCATGCTTTTGATAATTATTTGTATTTACATGAATATACTTGCATTTGCAAAGGTTTTTGTAGCTAAAATATAAGAATAAAGAGTGATGAATGGGTATTCATCACCCCCCTATACTTAACTTTTTCTAGTCCCTTAGCAAACACTTATTTGAAAAAGAAGTGAAAAAGAAAGAAAGAAAAAGAAAAAGAGGGGAATGTACATGGATTAATGTTGAATATTAAACTTTCCTTCATTAAATTGAATTATGGAGCTCGATCAGATCTTTGGATTATTAATGTGTTGGAACCTTATTTAGACTTAAGCTTAAAGCTCAACAACCTCTAAGTTCCACCAATCTATGGACAAGACTCCTCAATAAACCAGATCAGAACAAGTCTACATACACAAACTCTAATGACTATGAATCTTTCCATGCAGTGTAAGTGATATGTAGCTCCCCACCTCAGAAGTAACAAAGAAACAACCTCCCTCAACCTGGTAACTCTAATGCCTCGGTCTAGCAACTCTTTTCTCGAGAAGCGGGGTATTCCCTTCTAAGTTCAAGTGCAACCGGCTCAAGAAGAGGGGGAAGAAGTATAGACTTTTGGAAGCTCAGCCAGTATAGCTAAGTCTCCCGCTGCAAGCTTCATGAGATGTAACATGGATACCATAAGCTTTTGCTTTATTTGACTATATACACTCCGGTGGGGTTATTAAATTTTCAATCCGACCCACCACTTTTTTTTGGAGTTCTTTTTGCATTTTGCAAATATTTTTTTTTCAAGTGCTTCTATACAACATATCTACATGGTGCAGCATATATACAAGAAATTTTCCTCTTGAACCAGTAGACTATCCCTCTTTTGAAGCTTTATTGCAACCCACGACTTCTGTCTTTAGCCTTCATCACCACTAGACCAAGTTGAGACGCACTTCCTTCACTAGAAGAAGAAGAGAGGTTCCGCCTAGAAGTACTACCCTCATATGCTACCCCAAGCCAAAGGAAACTGCCTCCTCACCACCTCATCCGTGGAGAGCCATGTGTAAAGTGCTGGTGCAAGTCAAGCCATTGTCTCTAAGAGTCATGCATGTGTTGTTAAGTGCTCTACTTAGGCTCATCAAGATGACATATGCTCATAGCCTAGTGGACTCAAAGAATTAAGTCCTTATGGACCTGAAAAGTCTTAACCCTAAGCCCTATAAGGTTCCTCTTAGAGTTAGGTGGATTAAGATCTTATTCAAGCTCCATTTCTCAATTTAATTCCAGGCTTAGTTTAAATGTCAACTCTCATCCAGGAAAAACTATATACATATATATATATATACAAAGATGCTATTTACAAATATTTACAATCGTGCAAAATTTTTGAAAAATGTTTTGAAATCATGAATGGATGGATGCATGAAGTGCAAGTTTTGCAAAAGTACTTACAAACATTTACACAAGATTTTTGCAAACTTTTGATTTTCAAAACATTTTGGAAAAATTTTGTACTATATACATAGTTTTGATAAGAAAATATTTACACAAACTTTACACAAAAGATTTTTGAAAACATTTTTACAAGAATAATTTTGTACACTAGCTATGTATGTGCAAGAAAAGAATGATTATGTACAGGAAAAATTTTTTAATTTTTGTGATTTTTAAGGTTTTTAGCCAATTTATTTATTAACACACTCACACAAAGTACGAGTTATGGCTAAAGTATATATGAAATATATACACACCCCCTATACTTAGCTCGAACGATGTCCTCAGAGTGATCAAGAGCGATGAAGAAGACATAACTCGTGCTTAGTAAAAGGGAAGTGAAAAGGAATGGCTAAGTACAGAAACGAATAAATGAATAGAATGAGAGGAACTCAGTGGTTTCCCCCTATACTTAGGATTAACTAATCCTAAGTATAGCAAGCTGTATATGAAGGGAAATCCGAGTGAAGAAGACACAGAGTCTGCCCCCCCTATACTTAGGGTCAAATATCCCTAAGTATAGGCAGCAAAACAGGGGCAGAAAGAATGAAAAGAATACCCGCAGGTCCTACATCCCCCCTATACTTAGGGTAAAGTACACCCTAAGTCTAGCATAATCATAAGATGAGAAAAGGGATGTGGGACTAAAGAATAGAATGATATGGACAACTGGATCTATACAAGTCGGAAGAACAGTGATAATCAGGCGTGAGATGCAAAAGATGTGAGTCAAGAGACCACATGCCACGCAAAATGAATAGGGGCAACATCAACGACCCGCAGCTCATGATCTAGAAATGGCTTGAGCTGCTGGCCGTTCACTCGAAAGGTACTCTCAGAAGACAACTCGGATATATCAATGCTACCGTTGTCGTGTACCTTTCTGACCAAGTAGGGTCCCTTCCATTTGCTCTGCAGCTTCCCTGGAAACAAACGAAGCCTCGCATCAAACAGCCATACTCTCTGTCCAATCTCAAAATGCTTGTGGCTGATATGAGAATCATGCCACTCCTTCACTCTCTCCTTATACTGTAGGCTGTTTGAGAAAGCTGTATCTCTAAGCTCCTCCAGGGCAGCTAACTCTGCCCTCCTCTGGTCTCCTACACCATCTGGATCCATAAGAATATCTGTAACTGCCCAAAGTGACTTGTGCCTCAGCTCAACAGGTAAATGGCACGGCTTTCCATATACGAGGCGAAAGGGAGATGTGCCCAATGGTGTCTTGAAAGAAGTCCTATATGCCCACAAGACCGAGTCCAAAAGCTGTGACCAATTCTTTCGGTCAGGGCGGACGACTTTCTGCAAAATAGTCTTGATCTCCCTGTTCGAGACCTCGGCTAGACCATTCGTCTGTGGATGGTAAGGCGTAGCAACACGATGGTCTATACTGAACTCGCTAGCAAGGGCCTTCACCTGGTCGTTGATGAAATGAGACCCCCCATCAGAAATCAGAACTCGTGGAACCCCGAACCGCGTGATGACGTGCTTCCTCAAAAATCTGCAAACTGTCCTCGCATCAGCGGCTCGGGCGGGGATGGCCTCAACCCAACGACTAACATAATCAACGGCCAACAAAATGTACTCAAATCCCTGACTCTTAGGGAATGGACCCATGAAATCGATGCCCCATGCGTCAAAAACCTCACAGAAATGAATGGGCTGCATCGGCATCATATCACACTGTCCACAAGTACCCATCCTCTGACAGTCAGTACACCTCTTCACGAACTCATCAGAGTCCTTGAAGAGGGTAGGCCACCACAAGCCGGATTGGAGCACTTTCTGTGCCATTCTCCTCCCAGAATGATGTCCTCCTGCCTCAAGCTTGTGGCAGTAAGTGAGGACGCTATGGTGTTCCTCCTGAGGAATGCACCGACGCCAGACGCTATCCCCTCCTTCGTGGTAAAGGATGGGATCCTCCCAGTGGTAGGACTTGGCCTTCGCAAGGAAGGTCTCAAGCCTATGCCTGGGCCAATCTTGTGGGACTTTCCCAGCAACGAGAAAGTTCACAATATCGGCATACCACGGGAGTGAGGCGATAGCAAGGATCGCCTCATCTGGGAAGGTATCTCGAATGGGGTCAATCTACTCAGACTCCTCAGGCTGCTCTAAACGGGAGAGGTAATCCGCCACCACATTCTTGACTCCAGGCTTATCCTTAATCTCAATGTCGAACTCCTGGAGTAGAAGGATCCATCTAGTCAGTCTGGCCTTGGCATCCTTCTTTGCCATGAGGTACCTGATGGCGGTGTGATCTGTGTACAAAGTCACTCTAGATCCAATGATATAAGATCGAAACTTATCTAGGGCGAACACTACGGCTAGCATCTCCTTCTCTGTGACCGTGTAATTCCGCTGGGCGGAATCCAATGTGCGGCTAGCGTAGTGGATAGCAAATGGGACTCCATCCCTCCTCTGTCCCAGCACTGCCCCTACGGCAAAATCGGAGGCATCCGTCATGATCTCGAATGGGAGAGACCAATCAGACGGCTGGAGGACATGAGCCTCAATCACACACTGCTGGAGAGTCGCAAAGGAGGAAAGACACTTGTCATCGACAAGGAACTCGGTGTCTTTTGTCAAGAGGTCAGTCAACGGCCGGGCAATCCTGCTGAAATCCTGAATAAATCTCCTATAAAATCCAACATGCCCCAGGAATGACCGTAGCTGCCTCAAATTAGACGGCGGTGCGAGTTTTCTAATGACATCAACCTTGGCCGGATCAACCTCCATGCCCCTGTTGGAGATGATGTGGCCAAGCACCGTCCCTTGAGTCACCATGAAGTGACTCTTCTCCCAAGATAGAACCAAATGGTACTCAATACATCGATGGAGTACTCGGTCCAGGCAGTCAAGACAGGAGTCGAATCCGTCGCCGTAGACCGAGAAATCGTCCATGAAGACCTCCAAACACTCCCCTACCATGTCCGAAAAGATCGACAGCATGCACCTCTGAAAAGTCGCAGGGGCATTGCATAGCCCAAATGGCATGCGTCGAAAGGCATATGTACCAAAGGGACAGGTAAAGGTGGTCTTCTCCTGATCCTCAGGAGCGATGGCCACCTGGTTGTAGCCCGAATACCCATCCAGGAAGCAATAATGGCTCTTCCCTGCCAGTCTCTCAATTATCTGGTCAATAAAAGGCAGGGGGAAATGGTCCTTCTTGGTTGCCTGGTTGAGTCTCCTGTAGTCAACACAGACCCTCCAAGAGGTGGGTACTCGTGTAGCAATCTCCTCTCCCGACTCACTGATCACAGTCGTGATGCCCGTCTTCTTGGGCACCACATGCAAAGGGCTGACCCATTTGGAGTTGGAAATGGGATAAATGAAATCTGCACTCCACCATTTTGATATTTCCTTCATCACAACCTCTCTCAGGTTGGGGTTCAGTCGCCGCTGGAACTCACGCGACGACTTCGCCCCCTCCTCGAGATAAATATGGTGGGAGCACACTGATGGACTAATCCCATGGAGATCTGCTACGCTCCATCCAATTGCCTTGCGGTTCTTTTCAAGAACCCCCATCAAACGGGATTCTTGCTCTCCAGTCAGATCGGCGGAGATGATGACTGGGTACATCTCAGGTTCACCCGCAAGGAATCGATACTTCAACGAAGTAGGGAGCGGCTTCAGCTCTGGACAGCTGGGTGCTGGCAAATCTGGCTTCGGAAGAAAATGTGTCAATGCTGCTAAGTCTGCCAAATCTACCTGGGAGAAAGAAAGCGAACTCTCGCAAACTGGATCTGAAGGAGGTTGCTCAACTGTGCTGTCTCTGATCTGCTCTGCCTCCACCTCCTCCTCATATGTAGGCTCTGGGGGACTCAGGTCTGGCATCTGATCATCACAATCTGCCCAATCAGACTCTGAATCCGAGGGATCTGCATCAAACAAGGTGGCATCAGTACCACCATCACACAAGGTGGCCTCAGTACCACCATCACTAAGAATCGTGTCGCTGTCGAGAACCGGCTCTGTTGCCTCTGTAGTATCCTGGACCAGGGCTGTGCTCTCCAAGCTCTCCTCTGTTGTCATCTCTGCATCAGTGGTGTCTGGAAATGAGAGGATGGCCTGTGCGGAAGGGTCTGCCCATGCGGCCTCATCATCTGTGATCACAAAATCACAGTCCTGGTGGATGTCTAACCCGGCATCTGTCAGCTGCTCTGCGTCTGTGCTGGTCTCTGAGCTTGCTCTCTCTGGCTCTGCAGTCCTCGACCGTCTCTATTTGTATACTCTCGCCCTCGACGCGAAAGTATACCTTCCCGCTATCATGATCAGTCACCGCCTTGGCTGTGGCCAAGAACAGACGACCTAGGATGATGGGGGTATCGACCACTGAATCAGGGATCTCCATGTCCAACACTACGAAGTCCACGGGGAATTTCAGGCCCTGAATCGTGACGATAACGTCTCGCAACAACCCCTTCGACCTCTTGACAGATCGATCAGCGAACTGAAGGACTGTCCTGCTCTGTCGAAGAGTGCCCAACTCGAAGCGGTCGAGAAGGGCTGCCGGAAGGAGGTTGATAGACGATCCGCTATCCAATAGAGTCCGGTCGAACCTCTGCTCACTAATCTGACATCTGACATACGGGGCCCCCGAATCTGGCCTCTTGGTAGGCAGACGGCTCTGGATCGCGAAACACGTGGCTTTCGTCAGCACATGAATCTCTAAAGTGTGGTTCCTCCTCCTCCTCCTGACTGTGGTCCTGTCTCTCAAGGATCGCTGGAGAAGGGGGATGTGCTGCAAATCCTCCTGAAGGGTCAGCTGTATGTGAAATCTATCGATCATGCTCTGGCTGAACTCCTCCTGCTCTCATTTTTGGGTCTTTTTCTCTTTTCTTCCCCTTCCCCATCTGAAGGGCTCTAGGGAAGGGGATCACAGGGTCCTTCTCAAATGAAGGACTAGGAAAAGGCCTAAACGGCTCGACGGCCGGATCCACACATACATCAATCACCATAGTGGGACCAGAAGAAACTAAACCTTTTCCTTTATTCAAAACAGCATTCTGAGATACATCAACCGAAGGAAAAACAACATCTCTATCAAAATGAACACCGGTGGCCTCAGTACCACCACAGGCTGGCTCTGCTGCTGGACGTCTCGCGGCCTCAGTACCGCGGGCTGGCTCAGCTCCTCTGGTGGCATCAGCACCATCTCCTCGAACTGGTAAAGCGGCGGCCTCAGTACTGCCGGTGGAATCAGAATCCTTGGTGGCATCAGTACCACCGTCATCATCATGTGCGGCCTCAGTACCGCTCTCCTCCTCCTCATCTGGCGCCCTGGGTGGATCCTCGAGTCGTCGCTCAGATGAAACGCCCCCTGCTGGTGCTCTACCGCTCCTAAGTGTAACAAAATCAGCATCAAATAGATCCGCAGACATATCATCAAATGGATCACTAAGAGTGGCATGCTCAGAGGAAACTACCTGCTCAGATTTCCTCTTCAGGCTGTTCGGATTCGGCTCTATCTGTGCAGGGATGGCGGCCTTCCCTCTCATCAGGTCCCGCATCTCCTGGCGGAACTCGTCCATCTCCCGTCTAAATGTAGCCTGCTGGTCCGTGAGGAGGCGGGCTACGTAATCCAAGGTGGAGCTCTCATGGGGGCCCGACGGGTAGCCTCTCTGGTAATGAGGCTGCTGGAACTGGTGCTGCTGCTGCTGAGAGGGGTAGGAGGAAGGATGCTGCTGCTGGTGTGGTTGGTGAGCCTGCTGCTCACGTCTCCAAGACTGTCCCTGCTGCTGATAGGGACGAGGAACGAAGGATGACTGCTGCTGTGGCTGGTAGGCTGGGGGCTGCTGCTGGTGATCTCTCTGCTGGCTATACTACCCACCCTGACCGGATGACTGCTACTGGGGCTGGGTACCTCCACTCCCCCACCTGAATCCGGGATGGTCTCGTCGGATCCCAGGCTGGGGGCAGTCATACCAAATCCCTTTGACATCCATCAACAGCTCTGCATCGTATGGGGCTGGCGGGAGTACTGCCAGAGGCTGATCCGGCTGGTATACCACCATCTGCATGTCTGGAGATGGTGGTGACTGGTAGGAGGGCTGCTGCGGCTGGTACGGCTCTGCCTGTACAAGGTGAACCTGTCTAGGCTGCTGAAAGGAGCTGGAGCGCTGGGACGAGCTGCTGCTGCCGCCGGTATCGCCTTGCGACTGAAGACAGGGCTGTGAAGCCGTCTGTGCCTCCTGGAGACACATGAGCTGGGTCTTCATGTCGCTCAGAGTCTGTGCCATCTGCTTCATCTGCGTGATGCCCTGGCACTGCTTCTTCTCGATCAGCTCCATCCGGTCCAACTTCTCGCTGATAATACCCATATCCGCAGCGGACGACTCTGCATGTGCTGCTGCAACTGCGGATGAACTGGATGGACCGGCGTCGACCCGTGCTATCCTCTGGTACTGCACGGGTCCTGGCTGCTGCTGGGGTCTCCCCTGTGTGTACAACCGGGCCGCCACAAGAAGCATTCACCAGGCCCTGGAGCTCTGGTGTCAACCCGCTGAAGAAGCTCTGCACAAGGTTCGGCTTCGAAATGTCGTGGTGCGGGCATCGGTCTGTGAGCTCACGGAACCTCTCCCATGCCTCGTGGAATTGCTCGTTGGGGAGCATGGAGAAGTTGCTGATCAGGGCCCTTGCTGCATTCGTCCGCCCGAGTGGATAGTACTTGTTCAAGTACTCGGTGCGGGGCTGCTCCCAGGTGTAAACAAACTTCCCCAGATGCTTCAGCCAGGTGGCTGCTCTGTCTGCTAGAGAGAAGGGGAAGGCGATCATCCTGATCGTGTCCTGGTCCACCTGACGGTCGTGGACAGTGCTGCATATCATCAAGAACTCCTGGAGGTAGAGATGGGGCTCCTCTGTCGCGAGTCCGTGGAAGCGGGGGAGTAGCTGCAAAGTATTCGGGGGGAACTTGAAGTCCCCCACGATCGCTAGAAGTACGACCCAGTGGTGCGTCAGCGTCGATCCGGGGTTGTGTAGCTCCCGCATCGGTCTCGGTGGTCCTCCGGCCGCGGCTGCAGCTGCGGCTGCTGCATTCGCATCATCTGGGATCCTCGGTCCCTCTCTCCTCTGCTCTCGCTCTGCTCTCATCTGCTCCATCTCTCTCCTCATATCAAGCATGAATGCTCCCTGATCCCTCAGCTGCTGTTGGACGGTCTCTAAAGAGGTGATTAGGGTGGAGTTGATCGCTCCCTGATCCAATACGAAGTGCTCAGGCTGACGGGAGCGATCCTCAGAACTGCCGGCCATAACGTCTGCAAAATCAAATGAGCCCAACTCAGGTGCTGTCAAATCTGCTAATCTCTCCTCGGGCTCATGTCGCTCAGGTCCGAAAGAAAGGGGGTCGAGGGGGAACAGGGCGGAGTCGTACTCGGGCTCGGAGAGCTGGTCTCGACTCTCGCGGGCCAACCTAGATGATCGGGTAGACGTGCCCGAAAGCGGTCCTGCTATTAGATTAACCTGGTATAGCGACCAGGGTCGAACTCAAGGAGCACGGGTTGGCCTCTCGGCCTACGAAGTAGTCAAAAAGAGATAAAATAAAATAAAAGAAATGTTTTTGGTGGTTTTGAATATTTTATATTTTTTTTCATTCTGACGACACGCTCTGAGCGACTAAGGTAAAGATACAAAAATGGTCGTTGCGACCTCAATCACTCAGATGTGCTCGATCAAGAAAAATGAACCACTAATAATAGATAAAATCGATCAAAACACGAAAGCGTTCCTGCTATTATAGCGACCAGGGTCGAACTCAAGGAGCACGGGTTGGCCTCTCGGCCTACGAAGTAGTCAAAAAGAGATAAAATAAAATAAAAGAAATATTTTTGGTGGTTTTTGAATATTTTATATTTTTTTTGGATTTTTAATGAATTAAGAAAATAAGAAAAGTAAAGAAACACACACTTCAACGATTTATTAAAAGCAATAAAAATCAACCAAAAATTCAAACAAAAATATTTTTATGTGTTTTATAATTTTTAGTGTTTTTGGTGAATTTTTGAGAATTTACTGATGTTTATTTAATTTTCTAAAAATCAAAAGGTGACTGAAATGAAAGGTACTGTCCAGCCGAGCTAAAAGGCCCTAGATAAAATATCTAAAGCCCCCAAATTAGCGGTCTCGGAGAGCTGGTCTCGGCTCTCGCGGGCCAACCTAGATGATCGGGTAGACGTGCCCGAAAGCGGTGCAACCAGAGGCTGTCTAAGAGAGCGTCTACCCATCATCTTGATCTGGCGAGTAATGCGGATGAGATCTGGAAAAACTATGATCAGAATGCAAACACCCGGTTCACCAACGCAACGCGAGCTGAAGACCGTAAAAGCTCGGTCAAATTATCTTGTCATTTTTTATTAGGTGAACACACAAGATATCAGAGCGCTTACGTGACCGGTTGGGATACCCGATGCTACTCCAACCGACTGGCCCGCACGGAAGAGTCGGTAGTCAGCTAGAAATAGCACCGGAGGGCTCTACCTAGGGTGCGGGTCACTCTCTCGCGTAAGCAAACCAAACAATGAGGGGGTTGCTCTCCCCAAGATAAATTTTTAAGGTGAGTGTCTTTTAGGGTCAATAGTTTTAACCAGTCCTAATTTTATGCTTTTTCTTTTTAATATTTTCAATGAAAACAAAGGCCTAACGAATTTTTCGGTTCTCCTGGTTATTTAATCTAAAACAGGGGGGAGAAGATGAAAAAGCCGATGCGCGAGAAATCAATGATGCATGCAGAGACAGAAATGCGTACCTGACTCCAGCAGTCTACATGCAAAGTGATCAGCGCAGAATTTAAAGACAGGAAATAAACTACCTAAATGGTGCAAGCGGAAAACCGAGTCCCTAAACAGCAGTGCTACTCGAAAGAACGGCTAACCGACCACCAGCCTCCAATCCAAAGAGTCCGGTCTAGACCCACCCCTCCTCTTCTCGACAGATCGAGTTCAGGAGTAGCGCTTGACGGGGCAGGCTCGCGGTGCGTAGGCTCGGAGGTGATGGAACGGCTATTTTATTATTATTTTTATTATAGGTCCAATTACCGCACTATAGGAACAGACAATTATATTAGGGTATTTGGATCCTATGAATTACGTCACAATCAAGCAGAAAATCCTACGGCTAGGGGCTCGAAAATCCACGTGAAACCGGAAAAGGCAGTAAGAGAAAAACCGCGTAAAAACCACGAAAAATCTAAAGGGTCCCCCGAGCACACCGGTGCTCGGCGAAATAGACCCGAGAGTCCAAATGTTTGTCCGAATGTACCTGTATTATTACAACAGTTCAAATATACGGGAAATAAATCCTAATCTAAACTATGCTAATCCGCGGCTATTTCGCGGCTCCCGCACTCCTGCTCGCTCTCCTGCGCTCTCCTGCGGCTCTGTAAAGAAGAGAGCCGCCTCCGACTCTCGCGGTTGCGTCGGCTTCTGAAGAAGCCGCCTCGATCCTCGGACCCCCGCAAGAAAACAAGCAAGAATGTCAGATCAAATGAATATATAAACAGATCAAATGTATATACAAGAATATGTACAGAAAACCGCGTAAAAGAAAACCGCGGAGAAACAACTACTAAGCCGTACTCCCCGGCAACGGCGCCATTCTGACGACACGCTCTGAGCGACTAAGGTAAAGGTACAAAAATGGTCGTTGCGACCTCAATCACTCAGATGTTCTCGATCAAGAAAAATGAACCACTAATAATAGATAAAATCGATCAAAATACGAAAGCGGTCCTGCTATTAGATTAACCTGGTATAGCGACCAGGGTCGAACTCATGGAGCACGGGTTGGACTCTCGGCCTACGAAGTAGTCAAAAAGAGATAAAATAAAACAAAAGAAATGTTTTTGGTGGTTTTTGAATATTTTATATTTTTTTGGATTTTTAATGAATTAAGAAAATAAGAAAAGTAAAGAAACACACACTTCAACGATTTATTAAAAGCAATAAAAATCAACCAAAAATTCAAACAAAAATATTTTTATGTGTTTTATAATTTTTAGTATTTTTGATGAATTTTTGAGAATTTACTGATGTTTATTTAATTTTCTAAAAATCAAAAGGTGACTGAAATGAAAGGTACTGTCCAGCCGAGCTAAAAGGCCCTAGATAAAATATCTAAAGCCCCCAAATTAGCTGGGAGGTAATTTTCCTGTAAAGAGAACTAAACAAGGAAAATTCAGGCACCTATTTTATTATTTTGGGATTTTTGGTTTAATTATTAGAATTTTATAAGATTTTAGGTGTTTTTCAATTTTAAGTGTTTTAGATAATGAAAAATAGCCAAAATTGGCTAGAAAATCAAGCTAAGTAAACCAAACAGTAGAGAATTTTTCTGGAATTTTTAAATGAGTTTTATTATTTTTTTGGGGTTTTTAAAGTTAAACAATAGCAAAATTAAGAGTTTTTGATTTTTTAAAAATATCAAATGAAAACAAAAATGTCCTAAAAAATCCTCGAAAATTTTACACCATGGCAGGAGCCATGTTTCAAATTTTCGTTGGATTTGGAGGTAATTTGCTATTTTATTCAAAAATAAAGAGAGGGCACAATGCATAGGGACCAAAGTGCAAATACCCAAATGTCTGGGGGGTCTGGTGCAATTAACCCAGCAAAACACATGCGCGTGCCTGGGGCACTCAGGGACCCAAATGCAAGAAAAATAAGTTCCAAGGACTTATTGGTAACAGGTACCCAAAAGTCCAGGGACCTATTCGCAAAATACCCAAAATATCACGCACATGTTTAAATACAATACGCACAGGGGTATAAATGCAAATAAACTAAAAGTTTCATTCAACTATTAACATCCAGAACAACAGGGGCATACAATGCAATTATCCCAACGAAACCACGTGACGAAGCACGTGTCAGACCATGTACAGGGGTATAACAGCAAATAAAGGCAAGCACACGGGTCTCTATGCAAAAGTACCAGAACTTATACAACTAAGCTAAATATTTACAAGACTAAAAATGAAATAAAAGAACTAAGAGGGCCTAAGGGTAAATTACCCTTTATTACTCGGACTGCTGGATGCGTGCCACGTGGAGTATCCGACGGCGTAAAAGTGTGGTAGCTCGTGAACCAACGACTGCGATCGACTCTCCTCTGATCTGACGGTGAAGGCAGCTCCAGGGATGAACGGCCCAGATGACACCTGGAGCGGGAGGACTGATCGAACGGAGGAGGAGGATCCTCGAAGAACAGATGACCGGCGAAGTTCACCGGCCTGGTGGCTTCGCTCCGGGGCTCCTCTGCTACGCCTGAAGGTCGGAGAAGCTTCGCAAGGGTGTCCCGCAGCTGGTGGTGGGCTCCGATGATCCAGCCGAGCTCTGAGGAGCTCGGGCGAGGTCGGCGGAGCTGTGCCTCCTGGCTGAATGGCGAAGGACCTCAGATGGCCTTTGTTCGACCTGCAAAGCAATCCAGAAGACTCGCGGGTCGAGGGCAAACTGCCTCGACCCGGTCAGGTGGGGTGACGGTGGTCTGTGGTTCGATATGGCGAGCTCCGGCGAAGGGGGTAGACGGAGGAGCTCGACTCCCAGCTCCTGTGCGAGCTGGGTTGGATGGAGGGGTGAAGAAGGTGCACGGGAAGTCGGCGAAGGCTTTGACGATGCCCGATGATCGGATGGTGGTCGGAAGCGGGAGAAATCGACGATGGATGGCGGCGGAGCGATTTGGGGGTAACTAGAAATACGGAAAAAGAGAGACTATCGGAGCTACCTGGGTGGACGAGGAGACTGGGGAGGGGCTAAGGAAGCTCCTGGTTTTCGCCTCTAGGAGCGTCTCCCTCCGAGGCTCGGTGCTCCTGCTGGTGGCGGAGCAACGGCGGCTGAGCTCGCCGGATCGATGGACACGCCTCCTCTCCTCGCTTCGACGGCGCCGGACGTGAGCTGTCACTCTCACGAGTACGTTGGAGCTCACAGGAGGTGGATTCGAATGACCAAAGATGGAGGATTAGGGTGGCGGAGCAACGACTAAATATGGGTGCGGGTCCGGCTAGACGAGGTCGGGTAGGGCGTGGAGGTGCGCGGATCCCGATGTGGATACCCCGGCGAGGGTATCGGTTGTGGCATTAAGGAGTCGGACCCGGGGTTTAGGTGGTAGGCGATCGGGTTTAGCGGGGAAAAATCCGAGAAGTTGGGGACCCGCTAAGGACCCGTGTGGAGTGGTCCTGGGGAGGGTAGTTGACCGGGCGGTCAACATCCCCAGAGCCAACAGGAATCGGCCACGTGGCAGAATTTTAGAAGTGAAAATTAGGGTAGCTAGGGGCCGATTTAGCAAAAACTTAAAACATGAAATATTTTTATTTTATTTTTTTTCTATTTTTTTGTGATTTTTAATAATTTTTTCGAAATAAAAATAAGGTATATACATAATATGTAATACATAGGTATATGTATACTATATAGGTTTTTTTTAATTTTGATTTTTAATTTGTTATTTTTATACAATTTTATTCCCATTTTATATTTTATTTATTTTCATTATAAAATAAGGAATAAAAAGGTATTTTTATTTTATTTTTATTATTTATATACATAGGCAAAATAAATACATATATACATTTATATACATGGTATATTTACAATATGTTTTTGTATTTTTAATTTTATTATTTTTATTTTGTTTTTGTTTTAATTGTTTTTTATTTAATTTATTTACATTATATAACATAGAATATTTACAAAAATTTTGGAAATTAATTTTATTTATTTACAAGGTTAAATAAATATATAAGAGTGGTTCATGTACATGATGAAAGTGGTGTTTTTGTTCTTTTTGATTTTTACCCTTTTTCTTTTGTTTTTATACTTATAAATATGTACAAGTATTTACAAGCATATTTTGGGCTATTTTTGTGAGGAAAAATATTTTTATTTATTTACATAAATATTTACACACATGAGCCCCTATCTCCCTCTACTTTGGCTTTTATACGGTCAGGCCCATGTTGAGCCCTCCCTTGGGTTAGGTTGCTCAATATTTATTCTAAATATTTCCCTCTTTTTCTTTTTAATCTTTATTCTTTTATTTTTGCACAAAAACATGCTAATTATTAAACTTTATACAATGCATGCTTTTGATAATTATTTGTATTTACATGAATATACATGCATTTGCAAAGGTTTTTGTAGCTAAAATATAAGAATAAAGAGTGATGAATGGGTATTCATCAGGTGAGCACATAAATCAAGCAATCATCGTCTACCGTTCATTCCCATTTTCCGTTAACCTAGGTGATCAAGCTAGGAGGGGAAATCGAGAAAAACCATGTATTCGATAAAAACCATGATCTAGATTACTCGAGAAACATGCAGTGAATTGGCGAAAATACTTGAAAACTTGGACTGTTTTGAAAACCAAAATCATGTATGCAAGTCGATCAAAAAGCCGTCCTAATCATGCTTCTATTAACGGGGAAGAATGTCTATTAAATTTGGCTGAGTGAAGCGAGATTATGTGCATCTATATTTTAATGTGTCCTACCTACGGGAAAGCATGTAAAAAATGAAAAATAAAATACGCTCAAAGAGCCATGTGCCTGGTCCTAGGTCGACACTCATGTGGGGACGATCCCCACACAACCACATTCGTTCATTTACAATCACGAGTCTTCGATCGAAGACCGTTGTAAAAGATGATTATTACAAGTATATGAACTAAAATAAAAATGCGGGACATTTTTTTCTTTTCGTTTCTATTTGCTCCAAATATGCTTCTGCGGCTCCTCGCAGCGGGAAGCGCCTACTCCTCGCCTCCTTAAATGATCAAGGGCCCCTGTCACAGAAACAAAGGTTTAGAGATCAAATAAAAAAGGAAAATTTTGCAATGCAAAATAGATGAACAAGTTGACCTATAAAATGAAACACTTGATTAAATAAATAAAATCCCAAATAATCCAAGAAATGAGCCGTGTCCCCAGCAACGACGCCATTTGATAAGCCACAAATTCGGCCCTTTAATATTGTTGAATTAACACTTAAGATCATTGCAGTCGGGCTGAATTGGATCCATCAAAAACCATCTAACTAGGATTTATCAATAGAATCAGACGGTCGTATTTTTATTTTACTTGGCAAGAAACCAAGGTCGAACTCAGGGACACGAGCCTCTCTCGTGATTATTCAGACTTTTTTTCATTAATTAAGTGTTGAGTTGGAGAACCATAGGTCAAACAGTGCAAAAAGAGGAGACAATGCATCAGGCGAATATAAAACATGCATTATTTTTATTTTTATTTTAATCATGCAGATAGATGCTATGCAAAAATAATGTGCTCTAAATCAGAATAAGATGATGAGAAAATGTAATAATGAGTCAATTTCGGGTTCACTTTTGGTGACAAACTTGATGGACAAATTGAACCAGGTATAAGTTTAAGCATTAAGAGACACATAGCTACTAAAATAATACATCGAAAATATTGTGTCCAAAATAAGAAGTGAGCATGCCATTAGAAAGATCATCAAACAAACTTCGAAATGAAACTGAAATCGACTGAAACAGAGTTACGATGCTCGAGATATGCATAAAAGAAGACAAGGGCATAACTGAAAGAAAACATGAAAGATAACTACAAACAGGTCCTTGGGAGGGACTAAAATGTAAATACAAGAAAGTTTGGGACTTCCCTATAAATGTTCCACACACGCAGGGGCATTCTTGCAATTACCCGCGAGGGCATAAATGCAAAATACCCCAGATGCGCATGTGCTGCACGTGATAACATGACCTATTTGTAATATGAGAAAGTTGCGAGGGCGCCGATGCAAAAAGCCCAACCCTCACGCGCGTGAGGCACGTGAGTCCAGGCTCGGGTGGGGGTGAGGCTCGGTGCAGGGTCGGACGACCGTAGCAGGTAGCTCAGGCCACGTGGCAGCTCGAGGGTGCCTCGGACGAGGCTCGGTCCCACCGAGCCTCCACGCTCCGAGAAGACGACGTGGCTGCTCCAGGACCGTTAGATCTCCGTCAGGGGTGGAGAGATCCAACGTCATTTGCATCTCCTCCTTCCTCGCTGGGTGGCGACGCGATTGGAGCTCCGGCGTGAGGCCTGGAGCTCCACCGCGCCTCTCCGTGCTCGGTGAAGGTCAAGGGAGGAAGCTGGATGCCTGGCGATGAAGGTCCAAGCTCGGGGAAGATGCGTGAGTGCCTGGATTTCGGAATCAACGCGTGCTCGCCGGAGGCAGAGCTCTAGAACTTGGCTCTGCCCGAGGTCCGGCTAATGAAGTTTTGGACCTGCAAGAGTGGTTAGGTGATAGCCGAGGCGTGCATGCAATTTGAGGTGAACGGAGGGCTGAGGGAGATGAAAAGGCGGAGCCCTTGGTGGGTTCTCCTCCGCCTCCGGTGGAGGAGAAAGCTTGGGGTGGTGAAGGTTTTGACGGAGGAGGAGGGTGATCGAAGGCACTGGCGAAGGTGACTGATGATGGACGGAGCTCGTGGGGGGTTCAGGTGAAGGTGAAGGTGTCGGATCTAACCTAGAAAAATCAGAGAAAACAAAAGGGAAACTAAGAAGCTAAGTTACCTGAGATTGGAGAAGGAGCTAGAGGGCGGAGCGGAGCTTGGGCTGAACACCTGGAGATGCTCGGGTCATCGCACATGTTGGGAAGCTACTCCAGCGAGCTTGAGGTGCCCGGAGGAGCCCGGTCATGGCCGGCGACGGCCATGGGACTCACCGGAGTTCTGGGTCGTCGTCGCTCGATCCTATCTCCTCCCCCTATCATAGGGAGGAGAAGGAGGGCTGGGCCTCAGCCCCTTGGATGGTGGACGAAGATAATTCAGGGCGGAGGCGGCCTATTTATGGTTTGGGAAATGGCCAGTGGCGACGAGTTTTGCGGGGGTGTTAGGGAACGGGAAAGAGGGGGGCATGGTTAGCCAAGAATGGCGTGAGGATGGTGGACGACCAGGATTCGTGGGAGTGGTCATTCCGAAGGAAGAGGGTGACCATGGATCTGCCTAAAAATGGAAGGGGTACGGGGCGGGCGTGTGAGAATGGGTCGGCTGGAGGTTGACGACGAAGTCGTAGCCGTTGGATCTTGTGATCCAACGACTAGGATCAAGGCGCTCAACGACGGTTGTGATCTGATCGAGGGCGGCATGATCGAAGGGCCAGGGTGTTGCCACGTGGCCTACTGGAGGCAAAGGCGACAACGAGCGGTGGAGATGGACTCAGGGGTTTGATCGAATGGCTGAGAGAAAGAAGTGTTTGAGCGGTTACAATAGAGTAGATCGGATGGATGAGGTGTTGCCACGTGGAGCGAGCAGGATGAGGCGCTGATGGAAGGCTGTGATGGCGTCTATGCTTTGATCGGATGGTTGATGGATCGACTGAGTAGAGCGGTTGGGATTGAGTGGCTGGAGGCGATCGAATGGTGTGCAAGGCGCCACGTGGTGGACTATGAGTGAGGCGCGAACGAGTGGCGGTGATGAGAGCAGGAGCTTGATCTGATGACTGAAATTGAGTGCGGGATGAATGGTTACGGTTAAAGCTCCCAGACATTCATCTGGAGACTGCTAGGCGCGGCGGCGTGGCCGCGAGGATATGCGACCACGTGGCTCAACCAGAATGAGCCACGTGGCCCAATCATGTTATTCAGAGAGAAAATATGCAATATGAGGGGTCAAATGGTCGAATTTGAGAAAAATCAAAACATGAAAATTGTAGATCTTGATGAGACTACAAGTTTCATGTTGACCAAAAACGGAGATGAGGTCATTTGAAGACACAAAATATTTTTAAGGGCGTTTTAAGGCTAAAAACACCATAGCTTTTAATTTTGCCATTTTTTGTGATTTTTAATTTATTCAAGACTCTGATAATTACAGGACTTTATCTGGTTTTTATTGGCCCATAATTAAGCAAGGGGGTTAAAAAATGCGAATTAAGATGATGAAATTGAGTTTCATCAGTCAGGCGAGGAGGTGGGGCGGGGGGTGGGCTTCGAGGAGGGAGGAGCTCTGGCACGACGACAGGGACGAGGCTGGGTGGGGGTTCGAAGGAGGAGCTCGGCTTTCGCATCGAAGTCGTATCCAAAGGGCTGCCCCCATCTGGAAGTGTGTGTGTGTGGGGGGGGGGAGCATAGTACTTGGCGAGATCATTTGTCGCGTCGGGGTTGACCATCGTGAGTAACCTGAGGAAGCTCGTCGTGACGAAGCTTGCAATTGACCCTAGAGCACTGCTAGTCAACGGTGGGGGAAAGCTTCGCGAAGCAGCTTGGCGTGGGGCCATGGGGGCTTCCAGGAGGAACTCTGGGGGATGGCATGTTTTTCAGATAAGATGAACATCATGTATATTTGTCTTTTTCAAGGGAAACCATCAAATATAACAAGTATCTCAAACGAAATATAACATAGGGTTATATCATGTAAGAGTTAAGCATTATTCGGGGCTTTCATGTAATTTACAATTATACATGATTATAAATGTTATTGCAAAATTACTAAGAGTTATGGGTATAAAAATCCCCTAATATTTTATATAGAGGGATATTGATGTAATTATCTTAAAGTATATAAGGGCGTACATAATATACAAAAATTCGAGTAAAACAATGCAAAAGCACCACGGTGCGTAATTCTAGTAAGCTGATAGACTTATATATATATATATATATATATATATATATATATATATATATATATATAGGTAAATGGGGCTGCCCCCAGGGAGTAGCCAACTTGGCTACTCCCACCCCTATTTTTCCCTCATTTTTTTATTTTTTTGGAAAATAAAAATTTGTATATTCATCATTATATCCCTCTCATATTTTATTAAAATTTCGTCAGAAACAGAGACTCCTACGGCCTCCATCCAAACATGGTCGATTTAAAAAATCCTGCGACCGTTAAAAAAATGACGTCTAGATGGAGGGCTTAAGAGTCTCTGTTTCTGATGAAATTTTAATAGAATGTTAGAGGGATATAGTGATGAATATACAAATTTTTATTTTCCAAAAAAATAAAAAAATGAGAGAAAAATAGGGGTGGGAGTAGCCAAGTTGGCTACTCCCTGGGAGCAGCCCCATTTTACCCATATTATATATATATATATATATATATATATATATGAGATTAGCAGTGTCTAAGTGTAATGGCAAACGTTCCACAGATCACTTGGACATGTTTGGAATTTACTCATGTTCGAGGGTGTTTGAATGCAATTGTTTCACTGCACGTTTTCTGCATAAACCTCACTTCGCCCCTCAAATTTCTAAGTTACGAGGTCAAAATGTCAAATTACTCCTCACTGAGCAACCATCATTCTTTTCTATCCCTTCTCCCCACCCGACGGGCAAAAGGGCCCCGAATTTCTCCCGCCGTGGAAAAATATACAAACGGGAAAGGAACGGGGCCCGCATAGCCGTCCCCGAAGGACCAAAAACAAAAGCTAGTGTTCGAGTCTCAGCAGCCGGCGTAATCCCTAGTGGCAAGGCGATCGAACGGTTCCCGCTGCGCCACATCGCGCTTCCACCTCAGGAGCGGGAGGGCGCTGGGGGATGGCGAGATCGAGAAGGCGGATTCAGCGTAGACGTCGGCGTTCCCCATTGCCATCTTGGGCGGGGCCGATCCGGAGATTTGCGTGCAGGGCTTCGCCGATTGGAAACTTCTGGGCCTCCCTATGGGCCTGTTTGGTTGCAGGGTTGGGAAGGGTTGGGCCAACCCAACCCTTGTCCCAACCCTCCAACCAAACAACCTAATCATCCTCACAGTTTACTATTCACAGGGGTACCTCTGCCCAACCCAATCCTGTCCAACCCTGCAACCAAACAGAGTTGGCGCGTAGCAGAGGATCTCTGTCGCCATCGGAGAGGCTATCTCCCTCTCGTCCCTACGGAGGAGGGAGGGGGAGGAGGATGGCGGACGCGGGCGTTGCCTTCTGCGATCTTCCCGAGGACGGGGAATACAAGGACGGGGAGGTGCTCGGATGGAGGACGCGTGGAGGGTCCGCGAGGCGTCCGATGGGACGGCGTGGATGCCATGTTCGGTGTGGGGTTTGGTGTGGGCGTTCATGGCAGATGGATGGAATGACCGGGCTCCGTTTCTCTTGCTTCCGTGTTTCGAAATGGGAGGATATTTGGTTCCATCTCTCTTGATGCTTTTATCTATTTTTTTGGTTTATCCGAAAAGGAGTAGGAGTAGGATCTTTTTATTTCGTGTAGGATATTTTCAAAATAGATTTTAAATATGTTAAACCATTGTTACATTGAAGAGTTACGTTGAAGAGTATTTAATTAATTATAATATATACATGGAAAAAGGAGTTTACATCGGTGATGGAGGTAATTTACTTACTTCGAATCATTTTCTTATTATTTTTAATTTTTTTGAAATAAAATCCTGGGGAACTTTCATCAAAATATACCGCCATTGTATCATTCCAAATTCAACTTAATTCGAGACTTTATCCCATCCATGAAGATAGTTAAATTTTAACGGTATCAAAATTCCTGAAATTGTCCCAGTTCAGATGGGCACGTTAGAAATATTTTTTTACCATGAAATTTGAATCACCTATCCATTTTATATATTAAGTGAATCTCATTGAGGTTTCATTCAAAAAAATAACGAAATAACAAAAAATGGCCTGATGTAGGTAAGTTACCTACATTAGTCGATGTAGGCTCCTTGTCCCCCTACATGTATGTATGTATGTATGTATGTATGTATGTATGAGGTTAATGGGACTACCTCCGCGCTATTTTTGACATTTTTTTATTTTTTTTGAAAAATATCGTCACGTATATTCATCCCTATATCCCTCCTATATGTCATTTGAATTTACTCAGAAACAGAGACTCGTATGCCCTTCATCTAGAACATGTACGATTACAACAATTCTAAGATCGTTAACCTTCCTCTCGTGATCTCCGGTGAAGCGCAAGCTTCTCTCCTCTTGCAGCACGGCAATCCACCTTCCCTCTTTCCCATTGCCCCGACGTCACCTCGTTTCCTATTCTGAAGCCGCACGAACCCATTGCTCCATCCTCTCCATGTTGATCTGTCTGCCTATCTGCAATGAGGAGGCACAAAGAAAATCATCTTCATTGTGTCTGTCTCATTATCGCCGTTTTTATTGGCATTTTTTATTTGTTTGTTTGACATAGATTAAGATGATAATGTGAGAGCTGTCAAAACACGACAGTTCTTGTAATTGGATGTTTTATCTCAATTGTTTTTTAATGTAGCAATTATGTGAGTAGAGCTTTCTCCTCCCTGTAAGTTCACTTCTATCAAAGTTTTTTAGGTCTGTTTGTTAGCTCATATAATCTTGCATATAGTTTTAGCTTGTTGTTAGATGGCAGTCGTTGTTGTCTGGTTAATTTTGTGATTATTTGTTTGGCTTGTGTTCCAAGAAAACTTAATTACCTACGGTTAAATTATTTATATTATATGCACCATGTATTCAGAGTGTTGTTTAGTTATTAAGTATAATCTACTTCGAAACATGTTTATATTCTATGATCAAAATTCAAAAGTTATTTTGTTATGAATTCACACCAAATTTGAATTTGAATGTTATCGTCAAACTTTGTTATGATAAACTTATGATAGGATAGTCAAGTAATCTCTATGATTTAGGATACGACCTTTGGATTGCCTTGCTATAAGATCATAATTAAGGAGAATGAAATATCGTTGACGAGAATGGAAACACAAGGAATGATCTAGACATACGATAAGCTCGAGGGAGTTGCTACAATAGTTGCTGCTGGTGGTGGTGTACAATTGTTGTGTAATGGTAGTTTAATTTGTGTAATGATGTTATGGTCTCATCTTTGTTGTTTTCTCGCTCGAGGGATTAAACTAGTTTAAAGTTTATCTTTCTGTTGCGATCTTCAGATTTTGCGTTATATAATATGATTCAAAAGGGGACAAGCGAAAAACCAACAACAAACGAGTGGGCTAACTCAAGATGGAAATCAAAAATAAAATTGAACTTATTAATGATTGTTGTACTATTCAAAAATAAATGACTCACATTAATGCATACTACTCCAACACCTTCTCTTTCGTAGTACGAACCTATTAGGATCTATAACAACTAAAAACCCGCCATTTTGTTACACTCGATCAAACTAGGAGATGCACTTAAAACGATAGACAATTCACAAAAAGAATGAAGCTTATTTATAAGCATGATTATAGAGTTTAGTTACAAGGTAAATTATCCAGACATCAACATATAATGACAGTCAAACTCTTTTTGTTGTATTTGAGTTTTAGGTGTAACAATAAATTCAGCAGAGCAATTCTGTTCTAACAAGATCCTACAATTAAATACTTAATCTATCACTAGAGCCAAGAGTATCATCATCTAAGACTTAATAATAGTTGCAGGTTTCAAATATGTACGTGTTACTTCAAATAAGCCACTATCGGTGAAATGCCACGGCATCTACAAAGTTATTTTCTAAGAATCCACGAGTGAGCTTTTCCCGAATTCTTATCAATATCACGAAGATATCATGTCATTTGCAAAAGAAAGTCCTTTGTGCACCTAATGTTATGAATTGGAATGAATACATCAGAATCACATTATTAAATATGGACAAGAACATCTGTCTATACATTCAAAACACCAAAACAACAAACTGAATAGATTGAGGGAGGCGATATACCTAAATCTTTTGAATAAACTGAAAATGATGAAGATGCAAAGAAAAAAAATCAGCAAGTTGAACAGAAATAAATTTCACTGCAGTTGTTACACTTTATATATAGACCATACCATGTATCTCTTGACAAGACAACGATTTGCGCGTGCGCGCACACACACACACATATATATATATATATATATATATATATATATATATATGGGTCATATGTGGCTGCCCCCTAGGGGCAGCCAACATGGCTGCCCCCGCTTTATTTGGGCAAATTTTTTTATTTTTTTTGAAAAATAACACCAATTACGTTCATCCATATATCCCTCCTATATACCATTCGAATTTCGTCAGAAACAGATACTCCTACGGCCTCCATCCGGACAGTAATTTTTTAACGGTAAAAGGATTTTTTTAAATCGATACCATCGAGATGGAGGCCGTAGGAGTCTCTGTTTCTGACGAAATTCGAATGGCATGTAGGAGGGATATATGGATGAATATACATGGTTTTATTTTTCAAAAAAAAATTTAAAAAAACGCCAAAAAATGGGGCGGGGGCAGCCAAAGATGGCAAAGATGGCTGCCCCCGCGCTATTTTCGTCAAATTTTTTTATTTTTTTGAAAAATATCATCATGTATATTCATCCCTATATCCCTCCTACATGTCATTCGAATTTCATAAGAAACAGAGACTCCTACAGCCTCCATCGAGATGGTGTCGATTTAAAAAATCCTGTTACCGTTAAAAAATAACTGTTTCGATGGAGGCCATAGGAGTCTCTATTTCTGACGAAATTCGAATAACATATAGGAGGGATATAGGGATGAATATAGATAGCGACATTTTTTGAAAAAAATAAAAAAAATATCAAAATAAGGCCGGGGGCAGCCATGTTGGCTGCCCCTTGCGGGCAGCCACATTGAACTCATATATATATATATATATATATATATATATATATATATATATATATATAGGGTCATATGTGGCTGCCCCCGCCTTATTTGGGCAAATTTTTTTTATTTTTTTTTAAAAATAACACCATATACATTCATCCCTATATCCCTCCTATATATCATTCGAATTTTGTCAGAAACAGAGACTCCTACGGCCTCCATCCGAACAGTAATTTTTTAACGGTAACAGGATTTTTTTAAATCGATACCATCGAGATGGAGGCCGTAGCAGTCTCTGTTTCTAACGAAATTCGAATGGCATATAGGAGGGATATATGGATGAATATACATGGTTTTATTTTTCAAAAAAAAAAAAAATAAAAAAACGCATATATATATATATATATGAGGTAAATGGGGCTGCCCCCAGGGAGTAGCAACTTGGCTATTCCCACCCTTATTTTTCCCTTATTTTTTTATTTTTTTAGAAAATAAAAATTTGTATATTCATCATTATATCCCTCTCACATTCTATTAAAATTTCGTTAGAAACAGAAACTCCTACGGCCTCCATCCAAACATTGTCGATTTAAAAAATCCTGCGACCGTTAAAAAAATGACGTCTGGATGGAGGGCTTAGGAGTCTCTGTTTCTGACGAAATTTTAATAGAATGTGAGAGGGATATAATGATGAATATATAAATTATTATTTTCCAAAAAAATAAAAAATGAGGGAAAAATAAGGTGGGAGTAGCCAAGTTGGCTACTCCCTAGGGGCAGCCCCATTTTACCCATACATACATACATATATATATATATATACAATATATATATATATATATATATATATATATATATATATATATATATATATATGGGTCATATGTGGCTGCCCCCGCTTTATTTGGGCAAAATTTTTTTTTTTAAAATAATAACATTTACATTCATCCATATATCCCTCCTATATACCATTCGAATTTCGTCAGAAACAGAGACTCCTACGGCATCCATACGGACAGTAATTTTTTAACGGTAAAAAGATTTTTTTTAAATCGATACCATCGAGATGGAGGCCGTAGGAGTCTCTATTTCTGACGAAATTCGAGTGGAATGTAAGAGGGATATATGGATGAATATACATGGTTTTATTTTTCAAAAAAAAAAATAAAAAAAACGCTGAAAAATGGGGCGGGGGCAGCCATGTTGGTATATATATATATATATAGGAAAAAATGGGGCTGCCCCCGCCCCATTTTTCGGCGT
Source organism: Ottelia alismoides (assembly GCA_037367405.1). Lineage (NCBI taxonomy): Eukaryota > Viridiplantae > Streptophyta > Magnoliopsida > Alismatales > Hydrocharitaceae > Ottelia > Ottelia alismoides. The sequence continues at coordinate 891,404 of JAZKJV010011467.1, forward strand.
TTTCATTATTTTTTTTGAAAAATAAAATCATGTACACTCATCCATATATCCCTCCTACATGCCATTCGAATTTCGTCAGAAATAGAGACTCATACGGCCTCCATCTCGATGGTATCGATTTAAAAAAATCCTGTTACCGTTAAAAAATTACTGTCCGGATAGAGGCCGTAGGAGTCTCTGTTTCTAACGAAATTCGAATGAGATATAGAAGGCATATAGGGATGAATGTAAATGGTGTTATTTTTCAAAAAAAATAAAAAATTTTGCACAAATAAGGCGGGGGGCAGCCATGTTGGCTGCCTCTAAGGGGCAGCCACATATGACCCGTGTGTATATATATATATATATATATATATATATATATATATGAGAATAATGGGGCTGACCCTTGCGGGCAGCCAAGAATGGCTGCCCCCGCGCCGTTTCGGCGTGTTTTTTATTTTTTTTGAAAAATCTCGCAGTGTAAATTCATCCCTATATCCCTCCTATATGTCATTCGAATTTCGTCAGAAACAGAGGCTTCTACGGCCTCCATCGAGATGGTGTCGATTTAAAAAATCCTGTTACCGTTAAAAAATGTCTGTCTCGATGGAGGCCGTAATAGCCTACGTTTCTGACGAAATTCGAATGACATATAGGAGGGATATAGGGATGAATATACATGGCGATATTTTTCAAAAAAAAAAATAAAAAACGCGCCGAAACGGCGCGGGAGCAGCCATCTTGGCTGCCCGCAAGGGGCAGCCCCATTAATATATATATATATATATATGGTCATATGTGGCTGCCCCCTAGGGGCAGCCAACATGGCTGCCCTCGCCTTATTTGGGCAAATTTTTTTATTTTTTTTGAAAAATAATATCATGTACATTCATCCCTATATCCCTCCTATATACCATTCGAATTTCGTAAGAAATAGAGACTCCTACGGCCTCCATCCGAACAGTAATTTTTTAACAGTAACAGGATTTTTTTAAATCGACACCATCGAGATGGAGGCCGTAGGAGTCTTTATTTGTGACGAAATTCGAATGGCATATAGGAGGGATATAGGGGTGAATATACATGGTTTTATTTTTTAAAAAAAAAATAAAAAAAACGTCGAAAAATGGGGCGGGGGCAGCCCCATTTTTCCCACACACACACATATATATATAGAGGAAAATGGGGCTGCCCCCTAGGGGGAGCTAACTTAGCTCCCCCCGCCCTATTTTCTTCAATTTTTTTATTTTTTAATTTTTTCGTGAATATTCATCACTATATCCCTATATTATGTTATAAAAATTTCGTGAGAAACAGAGACTCCTACGGCCTCCATCCAGACAGTTATTTTTTTAACGATAACAGGATTTTTTAAATCGACCCCGTTTGGATGAAGGTCGTAGGAGCCTCTGTTTCTAATGAAATTTAAATGACATATTATATGGATTTAATAATAAATTTACACGATTTTGGATTTCAAAAAAATAAAAAAATATGTGAAAAAGGGGCGGGGGAGCTAAGTTAGCTCCCCCAAGGGGGCATACACATTTTACCCATATATATATATATATATATATATATATATATATAGGGTCATATGTGGCTGCCCCCTAGGGGTAGCCAACATGGCTGCCCCCGCCTTATTTGGACAAAATTTTTTATTTTTTTGAGAAATAACACCATTTACATTCATCCCTATATCCCTCCTATATAACATTCGAATTTCGTCAGAAAAAAGACTCCTACGGCCTCCATCCGGATAGTAATTTTTTAACGGTAACAGGATTTTTTTAAATCGATACCATCGAGATGGAGGCTGTAGGAGTCTCTGTTTCTAACGAAATTCGAATAGCATGTAGGAGGGATATATGGATGAATATACATGGTTTTATTTTTCAAAAAAAAATAAAAAAATGCTGAAAAATGGGGCGGAGGCAGCCATGTTGGCTGCCCCCAGGGGGGCAGCCCCATTTTTTCCATATATATATATATATATAGAGAGAGAGAGAGAGAGAGAGAGAGATAGAGAAGGGATCCTACTTCATGGAGTAGGTAACTTACCTACTCCATTTTCTTTTTTTCATTTTTTTTGAAAAATACTTCCATGGATTTTCATAACTATATCCTTTTAATATGTTATTCAAATTTCGTCAGAAACAGAGACTCTTACAGCCTCCATGCAGACAATCATTTTTTAACGGTCACGGATTTGTTGTATTTTCATGTTCTGAATGGAGGCCGTAGGAGTCTATGTTTCTTACGAAATTTGAATGGCATATTAGGGGGATATAATTATGCAAATCCATGAAAGAATTTTTCAAAAAAATTAAAAAATTTGGAAAAAGAAAGTGGAGTAGGTAAGTTATATATATATATGGTCATATGTGGCTGCCCCTTAGGGGCAGCCAACATGGCTGCCCCCGCCTTATTTGGGCAATTTTTTTTGAAAAATAACACCATTTACATTCATCCCTATATCCCACCTATATAGCATTCGAATTTCGTCAGAAACAGAGACTCCTACGGCCTCCATCCGGACAGTAATTTTTTAACGGTAACATGATTTTTTTAAATCGATACTAACGAGATGGAGGCCGTAGGAGTCTCTATTTCTGACGAAATCCGAATGGCATGTAGGAGGGATATATGGATTAATATACATGGTTTTATTTTTCAAAAAAAAAAAATAAAAAATGCCGAAAAACGGGGCGGGGGCAGCCATGTTGGCTGCCCCCAGGGGGAGCCCCATTTTTTCCATATATATATAGATATATATATAGAGGAAAATGGGGCTGCCCCCTAGGGGGAGCTAACTTAGCTCCCCCGCCCTATTTTCTTAATTTTTTTTATTTTTTTGAAAATTTTTTCCGTGAATATTCATTACTATATCCCTATATTATGTCATAAAAATTTCGTGTGAAACAGAGACTCCTAGGGCCTCCATCCAGACAGTCATTTTTTTAACGGTAACATGATTTTTTAAATCGGTCACGTTTGGATGGAGGTCGTACGAGTCTCTGTTTCGCATGAAATTTGAATGACATAATATAGAGATTTAATAATGAATTTACACGGTTTTAGATTTCAAAAAAAATAAAAAAATTGTGAAAAAAGGGCGGGGGAGCTAAGTTAGCTCCCCCTAGGGGGCATACACATTTTACCGTTAAACAGAGACTCCTACGATCTCCATCCAAACGGGGTCGATTTAAAAAATCATGTTACCGTTAAAAAAATGACTGTCTGGATGGAGGCCGTAGGAGTCTCTGTTTCACACGAAATTTTAATGACATAATATAGGGATATAGTGATGAATATTCATGGAAGAAAATTTCAAAAAAAAATTAAAAATATGGAGAAAATGGGGTGAGGGTAGCTAAGTTAGCTACCCCTTGGGGGCAGCCCCATTTTACCCTATATATATATATATATATATATATGAAAAGAGATCCTACTCCATGGAGTAGGTAACTTACCTACTCCACTTTTATTTTTCGACAAGATTTCAAGTTCGATCTCCCATTCGATTTCAAAACATTATTTTGAGGGTTTTGCACCATCAATTTCATATTTGATTATTATCATATGGAATCTAAGCATTGATTTGACACTTTCTAAGAATCTGAAGGTAATTAATGGTAACATATGTGTTATGGTAGTCGTTACAAAAGGTCAAATATTTCTGATTGTGTTTGTTGTTGTTAAAGGTAAAAGGTAAAAAGATGGGGGTTTTATTTTATATAAATTATCACGTATTCTCAATTATGACAATATATATATAGGGGATGTTGGACATGCGAGCCCACGGTGAGCCATTATGCAATAAATGTTATTGCGAATATCATTCCCTGATCTAAAATGAAGAATAATTAATTTGCATAATAGGTCCCTTAGTACAATTAGGGTTATGTACCATGGCTATCTTAATGATCATACATCTGTTGATTCAATTATTGAATCATAGAGGCTGGTGCTTGGATGAATATCTAAAGAGTTAGATTGAGGACTCATCAAGCACCGTCAAATGATTGTTAAGATGTGATCTCCAGCCTGAGTAGGAGATGGCAATCCTTTCTCACATAGGCTGATATCTGACCGACCTCTTGATGCAGGTCCTCTGCATAGGAATAGAGATTCAGAGGAGTCAGATTAGTTAGGTCAAAGCGTTGACTAAACGAGATCGAGATAACCAAAGTCCTATGTTGTATGCTGTCACGATATAGGCACGCATCCTCTGACCGGAGACAGATGTGTTACTATATGCCTGAATACATGTACATTTGGCTAAGGTTTTAAATCTCGATTTCGATTTCGTTTCGAGATGCTGAAAAAACGAGATAATTTCGAATTTTTGTCGAAATTTCGACGAAATTTCGCTAATTTCGGCCAAAATCGACCTAGATTTGTGAAGGAAGGGTATATATCGAGATTTCTATTTCGATTTCGGTAGGGTGTCGAAACCGAAATTTCGCCGAAATTTCGCGAAATTTGAAACAATGCATTTGGCAGACCGATAGGTTGATGACCTAACCAAGGTCTATACACCGGCACGTTGGTGTGCATATAAGGGCATATGAGTAATATGATCTCTCAAAGGGATCATACAAGTTCACTACTAAACCGGAAGACATGAGCTCACTCGTGAGATATTGGGAAGAATCAAATTCCGTGCACGGTCGTCTCACTTTGGAAGCTTGACTGAATTTGTAGGTTTGATATATACTTTTGGAAAGTATATGATCAAGACCTAGGTATGATATATGCTTTTGGAAAGTATATGATCGATACCAAATCCCAATGATCAAATGAGAAACTTACTGATAAAACCCTGAAGAAGACAGTATAAAATTGATCTTGATCTTTGGGTTGATCATAGGTCTTACAGTATGCATGATGTACATGTATTGGGAATACCTGAGGGTGATGTGATCATAAACGATTGTATAATCATGACGCTTCCATTCCGAGGGAGTGATGAAACAGGTCTGGATTTTAGTGACTCCTCTCAGTAGAGAAGCAATATGATCTTGGTCCAAATGTTGGACATTGGTCTGAATGAGATTCAGATGCAATGAGAAGATTAGAGTTGCGGTCTTGATTTAATCAAGCATCTATGGGAGGTTCGTAAGATCTGGATTTGAGATGAGATCTCAACATCCAAGTAACTATACGTGGAACAATACAATCGCCCTGTCCGCAGATACTTCATTTGATGAATTACATATCCAAGCAAGAAGGACTTCATGATCAAATGAGATTTAATTATCAAGCACAATATGAATGAGATTTATATTGTGAGATTAATTATCCAAGATAATTAAATGGGATTTAATTATCAAGGATTGGAGAATGTGGATAATACTATCCATGATATTTGTGTATTATAAATATGATTTATAATATACATATATTGAAGAGAGAGAAATTTTGTGAATAACATTTGTTAATTATTAATGTGGATTGGATTCACATTAATTAATTAATTGGAAATGCAATTTACAAATTAGTTTAGGTTGTGAATATGATTCCATATTTATCAATGGCATGATTGTAATATTCACAAATTAATTTGGAATTAATTTGGTGGATGATGAATACTCATTCATCACTCTTTATTCTTATATTTTAGCTACAAAAACCTTCGCAAATACATGTATATGTTTGTAAATACAAATAATTAGCAAAAGGCATGCATAGTGTAAAAAGTAATAATTAGCATATTTTTGTGCAAAAAAAATAATAAAGAGTAAAAAGAAAAAGAGAGAAATATTTAAAATAAATATTGAGCAACCTAATCCCAAGGGAGGGCTCAGCATGGGCCTGACCGCATAAAAGCCGAAGTAGAGAGAGATAAGGAAGCTCATGTGTGTAAATGTACCTGTAAATATAATAATAATATTTTACTCTAAAAATACAATAAAAATGGGCTTGTATTTATTTGTAGATATTTGTAAATACAAAATCAAAACAAAAATTGAAAAATTAAAAAGAAAAGAAAAATGTTCACCTTGCACATATTCACCATGTATATAGAACACTTATCTATATTTATTTCACCTTGTAAATAAATAAATTAAATCCCTAAAAATCTGTATATATATTCTATATTTCATGTTGTAAATAAATAAAATAAAAACTATCAAAAACAAAATAACATAAAAAGAACAAAATTAAAAACCAAAAAGAACATTGTACATATACCATGTATATAGATGTATATATCTATTTATTTCACCCTTGTATATAAATAATAAAAATAAAATAAAAATACCCTTTTATTACTAATTTTATGCTATAAATAAATAAAATATAAAATGGAATAAAAATGTACAAAAATAACAAATTAAAAATCAAAAATTAAAATCCTATATTGTATATATACCTATTTATATCACCCTAGTGTAAATACCTTATTTTTATTTCGAAAAATTAATTAAAAATCACAAAATAAATAGAAAAAAATAAAATAAACATTTTTCATGTTTTAAGTTTTTAATAATTCGACCATCCTCTATTTTTAAATGAATTTTCAAATATTTTCCAGGTGGCTGATTCCCATTGGTCCACGGGGACGTTGACCCCTCGGTCAACTCCCCCCCTTGGACCACTGCGTCTCAGATCTGAGTGCCTGACCCGACTTCTCCATTTACCCCACACTCGATCCGACACCCAAATACCTTAACCCCAGGCGCCGATTGATCCTTATTCATCCTAGATCCACGCCCGGGGTGGGTCTGAGGGATCCGAGCCGTGTGCGTCTTGCCCGATCCATTTCTTCTCGGACCCCCGGACATATATAGCCTCGCCTCCGGCAGCTTTGCTCCATATCTTTGGACCTCCCACTCGCAGCCAAGGAACTCCTTCGGTGAGCCTGAGTGACAGCGGTGCTCTTCAGAGTGGAAGCGAGGCTTGAGGACTTCAGGAAGCCTCTGATCCGGTGGCTTCGCCACCGTGCGCCGCCGCGAGCGCGCCCAGCCTCGGGAAGACGACGGTCCCTTGCAAGCAATGACTCCGGAGCACCAGCAACTCCAGCCCAGTCGATCTCCTCCGTCAGGTAGCCTCTTTAGCCCTTAGTTTAGCGTAGATTTGCATCTTTCGATTTCTGTAGCCGTAGCTCCGCCGCCTCCGCCCGTCATCTCCATCCATCCATTTGCCCATCCGACACCGCCACCACCTTCACGAGCCTCCTCCGCATCTTATCCACCTACCCATTCCCCCTGGCTCGCCCCGGAGAAGGGACTTCGGCCCTCCACCTCCGCCGCTCGCCGGAGGACCTCCATACCGCTTCATTCTTCATCGTTCACGTGCGCTGACGGGTCGAGGCTGTTTGCCCTCGACCCATCTTTCTTCCTATGCAGGTTAAATCGTCAGGAGAGCCTCATCTGGAGGCCAACAGCTCAGGCACAGGTGCTCCAGGTGTTCTTCGTCGCCAGAGCTCTCCAGGGCTCCCCGCCATCATCGGAGCTGACCATTGACTGCGGAGCCCCAAGGGGCATCTTTCCCACATCTCAGCAGCCGTCGAGGAGTCCCCACGCCCGAGTTTCGAGCCGACGAAGTTCGTCGGCCGTCAGTTCCTCCAGGACCCCTGCTAGTCGTCAGATCATCCTCTCGCTCCAGATTAGATCCCGACCATCCATTCGAGGAGCTTCTCCACCGTCAGATCCATCGGAGGACTGATCTGAGCCGCACGATCAGATGAAGAGGCACCAGTGACTCCAGAGCCGTCCGATCTCCACGTGCCGTCTTCTCCACCGTTGATCCACCGAGGGTTTAGCCTCAACGCACCAGATCCGTCAGATTAGCCACGTGGTGGACCCTCAATCGTTCGATCAGGCCCGCGTTTCTTGGTTAAAGGCGCCCTTATTCTCAGCCGTTAGATCATCTACGTGGCGTCACTTCAGCCGTCGACATTTAATAAGGGTAATTTCTTCTTAGGCCCTTAGCTTTTTAGTTATTTGTCTTTAGTCTTGTAAATATTTTCGAACATTATTTTAGTTTGGTACATTTGCATGTAGGACCTTGTCTTTTATTGTATTTGCTTTTATACCCCTGCCTGTAGTGTGCACGTGCATCGACACGTGATTTTGTGGGTTAATTGCATGTAGAGGCTTTATGTTTCAGGGTGTTAATGAATGAGTTAAAGTTTTTATTAATTGCAGATATACCCCTGTGAATGGTTTTAATGTGCATGTGCGTTTATTAGTGGGTATTTTACACTGAGGCCCCTGGACTTTTAATACTTGTTATTAAACAGTCCAGGAACCTTAGTTTCTTTGCAATTAGGTCCCTGAGTGCGCAGGACACGCGCCTCGCGCGTGTTTTCTTGAAGAAATTCACCGGACCCCCTAAACTTTTCACTATTTGCATTCAGGTCCCTGTGCACTGTACCCTTCTTTTTATTTGGAATAAAATAGCAAATTATCTCCAAATTTAATGAAAATTGGATACATGGCTCCTGCCATGGTGTAAAATTTTCTTTAATTTTTGGGGACATTTTTGATTGCATTTATTATTTTTAAAAATTCAAAAACAAGCTTTTTCTTTACTGTCTGACTTGAAAAATCACAAAAAAAATATTAAAACACCTCTAAAAATTACAAAAAAATTACTTAGTGTTTGTTTTACCTTGTTTGACATTCTGACCAATTTTGGTCATTTTTGATATATAAAACCCATAAAAATTGAAAAACACCTAAAAACCTATAAAAATTCTAATAACTAATTGAAAAATAAAAAAAATAATTCTGGTACCTAAACTTTTCTTTGTAGTTTCTACTATACAGGAAAATTACCTCCATCTGTTAATAGGGCCATTTTGCATTTTAAATTGGCCCTTGACACCTGGCTGGACAGTATCTTCATTTTTCTGCCTTGTTTGATTTTTATAAAATTCAATAAAAATCTAAAAAATACCAAAAGTTAACCAAAAAATAGTAAAAAATATAAAAAACATAAAAACATTTTTATTTGAATTTTCGAGTGAATTTTTAGTGATTTAATAATTGGTTGAATAGGCTTGTTTACTTGCTTACCTTATTTTCTTTATTAATTAAAAATCCAAAAAATAGAAAAATATTAAAAATCCACCAAAAATATTTGTTTATATTTTCTTCACTTTTCGACTACTTCATAGGCCGCAAGACCATCACGTGCTCCCTGAGTCCGACCCTGGTCGCTATGCCAGGCTAATCCAATAGCTAGGACCGCTATCGTGTTTCTTTGATTTTTATCTGATTTTGGTGGTCTGCACTTGATTTTCTTGATTGACCGAATTATTTCTGTCGATCCGGGTCGTAACGACCCTTGAGTGATTTTATATTTTATCCCGGATTGATTTGAGGGATTTTTCTTGTCATCAGAATGGCGCCGTTGCCGGAGAGCACGACTTAGTAGTCGGTTTTCGATTTTTCTCGCGGCTTTCTTTTCACGGCTTTTTGTATATATTTTTTGTATATATATTCTTGACATGTTTATACATTTATCTGGTCTGACCACTTTCTGTTTGTTTTCTTGCGAGGGCCTGAGGACCGAGGCGGCTTTCTTCGGAAGCCGAGCAACCACGGGAGTCAGATGCGGCTCCCTTCTCTACAGAGTCGCCGGAGGATGCGAGGAGCGAGCAGGAGTGCGGGAGCCGCGGAATAACAACGAGTTTAGAGTAGATTAGATTAGATTTCATTTCCTGCAATATTTGAACTGTTGTAATAATACAGGGACTAGAGAGAGAGATTCGGACTTTCGGGGTCTGTTTTGCCGAGCACCGGTGTGCTCGGGGGACCCCTTAGTTAGTCGGTTTTTCGTGGCTTTTCGCAGTTTTATTTCCTTCCTGCATTTTCCGGTTTCACGCGGATTTTCGAGCTCCTAGCCGTAGGATTTTCTGCTTGATTGTGACGTAAAAAAATTAGGATCCAAATACCCTAATATATCTGCCTGCACCTATAGATCGGTAATTAGACCAAAAACAAAAAAATAATAAGATAGCCATTCCATCACCTCCGAGCCTACGCGCCGTGAGCCTGCCCCGTTAAGCGCTTCTCCTTAACTCGACCTGTCGAGAAGAGGAGGGGTGGGTCTAGACCGGACTCTCTGGATTGGAGGCTGGTGTTCAGCTAACCGTTCTTTCGAGTAGCACTGTTGTTTAGGGACTCGGTTTTCCGCCTGCACCATTTAGGTAGTTTATTTCCTGTCTTTAAATTCTGCGCGGATCATCTTACATGTAGACTGTTGGAGTCAGGTACGCATTTCTTACTCTGTATGCATCATTGATTTTCGTGCATCGGCTTTTTCGTCTTCTCCCCCCTGTTTTGGACTTAATAACCAGGAGAACCGAAAAATTCATTAGGCATTTGTTTTAAAAAATACCTAAAAACAAAAACAATAAAATCGGGACTGCTAATTACACTTGACCTAAAAGACACCGGATTAAAAATTTTGTCCTGGGGAGAGTAACCCCCTTCTTGTTTAGTTTGGATGAGTGAGAGAGTGACCCACACCTTAGGATAGAGCCACATCCGGATTTTCCCAACTGATTACCAGCTTTCAGTACGGGACAGTCGGTTGAGAATTATCTGGATTCCTATTTTGCTCACGTAATCGCTCTGATAGACTGAATTATTACCTAAAATAAAATCGACAAGATAATTGACTGATCCCTTTCGGTTTTTAGCTCGTGTGCGTAGGTGAATCAGGAGTTTGCTTTTCTCATCTTGTGTGATTTCCAGATCCCTTCTGCTTTCCCCCATCTTCTTCTCTTCTTCTGTCTACCACCCACCCTCCCTTCAGTCTTCTTCTTCTCCTTCACCCCTGGATGATGGATCCCTCTCACCTCAAGCCGACTCTTGCGGCTTTTTCTTCACCATCTGACCATCAGTCCAATCCACCTTCTAGGGAGGTCGGATCTCCGACCAACCTCCCGCTCCCTCCCTCCCATCCCATTCATTACTGTGGGCATGCTGCGCCTGACGTACAAGGATACCAGACATAGCATATGCGAGACCCGGACGAGGCCATTGCTGAGTTGAGCGTGCACTCCGTTCGCGATCAGAGAGAGCAGTGGAGATCATCAGATAGATCTTATCCCAGATTGATGGAGGAGCAGACAGCACAGGGAGCTCAGTCAGCTTCTACATTTGGTCCTGTCGTCTTGGATTTGGATTACATCCAGCGACTGCCGACATTTTCCGGAGAGGCGCACGAAGAGCCCTATCTTCACCTGTCCGCATTCGAGGAGTTTTGCAGAGCACAAATATATTCGGATATCACTACAGAGGAGCTGATGAGGAGGACCTTCCAATTCACACTTCACGAGAGAGCCATGAGATGGCACCGACGATTGGGGAGGACATTCGATACGTGGGGAGAGTTACGCCGAGAGTTCTTACAGAGATACTTTCCCCAGCGTAGAGCAGAGTTTATGCGGTCTTTGATCACTGAGTTTTCAGTTGACCCCCAGGAGCCACTGCATGAGGCATGGCCGATGTTTCTTGACCTCTTGAGGAGATTTCCAGACCATGGACTTCCACTGATAGACTTGATAGAGATCTCCATGCAGGGGATGACCACAGAGCAGATAGCACTGGTGATTACCACATGTGGCGGTTCACACCACAGTTCCGACCTTCACTTACTGGATACCGTCTCGAGCTTACTTTCACAGAGATCTTCTTCACGAGATGCCTTAGTCGGAACACCACATGCGGACGTTGCAGTACCAGTGCGGTGTGTTGCAGTACATGAGGATTCAATTTCTACACACCAGCCCGAGAACTTGGATGCTCCAACACCACAGAGTACTGAGGAGATGACCGCGATAGCAGAGGTTCGTACCCAGAGTCTTCTCGAGTTCCCGTTGGCTTTCCAGCTGGATTTTGAGGAAGCTCCAGAGTTTCCAGCAGACGAGTCTTGGATATCAGATCTTCTGATACTCCAGGAACCGGAGGAGCCCCAGCTACTACATCCATTGATTCAGCCACTTCAGTTTCCAGTCTCGGAGGAGTCAGCTTCCTTTTTGCAGAGATACTTCTTGGATACCGACAGCTACCAGGACTCAGCCCAGCAGCCACAGCTCGATGAGGGACACCACTTTGAGAGTACAGACATAGAGAGTCCCATATTCGAGCCTTTTGTCCTTCACTCTAACGAGTTAGACACCTTTGCTGAGGACCAGTTGGCAACCAACATTGCCGCAGAGCGAGGATCAGCTGCAGACACTTTTCCAGCCTCCACGGTACTGACCCGTACCTTCTCCCACTTTCAGATTGCCGAGAGTGACATTTCAGATGATGATGCAGCCTGGTGCACAGAGTGAATACTTGACAGCAGTGCAGATGCCATTCTAGATCTTGATCCTCTATTGCTCACTTCTGATATTGCATCTCTTACCGAGGGTTATCTGCGGGAGGATGCCACACTCGATGAGTACTCGGTTTCACCTGCTGAGAGTATCTCCGATCTGACGGAGCACGAAACCGAGTCTTTAGATCCTTCTGATTCTGAGTCTTCTCACCTCGACGACCCTCGCGAGGATGAGCCCATCCTGGAGATATTCAATGATCTAACTGTTCTACTCCTATTTCATGCATCAGATATCATTTTTTTAGAGGGTCTCCTGATCTTGACTGCACATATCTTCTTGAGACACAGATTGACGTGGAGGATTCTATTATTGATCCATCCTTCTCCACGTTTGATTTCTTCGGCTCCACATAGCCTTTGCGCCCAGCTAGGGGCATAAAATCTAGCGCTTGTTGAGAGGCACCTCAACATTGTACCCTTTTGCATATACGTGTTTTGTCTTAGTTGATCTTTCTCTCTACCGAGTTTGTTTTCACCCCAGATCTCATTTAGGATTATCTTTGCTATACTTAGGATATTCCTCATCCTAAGTATAGGGGGTGGAAACACCGAGTTGTTCATTCGTTCTGTTTCATCACTTCTGTTGTTGCCTATACTTAAGGTTCTTCACCTTAAGTTTAGGGGGAGTGATACCATCTCACCTTGTATATATTTGTCATTCTTCGTCGTGTCTTGCTACCCCTGTTTTGCTTCCTATACTTAGGATACTTCACCCTAAGTATAGGGGGGGGGGGGCAGATTCTGTACATCCTTCACTCGGATTTCCCTTCATGTACAGCTTACTATACTTAGGATTACTTGATCCTAAGTATAGGGAGAAAAGCCGAGACTCTCTTGATCTTTTATTCATTCTATTCTTTGATTCATCTCTGTATATAGCCATTCCTTTTCACGTCCCTATACTAAGCACGAGTTATGTCTTCTTCATCGCTCTTGATCACTCTGAGGACATCGTTCGAGCTAAGTATAAGGGGATGTGTATATATTTCATATATACTTTATCCATAACTCGTACTTTGTGTGAGTGTGTGAATAAATAAAAATGGCTAAAAACCCATAAAATTTAAAATTTTTCTCCCTTGTATATAAAATTCATCTTGCACATACCTATTTATTTATACAAATTATTTTTGTACAAATGCTTGTAAAATGATTTGTGTAAAGGATTTGTAAATATTTTCATATCAAAATTATGTATATAATACAAAATTTTTCCAAAATGTTTTGAAAACAAAAAGTTTGCAAAAACCTTGTGTAAATGTTTGTAAATATTTTTGCAAAACTTGCATTCATGCATACATTCATGGTTTCAAAACATTTTTCAAAATTTTGCACGATTGTAAACATTTGTAAATAGCATCTTTGTAAATATTTGTATAGTTTTTCCTGAATGATAGTTGACATTTAAACTAGCCTGGAATTAAATTGGGAAATGGAGCTGGATTAAGATCTTAATCCACCTAATTCTAAGAGGAACCTTATATGGCTTAGGGTTAAGGCTTTTCATGTCCATTGGGACTTAATTCTTTGAGTCCACTAGGCTATGAGCATATGTCATCTTGATGAGCCTAAGTAGAGCACTTAACAACACACGCATGACTCTTAGAGACAATGGCTTGACTTGCACCAGCACTTTACACATAGCTCTCCACGGATGAGGTGGCGAGGAGGCAATCTCCTTTGGCTTGGGGTAGCATATGAGGGTAGTACTTCTAGGCGAAACCTCTCTTCTTCTTCTAATGAAGGAAGTGCGCCTCAACTTGGTCTAGTGGTGATGAAGTCTAAAGACAGAAGCCGTGGGTTGCAATAAAGCTTCAAAAGAGGGATAGTCTACTGGCTCAAGAGGAAAAACTTCTTGTATATATGCTGCACCATGTAGATATGTTGTACAGTTGCACATGAAAAAAATAAAATAAAATAAAAAAATGTGCAAAAAGAAAAAGAACTCCAAAAAAGTGGTGGGTCGGATTGAAAATTTAATAACCCCACCAGAGTGTATATAATCAAATAAAGCAAAAGCTTATGGTATCCATGTTACATCTCATGAAGCTTGCAGCGGGAGACTTAGCTACACTGGTTGGGCTCCCAAGGATACGTGGCTACACTGGCCATGGTTCATTCTTCATCTTCTTTCCCCCTCTTCTTGAGCCGGTTGCACTTGAACTTAGAAGGGAATACCCCGCTTCTCGAGAAAAGAGTTGCTAGACCGAGGCATTAGAGTTACCAGGTTGGGGGAGGTTGTCTCTTTGTTACTTCTGAGGTGGGGAGCTACATATCACTTACACTGCATGGAAAGATTCATGGTCATTAGAGTTTGTGTATGTGGACTTGTTCTGATCTGGTTTATTGAGGAGTCTTGTCCATAGATTGGTGGAACTTAGAGGCCGTTGAGTTTTAAGCTTAAATCCAAATAAGGTTCTGACACATTAATAATCCAAAGATCTGATCGAGCTCCATATTTCAATTTAATGAAGGCAAGTTTAATAATTAGCCTTAATCCATGTATATTCTCCTCTTTTTCTTTTTCTTTCTCTTTTTCACTTCTTTTTCAAATAAGTGTTTGCTAAGGGACTAGCAAAGTTAAGTATAGGGGGGTGATGAATACTCATTCATCACTCTTTATTCTTATATTTTAGCTACAAAAACCTTCGCAAATACATGTATATGTTTGTAAATACAAATAATTAACAAAAGGCATGCATAGTGTAAAAAGTAATAATTAGCATGTTTTTGTGCAAAAATAAAAGAATAAAGAGTAAAAAGAAAAAGAGGGAAATATTTAGAATAAATATTGAGCAACCTAATCCCAAGGGAGGGATCAGCATGGGCCTGATCGCATAAAAGCCGAAGTAGAGAGAGATAAGGAAGCTCATGTGTGTAAATATACCTGTAAATATAATAATAATATTTTCCCCTAAAAATACAATAAAAATGGGCTTGTATTTATTTGTAGATATTTGTAAATACAAAATCAAAACAAAAATTGAAAAATTAAAAAGAAAAGAAAAATGTTCACCTTGCACATATTCACCATGTATATAGAACACTTATCTATATTTATTTCACCTTGTAAATAAATAAATTAAAATCCCTAAAAATCTATATATATTCTATATTTCATGTTGTAAATAAATAAAATAAAAACCATCAAAAACAAAATAAAATAAAAAGAACAAAATTAAAAACCAAAAAGAACATTGTACATATACCATGTATATAGATGTATATATCTATTTATTTCACCCTTGTATATAAATAATAAAAATAAAATAAAAATACCCTTTTATTCCTAATTTTATGCTATAAATAAATAAAATATAAAATGGGAATAAAAATGTACAAAAATAACAAATTAAAAATCAAAAATTAAAATCCTATATTGTATATATACCTATATATAGCACCCTAGTGTAAATACCTTATTTTTATTTCGAAAAATTAATTAAAAATCACAAAAAAATAGAAAAAAAAATAAAATAAACATTTTTCATGTTTTAAGTTTTTAATAATTCGGACATCCTCTATTTTTAAATGAATTTTCAAATATTTTCCAGGTGGCTGATTCCCATTGGTCCACGGGGACGTTGACCCCCCGGTCAACTCCCCCCCTTGGACCACTGCGTCTCGGATCTGAGTGCCTGACCCGACTTCTCCATTTACCCCACACTCGATCCGACACCCAAATACCTTAACCCCAGACTTAGATTAATCGTTGTTTATCCTAGATCCACACCCGGGGTGGGTCTGAGGGATCCGAGTCGTGTGCGTCTCGCCCGATCCATTTCTTCTCGGACCCCTGGACATATATAGCCTCGCCTCCGGCAGCTTTGCTCCTTATCTTTGGACCTCCCACTCGTAGCCAAGGAACTCCTCCGGTGAGCCTGAGTGACAGCGGTGCTCTTCGGAGTGGAAGCGAGGCTCGAGGACTTCGGGAAGCCTCTGATCCGGTGGCTTCGCCGCCGTGCACCGCCGCGAGCGCGCCCAGCCTCGGGAAGACGACGGTCCCTTGCAGGCAACGACCCCGGAGCACCAGCAGCTCCAGCCCAGTCGATCTCCTCCACCGGGTAGCCTCTTTAGCCCTTAGTTTAGCGTAGATTTGCATCTTTCGATTTCTGTAGCCGTAGCTCCGCCGCCTCCGCCTGTCGTCTCCGTCCATCCATTTGCCCATCCGACACTGCCACCACCTTCATGAGCCTCCTCCACATCTTCTCCACCTACCCATTCCCCCTGGCTTGCCCCGGAGCAGGGACTTAGGCCCTCCACCTCCGCCGCTCGCCGGAGGACCGCCATACCGCTTCATTCTTCATCGTTCACGTGCGCTGACGGGTCGAGGCAGTTTGCCCTCGACCCATCTTTCTTCCTATGCAGGTTAAATCGTCAGGAGAGCCTCATCTGGAGGCCAACAGCTCAGGCACAGGTGCTCCAGGTGTTCTTCGTCGACGGAGCTCTCCAGGGCTCCCCGCCATCATCGGTGCTGACCATTGACTGCGGAGCCCCAAGGGGCATCTTTCCCGCATCTCAGCAGCCGTCGAGGAGTCCTCACGCCCGAGTTTCGAGCCGACGAAGTTCGCCGGCCGTCAGTTCCTCCAGGACCCTCGCTAGCCGTCAGATCGTCTTCTCGCTCCAGATTAGATCCCGGCCATCCATTCGAGGAGCTTTACCACCGTCAGATCCATCGGAGGACTGATCTGAGCCGTACGATCAGATGAAGAGGCACCAGTGACTCTCAACCGTTTGATCAGGCCCGCGTTTCTTGGTTAAAGGCGCCCTTATTCTCAGCCGTTAGATCATCTACGTGGCGTCACTTCAGCCGTCGACATTTAATAAGGGTAATTTCTTCTTAGGCCCTTAGTTTTTTAGTTATTTGTCTTTAGTCCTGTAAATATTTTCGAACGTTATTTTAGTTTGGTACATTTGCATGTAGGACCTTGTCTTTTATCGTATTTGCTTTTATACCCCTGCCTGTAGTGTGCACGTGCATCGACACGTGATTTTGTGGGTTAATTGCATGTAGAGGCTTTATGTTTCAGGGTGTTAATGAATGACTTATAGTTTTTATTAATTGCATATATACCCCTGTGAATGGTTTTAATGTGCATGTGCGTTTATTAGTGGGTATTTTACACTGAGGCCCCTGGACTTTTAATACTTGTTATTAAACAGTCCAGGAACCTTAGTTTCTTTGCAATTAGGTCCCTGAGTGCCCAGGACACGCGCCTCGCGCATGTTTTCTTGAAGAAATTGCAGCGGACCCCCTAAACTTTTCACTATTTGCGTACAGGTCCCTGTGCACTGTACCCTTCTTTTTATTTTGAATAAAATAGCAAATTATCTCCAAATTTAATGAAAATTAGACACATGACTCCTGCCATGGTGTAAAATTTTCTATAATTTTTGGAGACATTTTTTATTGCATTTATTATTTTTAAAAATTCAAAAACAAGCTTTTTCTTTACTGTCTGACTTGCAAAATCACAAAAAATATTAAAACACCTCTAAAAATTACAAACAAATTACTTAGTGTTTGTTTTACCTTGTTTGAGTTTCGGACCAATTTTGGTCATTTTTGGATATATAAAACCCATAAAAATTGAAAACACCTAAAAACATATAAAAATTCTAGTAATTAATTGAAAAATCAAAAAATAATAATTCTGGTGCCTAAAATTTCTTGGTAGTTTCTACTATACAGGAAAATTACCTCCAGGTGTTAATAGGGCCATTTTGCATTTTAAATTGGCCCTTGACACCTGGCTGGACAGTACCTTCATTTTTCTGCCTTGTTTGATTTTTATAAAATTCAATAAAAATCTAAAAAATACCAAAATACTTTATTTTCTTTATTAATTAAAAATCCAAAAAAATATAAAAATATTAAAAATCCACCAAAAAATATGTGTTTATATTTTCTTCACTTTTTGACTACTTCGTAGACCACAAGGCCATCACGTGCTCCCTAAGTCCGACCCTGGTCGCTATACGAGGCTAATCCAATAGCAGGATCGCTATCGTGTTTCTTTGATTTTTATCTGATTTTGGTGGTTTGCACTTGATTTTCTTGATTGAATGAATTATTTCTCTCGATCCGGGTCGCAACGACTCTTGAGTGATTTTATATTTTATCCCGAATTGATTTGAGGGATTTTTCGTGTCATCAGTGGATAATTTTGCAAGGGATATTCACTAATTATTTATGAATTAATTTAGTGAATAATATTGCATACAAATTAAAGATAATTGAAATAAATAAAAGAGATGGATAAAACACCACCCAAATGAGGTGGCGCCACCCATGACTTGGTCATGTGTGACGCCCCATCTATTTGGGGTGGATTATCATCCCATTTTATTATTATCCTATTATCTTGTGTTTATTAATTTATGTTAAATTAAATTATGTTGATAATGTTTCAACATATATTTGATTTAAATATAAATTAATATTGTTGTTTTTTAGCCAACAACAATCTTGGCCATTGATTAGTACATAGATCACCATGACCGTTGGATCTATGTGTCCCATAGATTGAGATCCATTGGATCCTAAACTAATATAAAAAGGGGGCTAACCTAGCCTTTCAAGGTACATTATTAAGAGTTGTAGAAACCTACTACTCTCTCTCTCTCTCATTCTCGCCTACCCTCTCTCTCTCTCTATTCAAGGTGGCCGTCCACTTTGTGCATTGAGAAGGAGAGTCTCTCGCCTTCGCCTTCGACGACTCGAGGATCTCCTTCTTCTTTGGAGTTGCTTGCTCTAAAGGAAGACGACGGATTTCGTTTGACGAAATCAGGGGATTCATTACTTGGATCTTCATCGAGGATTGCGGGAGGTTCGCGTCTCATCATCGCGCCCATAAGTGCATTCTTCGTGGATCGGACTTAAGACAGGAGGATCTCTTGTTTGGGATCTCACGATTACAACCACGCTCCAAGAGATATTCCTTATACTTTGTGATTTGATGAAACGATCCGAGAAATATTCTCGTGATCATGTGTTTCATCTCTTGTTGAAAAAATTTTAATTTCCGCCGCATCTTGTGACTACTGCGACTACTTGCCCCGATTCCATATGATGTGATCGACATGCTTTCGTGATGCGCTTGAGGATTCTCTATATACTTCAAGCGGTATCAGAGCCTTAGGTCGAATAAGGTTTTGAATATGATCCATAGACCTAGGATAACTTGGGTTTGAAAATGTCGCGAAATTTTTGTCGCATTTCTATTTTCGCACCTATGTCTAATTGAAATTTTCAGCACTGTTTAAATTGTTTAAACACGAAATTTGCAATTGAATTTTATTCCCTATTAATTGAGGAAACCATAGGATCCGAGTTTACGAAATTTGAATTTCATTTGCTCAAGATATGATCTTTTGAATATGCATATATTCACTGTTGCGGGAACTACGAATCTAAACGTGATTAATGAGTTAATTACTGTTTTGATCTGCCTCGAAATACGTGAATTATCACTTAGGTTCTTTAATAAATCAAATTGGCAATATTAGGAAACTGATTTTGCATTTTTTGGATTTAATTGATCAAGATAAGTTAATTTTAGTGATTGGGGGTCACTGCTGGAAATTGACATCTTTCGATCATGAACCTTGTGATAAGTCATTCAAATATGATGATGAAAATTATTTAATTTTCTGAAATAATTAGTGATAAATATGTGTGAAATATTTAAAGAGATAATTATTTCATTGAATGACATTTGCCAAAATCATAATGATAAGATAATTGATCTTAATCATTGGTTGATATGAAATCATCAACAAACTTTTTTTTTTATTTTCATGAAGAACCTTAGTTTATCCTACAATAGTTGTAGGACAACTTTTACATGAAAACCCTCTTGCTTGAATAGGATTGGAGATTTGTTTAGCAAATCTCCTTATAATATAATCAAAATTGTTTTGATGTATATTATATGGTATAATTTCGGTTGAAAAACCGATGAGCATCTCAAAGTACATGATGATCTATCTGGCATTATCCTTTCCTGTGGTGGATATGGTGCCTAGTCGAAGAGCATTGGGGTCGCGGGTTGCAACGTATGTGATCCATCCTACTCTCGTCGGTATTGGCCATGACAGCGGGTAGGGACTCGATAATGCCGAAGAAGTCAAAGTGTATTTTTTTCTAATTATTAAAATACAAATAATACGTACTTTGAGATTATACCTACTATTCAAGTAATAATCAAGTTATTTGATTGATGATTGGATTAATGATTAATTTAATGTGATTAAATTAATTATCTCCAATAAACACTCTATTATGAATAGATGTGTAATTCCCTTAGAAGAATTAATTATGTGAATACGATTCACGATAATTAATTATAAAATTTGAATATGAGGTGGAGGATCACATAAATGACATCCATGGTCTCCCGTCAAGGCGAAGGGTTCCATCGCCAGGGATTGTATGTAGGAGACGCCTGTCCGAAGTGACAGCTCTTGTATGCAAGCGCATTTGGATCGGGCTCTTTGCTTCTCGAAAGAGTAAGGTCGTATGTGTAGTGACCCCAATATCGAGTCCTCATATTATTGGGTCGATATTGGATTGCGCATAGCGAGTTCTAATCCTGTTGACGGTTGCTTCAATTAGCAACGGGTCAACATCATCTTAGGGGTGGTGGGTCCGGGTGTTAAAGATCGAATTGGGAATGCAAGTTGGACTTGCAAGGCGGAATGACTTCCCGCTTTTTTTATCGGAGTCGCAAGTTCTCATATTATTGGGATGTGACAAAGATAGGAAAGGAGATCCCAGATCTTGCTAGAGATATAATGGTAAGAATATCTCTTACATTGAAAGTAATTAAGGGAATGAACTTTCATTGTTGACAAGGCAAGACAACTTTGATATAAAAATTCCTAAATCAAAGTAAAAACATGTATACATAATATATATACCCTTATGCAAATTTCTTATTTCAGATAATCGTTCATTAAACCCACTCAATGTTATACTCAATAATAACCAGTAAAATATCATGGATTGGACTCATGATCCAGATATTGTACTTACAATTGGACACATAATGTATGTGGTTGCAATGTGCAAGTTTCCTCAACATAATGAGGAATGGCAATTAACTAAGATAATAAGACATCACCTTAGGGTTTGTATGTCTCTGTAGTTTTGATCTTTCATCGAGTGTACTTTGGAAGTGACATGTCGATGATGATCGCAATTGTCAAATTAATCCTTGTAAAATCTAAGAAGATATTCTGGCAAACATATGTGCTCTAGACATTTAATTATGAATGACATGGTTCTCTGCATTATGCAGAATGGTAGCTCGAAAGAGATGATGTATTCAAAATGTTTGAATATCTACCTGAACCCAAAAGTTAAGATGTATGTAGATATGATCATTCTACTATCTACACTCAAGTTATTCATGAAGCTTCATAATAATCATTTTTGTATGAATTTAATGAAGCATGTATAAAATGTTGAAGTGCTCTTGTATTGAAATCCTTTGAATTCAACATAAGAGATTCTTTGTCTCGAACAATGGTTGTTTATAGATGAAGAGAGCGCAGTGGAAGCATGTGTCGGACCCGAGTAAGAAGGAAAGTCAAAGAGTTGACCTACTTCTGTGACTTCTATATGACATCCAGAGAGTTGGATGAATGCCAATAGTGCAATAAATTGATGTGTTGATAGTATGACTATCAAATCTATCTAAAATCCTTAGTGAAGGACTCAGATAGAGCATCGAAATAATCTACATATAATCATTGACTTTGACTTACTTATTTCATAAGATAAAGTCTGATAATTGTATCCCAATCTTCTAATGACACTTGCAATTGGTTGCATATATATATATATATATATATATATATTAGAAGATTAGAAATTTGATCTTAAGGTTTAATAGTCATCTACATGGATATTGATGCAATTGTTGCAACAATCTCTATTGGATAGATGGACTTCATATTCTCAGTGGGAGAGCCCTTAGTCTTGGAGAATGTCTCTAGGACCTAGATACAAGAATACACTCATAGTTTATTTCTAAATGTTGGAAATAAACATGAATTCTGGAATAAGCCTATCATAAAGAGTTATGATGGATATATTTCAGACAGTAATCTGGCATCTAGTGGACTCTACTAAATTAGAAAATTAATGAATGGTTCACTAAGATTTCTAATACTGAAAATTAATCCTTGATAGATTAATAGGAGGATGAAGATCATTTGACAATGATTTGGCATCAAGTTTGGACATATGTCTACTGATGAGATCAATAGACTGGTAAGATATGAAACTTTAGAATGTCTAAAATTTCAAATCTTGCATACTTGTGAATATAGTATTCAAAGTAAAATGTCCAATACACCCTTCTCTGGGAAAGGTGTAAGATGTCAAGGTATTCGAGATCTCATACATATTGATGTATGAGGATCATCTATATCGTAGTAAACATTATGGATATGTGATATCTATTGATGATTATGTATGATATAAGACTTCTTCTCTTCACCTGAGAAACCTTTGAAATGTTCAAAGATTTCACAATTTTGGTTTAGAACCAAAATTTGAAGGAAGATTAAATGAATTTGATCTAACCAAGGTAGCAAGTACCTATTAGATGAATTCAAAAAGAATACCTCATGAAGATATGAATATCATTTCTATCTCAATCCCCCCAACACAACTAAACTCAATGGAGTTGTATGGAGATACAATTGGATCATGTGTGACATGATTTGATCAATGATGAATTTTAGCATAATTATCCCTTAGTTTACAGGTATATATGTGTAGTAGAGACTACAACATATATCCTTAATAAGGTTCCATGCATGTAAACTGGAATCCAACACTTGAGAGTGCTACTTCATTAGGAAAATAAAGGAAGGTATTGGATACCTACTTTATAACCCTGAGATTCTTAAAAGATCTCATCTTTGAGAATGTGATTCTTAGAATATGAATATCTTGAGAATCAAGATAAAAAAAATGAAGTGCAGGAACTCATTTGATCTTGAGAAGATAATGAGGTTCCCGAAATCGGAAATTGAAACGACAATTAAAGATGAAGCACTAATACCTCTTCAAAATGAGTTTGAGGATGTATTCCATATGTCAGTTAAGTCTGACAATAATAGGACTTCATGTAATGAAGCTCCTGAGGATCATGACATGGAAAGATGGATATTAGTAATAAAGTCTAAAGTAGACTTCATATACAAGTGTTGTATATGGACCCTCGAGGATCCACCTATAAGGGTAAGACCCGATAAGGTGTAAATGGATCTTCAAGAGAAGAGGGAACCTGATGAGAAGGTAGAGACCTTCAAAGCACGGTTCGTAGCCATTAGCTACACACCGGAAGAGAAGACATTGCTTGCAATGAGACTTTCTCTTCGGTGACCATGCTTAAAATCATTAGAATATTGCTAACCTTAGCTACACAACTTGACTATTGCATCTTCAAGATGTAAGTCAAGATTGCATTCCTCTAAGAATAACTCTCTGAGGATATTCACATGAAGTAGCCCCAGGACTTCATGATTTGGGAAAGTAAGCTGTGAAAGCTAAAGAAATCCATCTATGGACTCAAATAAGCTTCTTGAATTTGGACCATAAGATTTGATGAAATTATAAATGTTTTGATTTCAGATAGAATCTTGATGAGCCGTGTGAAGCTTAGTGGGAGTGCCTTTGTGTTCATCATGTTAAATGTAGATAATATCCTAATCATTTGGAATGATATAAGAATGATAAGTGTTTTATAGACTGGCTATTCCATATCTTGAAATATCAAGGATACCTCTTAGATCTTAGTTCTGAAGTTGTTCAAAAGCAAAGAGAAGATGATATTGGGACTGTCACATTTGTAGTACACCTTGGACAAGTTCCACTATTGGAAAATCCCAAGGAAGGATTCCTTCCCTTAAGACATGGTACTGACCTGT
This sequence comes from Ottelia alismoides, assembly GCA_037367405.1. Classification (NCBI taxonomy): domain Eukaryota; kingdom Viridiplantae; phylum Streptophyta; class Magnoliopsida; order Alismatales; family Hydrocharitaceae; genus Ottelia; species Ottelia alismoides. Next base: position 915,680 of record JAZKJV010011467.1, read on the forward strand.
CTAAAGGAATAACACCTTAAAGAGTTGAGGAAGTGAATGCTAGAACTGTTTACACTTGTGTATCAGTTACGAGAAGCTAAGTGTATGCTAGATGTGTACAAAAGCCAGATATCTGCCATGCAGTGGGAGTAGTAAACTGTTACTAATCCTACTATGGAGAGAAAACACTTGATTGCAGTAATAACAAAGTCTTCATAGGTGACAAGATTTTTGAGATAGTGATCTCAAAGTCATATCTTCAAAAGCTTAAGACTTTACAGATAGAGATCTAAAAGGTCTTAACTGCGAATACCTTAGGAGATAGAGATCTCCAGGAATAAGGGTACTCTGATAAGGATAATAGAAATTACACACTGGTTATTATAATAATTATTGAGCAATAGTGTCAAGGACACTATAATTGCCTTATCAAGATTGAGTATTGGTTGCATAAGATGCAACATTCGCATTGGATGCGAGCATTGTTATCTAGAGATATGCAAGTGCCGTAAAAGGACTTGGCATAGTCTTTTGGGAACAAAGTGATTGACCAGCTTACCTAGCTATTTCTAAATGGCCTATGATTGTCACACGAGTGTGGGTTTAAACGATTATCCCATTAATGGCTCTTTGGGCTAGTGGAAGATTGTTGGACATGCGAGCCATTATGCAATAAATGTTATTGCGAATATCATTCCCTGATCTAAAATGAAGAATAATTAATTTGCATAATAGGTCCCTTAGTACAATTAGAGTTATGTACCATGGCTATCTTAATGATCATACAACTGTTGATTCAATTATTGAATCATAGAGGTTGGTGCTTGGATGAATATCTAAAGAGTTAGATTGGGGACTCATCAAGCACCGTCAAATGATTGTTAAGATGTGATCTCCAGCCTGAGTAGGAGATGGAAATCCTTTCTCACATAGGCTGATATCTGACCGACCTCTTGATGCAGGTCCTCTGCATAGAAAAAGAGATTCGGAGGTGTCAGATTAGTTAGGTCAAAGCGTTGACTTAACGAGATCGAGATAACCAAAGTCCTATGTCGTATGCTGTCACGATATAGGAACGCATCCTTTGACTGGAGACAGATGCGTTACTATATGTCTGAATATGTACATTTGGCAGACCGATAAATTGATGACCTAACCAAGGTCTATACACTGGTGCGTTGGTGTGCATATAAGGGCATATGAGCAATACGATCTCTCAAAGGGATCATACAGGTTCATTACTGAATCGGAAGACATGAGCTCACTCGTGAGATATTGGAAAGAATCAAATTCCGTTCATGGTCGTCTCGCTTTGGAAGCTTGACTGAATTTGTAGGTTTGATATATACTTTTGGAAAGTATATGATCAAGACCTAGGTATGATATATGCTTTTGGAAAGTATATGATAGATACCAAATCCCAATGATCAAATGAGAAACTTACTGATAAAACCTTGAAGAATATAGTATAAAATTGATCTTGATCTTCAGGTTGATCATAGGTCTTCCAGTATGTAGGATGTACAGGTATTGGGAATACTTGAGGGTGATGTGATCATAAACGATTGTATAATCATGACGCTTCCATTCCGAGGGAGTGATGAAACAGGTTTGGATTTTAGTGACTCCTCTCGATAGAGAAGGAATCTGATCTTGGTCCAAATGTTGGACATTGGTCTGAATGAGATTCAGATGCAATGAGAAGATTAGACTTGCGGTCTTGATTTAATCAAGCATCTATGGGAGGTTCGTAAGATCTGGATTTGAGATGAGATCTCAACATCCAAGTCACTATACGTGGAACAATACAATCGCCATGTCCGCAGATACTTCATTTGATGAATTACATATCCAAGCAAGGACTTGATGATCAAATGAGATTTAATCATCAAGTATAATACGAATGAGATTTATATTGTGAGAATAATTATCCAAGATAATTAAATGGGATTTAATTATCAAGGATGGGAGAATGTGGATAATACTATCCATGATATTTGTGTATTATAAATATGATTTATAATATACATATATTGAAGAGAGAGAAATTTTGTGAATAGCATTTGTTAATTATAAATGCAATTTACAAATTAATTTGGGTTGTGAATATGATTCACATATTTATCAATGGCATGATTGAAATACTCACAAATTATTTTGGAATTAATTTGGTGGATAATTTTATAATGAATATTCACTAATTAATTATGAATTAATTTTGTGAATAATATTGCATACAAATTAAAGATAATTGGATTAAATAAAAGGGATGGATAAAATACTACCCAAATGAGGTGGCGCCACCCATGACTTGGTCATGGGTGACGCCCCATCTATTTGGGGTGGATTATCATCCCATTTTATTATTATCCTATTATCTTGTGTTTATTCATTTATGTTAAATTAAATTATGTTGATAATGTTACAACATATATTTGATTTAAATATAAATTAATATTGCTATTTTTAGCCAACAACAATCTTGACCATTGATTAATACATAGATCACCATGGTCGTTGGATCTATGTGTCCCATGGATTGAGATCCATTGGATCCTAAACTAATATAAAAGGAGGGCTAACCTAGCCTTTCAAGGTACATTACTAAGAGTTGTAGAAACCTACTGATAAACACAGATTATCGTAGGTCTAAAGAGTATGTCTCACACAAGGCGGAGACAACCGATGTCGATGCGGCGACCCACAATAAAGTGTATTTAATCAACAATTAACCCACACTAAAGATCAATAAATTAGAACTAATGTGGAGTTAAAATTTATTTTTAACTCTGCACAAAATGTATAGCAAGCAAGTATGCAGAGAGTTCGAACACAGGGAGCAAGCAGGGTAAATCCACAAAATGTGCTAAAGTGTGTGTGAAGTGAAGTGTCTACACTAAGCAAACAAGCAACTACAATTTTTGTGGGTTTTTAATTTTTATATTTTTATATTTTTTTTATTTTAATTTTTTTTGTTTTGTATTTTGATTTTTAATTTTCTGATTTTTATAATTTTATATTTTATATTTTTTTTCTTTTTCAATATTGGAATTTAAAGACAATGGAATAAAAGACAAGAGAGAATATTTATAAAACTAAGTAAAAATTACCAAAAATTCAGAAACAAATTGTTTTTAGTCTTTTTAGGGTTTTTTACTGTTTTTGTGATTTTTGGGGATTTTTCAAGGTGTTTTTGATATTTTTTAAATACTGAAATAAAGCGAAACAGTGCAAATAAGGCTGGCTGTGAATAAAATGAGATTTAAAAATAGCAACCAGTACTCAAAATTTTCACACTATTTTTCGAATAAGAAGAACAAAATGAGGAACAAACAGAACCTGAATTTGTAATTTTTGGAGTTTTCCTTGATTTTATATATTTTTTTGAAGTTTTTGAGTGTTTTTAAAATTTTAGTGTTTTTCTTTTGAGATTTTTGGTGATTTTTGGACTGACACTAAAATAGGATAAAATAAACACTAGGTGATTTTTTTGGAATTTTTGGAGGTGTTATTATATTTTTTTGGTATTTTCTAAGCTAGACAGTGCACAAAAAGCAAGTTTTTGATTTTTAATAAATGTGCAAATAGAATAAAATCAAAAACTGAAGTGATAGCGTAGAAGTACACGTGTCCAGGAACTAAACCCTATTTTTGTGGAATTTTTGGACTTAAAATGATAGGCTAAATAATTAGAGCAAACATCCAAACATTAAACAGTCCGGGCAGGGGTATAAGTGCAAATAATAAAACATCCAGGGGCATACATGCAATTTTCCACAAAAGTTTACACTAAAACTTGCATTTACTAGATTAAAAACAAATTACAAATCCCTGGAGGGCCTGAGCGCAAAATGTCCAAGCAAAGCACGTGTGAACCACGCGCCTGGCAGGGACTTAATAACAATATCCAAAAAGGTCTGGGGTCTGTATGCAAAATACCCAAAATATTTAACGCTGATATGAAAGTTCAGGGACTAATTAGAAATAGCAAGACCCTAGAGGGTCCCTCAGCAAAATGCCCACACCTCACGTGAACTGGTCACGTGAGGTGACGTGGCAAGGGACCTGGAGGCAATATTTAAAAGCTTGGGGGTCTCTATGCAAATATTACAAAAATATTTAAACTACGCAACACAGTTTTTGGACTGAATAGAAATTACAAAATAAGCGGGGGTTGACTGCAAAATACCCTCGCTTAGGCGATCCGACGGCTGATGGCAAGCCACTTAGACACGTGGCACTTGATGGACGGCCGATGTCGTTTCGCTCGTGGACGTCTGGGATTAGATCTCGGCTGAGATCGACGGTGGCTGGGTCTTCAAGATCGGACGGTCCACGATCTGTCTGGAGCTCCGCCTCGATCCAACGGTGACGAAGGTCGGAGCAAGAACCGCGACGAACTCCGGCGAACCGAAGTTCTCTGAGGTCAAGCTCCGTCTCTGATGGGCTTTTTGGCTTCAAAATGGGGCTGGAGGCTCCTCAGGTCTTCGTCTATCTCCTGGGGGTGTCAAAATGCCGCGGCGGCGACCGAGGTGCTCAGGCGAAGGTGGCGGAGCTGGGGAGACCGACCAAGGTCCGGCGAGCGTCAAAACTGCACCCAGGTGCGATTCAACTGGCGTTGACCTGCAAAAGATGGTGAGAAGGCCCAGGGCAAATTGCCTGGGCCGCGCGGAGGCGTGGGGATGCGTGGATCGAAGGGGTGGAGATCGGCCGGAGGTGCGCTCCGGCCGTGTGAAGGGATCTGGCGAATGAAGCTACGAAACTCGGATTTTTTTTGGTTGTTTTTGATCCTAAGGATGACAGGAACTAAATGCAAGAAATGAAAGAGCGGGGTGATGCCCTCAATGGCCGAAGCCAGAGGAGATAGGGTTACCTCGACCGCCGGGTTGCGGGAGGTGGTGGAGGCTCCTCCGACTTCCAGCGCCTTGGCTGAAGAGCTTGGTGTGGAGCTGTCACCTCCAGGGGGCTCAAGAGCGCGAAAATGGCGTAGAAGGGTGGACCGAAGGGACTCAACCGAGGGAAGGAAGTGAGGGGTTGGTATTTGAAGGGAGTTGAGGGCGTGACTTCGAGGCGCGATCACGGGTAGAGGAAGAAGATCTAGGCAGATCTGAGAAGTCGGCGATGGAGATGGATCAAAGAGGCACAACTTCCATGAAGGAAGCGACGGCAAAGGAGGGACGAGTCGGTCTAGGAAAGTCCACCAAGGCGGGCAAAAACCCAGGCGCGACAGAGCTACAGTGGACGAAGGACGTCCAGTTGACCTAGGTCAACTGGCACCTTCTCCTGATTGGTCCACGTGGACCAATCAGGAAAAATCCCCTAGAAATGTTTTATTAATTAAATTAAAAATAGAATTAAGCCGAACTAAATTATTATTATAAAATAAAAAATGTTTAATTTTTTATGTAGTATTTTATTCCGATTTTTATTTATTTTTATGAATGATATTTTTACAAGTTTACATTTATACCCCTAATAGGTATATTATCTATATATTTTAGTATTTTATTTTTATTTTGTGTATTTTATTTATTTATTTATTTTTGTTATCTATTTTCTAAAATTATAGGATACTTTTATATACACAAATATATTTTTATTTTATTTTTATGATATGTTTTGTGTATTTAATAAAATATAAAGGTGTTTTATACAGGTATAAGTATATGTAATGTATCTATGTACTCTATTATACCAGTATTTTTATTTTGTATTTTATTTAGGCTTTTATTCTTATTTTATTGTACATAATTATTATAAGTATTATGTACAATATTATAAAAATATAAAAATATAAAAATAATGGATAAAGAATAAATTGAATATTTTATTCGGTACACTGTACAATGTGGGTCCAAAACTCAACTTTCAAACCGTAGATCCGCCAAATGCGAAACCACCACCATTGGATAGATTATTTTATTCTATATACAATTAAAGGTGAGTATGCTGCATTTGGATTTGTCAGTTGTGAGATACGGGTCTGGGAAGTTGGGATTCTGGATTTTTATTCAGCCCATAACTTTTTGTCTGTACATTATTTTTCTGTGAAATCAATTTTGTATTTTTCTATATAAAATTATCTACAACTTTCATGTACAAAGTTTCTTTATTTGATGTATAAAAAGTGGAACCAAAAATAAGTCCCAAAATGAATAAAGAATGAATGAAATAAAATAGGTATTTGACCCTTATCTCCCCCTACTTTATTCCTGGTCGACCCATTCATCAAGATGCCTAGGTCTCGGGGGTTTTGGGTCATAAAATATTTACAATATTTTATTCGTTTTCTTTTCTTTATTTATTATATTATTTTGGCTTTAATTACAGCATTTTACACACTAATATGATGCACATGCATGGATGCTAAGATGATGAATTTAAGGGTATTTACAGGCATTTGCTAGGGTTTTTGGTGCCAAAATGATAGAATAAAGATGATGAAATGTGGATTCATCATCCCCCTATACTTTACCTTTGCTAGTCTCTAGCAAACACTTATGCAATGAGTGCAAAAAGAGAAAAGAACGAAAAGAAAAAGAAGAATGTGGATTTTATTTGATTGTCAAACTTGTCTTCACAAAATCAAAGTTTGGAGCTTAAGTCGGACCTTTGGAATTTTAGTGCGGTCGGAACCTTAATGAGAACCAAGTTTGAAATCCAACAGTCCTTGAGAATCCCAAAACTCTGCCCAAGTCTCCTCAATAGCCAGGTCAGAAATACTTCAACTCATACGCAAACTCTTACGACTATGAATCTGACTCGTACAGTGTAAGTGATATGTAGCTCCCCACCTCAGAAGTAGCAAAGAAACAACCTCCCCCAACCTGGTAACTCTAATGCCTCGGTCTAGCAACTCTTTCCTCGAGAAGCGGGGTATTCCCTTCTAAGTTCAAGTGCAACTGGCTCTAGAAGAGGGGGAAGAAGTATAGACTTTTGGGAGCTCAACCAGTGTAGCTAAGTCTCCCGCTGCAAGCTTCATGAGATGTGAAATAGGTACCATAAGCTTTTGCTTTATTGAACTATATACACTCCGGTGGGATTATTAAATTTTCAATCCGACCCACCACTTTTTTGGAGTTCTCTCTCTCTCTTTTTTTTTTCAATTGCATCTGTACAACATATCTACATGGTGCAGCATATATACAAGAAATTTCTTCTTGAGCCAGTAGACTATCCCTCTTTTGAAGCTTTATTGCAACCCGCGGCTTCTGTCTTTAGCCTTCATCACCACTAGACCAAGTTGAGGTGCACTTCCTTCACTAGAAGAAGAAGAGAGGTTCCGCCTAGAAGTACTACCCTCATATGCTACCCCAAGCCAAAGGAAACTGCCTCCTCACCACCTCATCCGTGGAGAGCTATGTGAAAGGTGCAGGTGTCCAAGTTAGTTCATTATCAACAAGAGTCGTGCGTGTGCTCCGAAATACTCTACTTAGGCAGTCAAGAATCCATTGAACCAAGTCCCGTGATCCTCAAAGAATTAAGTCAACTAGACCTGAAGTACCTCAAACCCAGTTCCTATAAGGTTCCTGTTATTAGGTAGATTTTAAGGTCCAATCAAGCTCCAATCTCCGGATTTTACTTAGACTTGTTCAACTATCAAACTCAATCAGAAAAATGCTCATGCCATGCAATGCTATGCAGAAAATATTTTTGTGATGCAATTTTCAAAGATTTTGAACTTTTTATGGGTTTTTGAAAAGATAATGATGATGCATGCAGATGCATTTTTTTTGTATTTTTCAAAAAGATATTTCAAATGTTTTTTGGATTTTAGTTTTGCAAATGTTTTTAGGATTTTTGAAAACAAAAAGTTTTGGCTGAAAACTTGGTGAAAACTATGTACACGGGAGTGCTTCTTATACAAGAAGTGGATTTTAAGAATTTACAGGGTAAGTGATCAATTTTATACATATATATAGGTAGTGGATTTTGGTGTGATGTTAGTATTCCTCAAACTTATTTGACACAAGCTTTTCACACAATTTTTGAAAACTATAGTCCAAAATAATTTTCACAAACATTTTACAAACATGTACACACATTTGAAACTCATTTTGCAAAGGCTTTCAAAACAGTATATATAGATTTTTCACATATTTTTGCAACCATTTTTCAAACCATTTGCAATTCATTTTTCAAATCTTTTATTTCACATAAAGAAAAATGAATTTTACAAATCACACATTTTTACAAAGGTTGAAAACATGTAACAAAATATTTTCAAAATAGTTTTCAATAGATGTTCACAAAGATTTTCAAACTATTTTTCAAACATTTTGCAAAAAAAACATTTTCACCTGATTTATTAATCAGTATATGCAAAAAGAATTTGAGGAATAACCACATCTTTTTATTAAAGAATTTTAATGAATTTTAAAGAATTATTAGCCATATTATTAGGAAAATACGAAAGTACGAGTTATGGCTAAAGTATATACGCAGTATATACGACCCCCCTATACTTAGCTTGAGCTATGTCCTCATAGATCAGAGAGAAAAGAGAAGACATAACTCGTACTAAGTATAGGCAAGTCTAAAGAATAAATGAACGAATGAATGAACCAATGAGAAGTTGACCGTCCCCCCTATACTTAGGATCAAATAATCCTAAGTATAGCAGACTGTACTCAAAGCAGGGAGGGTCAAGGGTGGGAATGAACAGATCGTACTCAGATTGTCTCCCCCTATACTTAGGGTAAGAGATCCCTAAGTATAGACAAGAAGAGGAGACAATGGAGAGGATAAAAAAGAATAGAGAAACTCGGGGTGCACACCCCCCTATACTTAGGACAAAGTACGTCCTAAGTATGGAAAACTGTCAGCAAAGGCGGCACCTTTTTTTTTGATGAAAGAATGATATGAACAGATGATCTGTACAGCGGCAGATGGAGTTGATCACCATGTATGAGATGCAGATGATGAGAGTTAAAGGACACATCTCATACCAGAAGAATGGGGGCAACGTCAATGGTCGGCGGATCATGATCTAGATATAGCTTCAGGCGTTGACCATTGACGCGGAAGGTAGAAGAAGATGACGGTTCAGATATGTCGATGCTGCCATTGTCATGTACCTTCCTAACCACATACGGACCTTTCCACTTGCTCTGCAATTTCCCTGGGAATAATTTCAGCCTAGAGTCAAACAACCATACTTTCTGATCCGGCTCAAACTGTTTATGGCTGATATGCGAATCGTGCCATGTCTTTACTTTCTCTTTGTACTGTAGGCTGTTCGAAAAGGCTGTGTCTCTCAGTTCTTCCAGGGCTGCCAATTCTGCTCTTCTTTGGTCTCCTACACTCTCGGGATCCAACAACAACTCAGTGACTGCCCAAAAAGATTTGTGCTTGATTTCCACTGGCAAATGGCACGGCTTGCCATAGACGAGACGAAAGGGAGATGTCCCTAATGGATTTTTGAAAGAGGTCCGATAGGCCCACAAGACCGAGTCCAAAAGCTGTGACCAATCCTTTCGGTCTGGGCGGACAACTTTCTGCAAGATAGTCTTTATCTCCCGATTCGATACTTCAGCAAGACCATTAGTCTGAGGGTGATACGGCGTGGCAACCCGATGGTCAATGTCGAACTCGTCAGCAAGGGCCCTAACCTTGTCATTGATGAAATGAGACCCCCCGTTAGAAATCAGAACTCTAGGTACCCCGAACCGTGAAATGATATTTTTCCTCAAGAATTTGCACACGGTTTTCGCATCTGCGGCTCGGGCGGGAACGACCTCAACCCATCGACTGACATAATCCACAACGAGCAAAATATGCTCGAATCCCTGACTCTTAGGAAATGGGCCCATGAAATCAATCCCCCATGCATCAAAAACCTCACAGAAGTGAATGGGTTGCATGGGCATCATGTCTCTCTGTCCGCAGGTTCCCATTTTCTGACAGTCAGTACATCCCTTCACGAACTCATCAGAATCCTTGAAGAGAGTAGGCCACCATAGGCCGGATTGAAGCACCTTTTGTGCTGTTCTTTTTCCAGAATGATGTCCTCCTGCCTCAAGCTTGTGGCAGTATGTGAGGACGCTATGCTGCTCTTCTTGAGGAATGCACCTTCTCCAGATACTATCCCCTCCTTCATGATAAAGGATGGGATCCTCCCAATGGTAAAACTTGGCCTTAGCTAGGAAGGTCTCAAGTTTCTGCCTGGGCCAACCCTGGGGGACTGTCTTGGCAACAAGATAGTTTACAAAGTCGGCATACCACGGGAGTGAGGTGACAGCCAAGATCGCCTCATCTGGAAACGTCTCAGTGATAGGTGCGCTGGGCTCAGATTCCTCAAGATTCTCCAATCTGGAGAGATGATCCGCCACCACATTCTTGACTCCAGGCTTATCCTTAATCTCAATATCAAATTCCTGGAGCAGAAGGATCCATCTGGTGAGACGTGCTTTGGCATCCTTCTTAGCCATTAAATACCGGATGGCGGTGTGATCAGTGTATATGGTAACTCTAGATCCGAGAATGTAAGATCGATACTTATCAAGAGCGAAGACTACGACCAGCATTTCTTTCTCAGTCACAGTGTAATTCCTTTGAGCGGTATCTAAGGTCCGGCTGGCGTAGTGAATGGCAAACGGTAATCCATCCCTCCTCTGTCCAAGCACAGCCCCAACGGCAAAATCTGAAGCATCCGTCATGATCTCGAATGGGAGAGACCAATCGGGTGGTTGAAGGACAGGAGCTGAAACAACCATATCTTTGAGCGTCTCGAATGCCGCAAGACACTTATCATTAACAATAAACTCGGTGTCTTTGGTCAGCAAGTCAGTGAGCGGCCGGGCAATTCGACTGAAGTCCTGAATGAATCGTCGGTAGAAACCGACATGCCCCAGAAAAGACCGTAACTGACGAAGATTGGACGGCGGATTGAGTTTTCTGATGATATCCACCTTGGCAGGATCGACCTCCATGCCCCTGTTGGAGACGATGTGCCCAAGGACCGTCCCTTGAGTCATCATGAAATGACTCTTCTCCCAGGATAAGACAAGATTGACCTCTATGCAGCGCTTCAGCACACGATCTAGGCAGTCAAGACAAGTATCAAACCCGTCGCCATAGACCGAGAAGTCATCCATGAAGACCTCTAAACAGTCACCCACCATGTCTGAGAAGATGGACAACATGCACCTTTGGAATGTCGCCGGAGCGTTACATAGACCAAAGGGCATCCGTCTGAAAGCATATGTCCCAAACGGACAGGTGAATGTCGTTTTCTCCTGGTCTTCGGGCGCAATGGCCACTTGATTATATCCGGAGTACCCATCAAGAAAACAATAATGGCTCTTCCCGGCTAGCTGCTCGATAATCTGATCAAGGAAGGGCAGTGGGAAGTGATCCTTCTTGGTGGCCTCATTCAATCGTCTGTAGTCCACACAGACCCTCCAAGAAGTTGGTACTCTGGTAGCGATCTCCTCTCCAGACTCATTGACAACTGTAGTGACACCCGTCTTCTTGGGTACCACATGTAACGGACTTACCCATTTAGAGTCGGAGATGGGATAGATGAAATCAGCGCTCCACCACTTCGAAATTTCTTTCATGACGACCTCTCGAAGATTCGGGTTCAGCCGTCGCTGGAACTCACGCGACGGCTTAGCGTCATCCTCGAGATAGATGTGGTGGGAGCACAGCTTCGGGCTCAGCCCCTTGAGATCAGCTATATTCCAACCGATTGCCTTGCGGTTTCTTTCAAGAACCTCCATCAGACGAGATTCTTGTTCTACAGTCAAATTTGCTGAGATAATGACTGGGTTCATATCTGGCTCACCTGCAAGGAATCTATACTTCATTGATTGCGGTAGAGGTTTCCGTTCAGGACAACTGGGAGGCGGCAGATCTGGCTTCTGATATGTCTGGGTGAATGCTACCAGGTCTGCATGGGAGAACTCTCGCTCTGCATGAATGTCTGACGAAGGGCGGCCTACTGAATTATCAATAAACTGTACTGGCTCGCACTCTGCCATGGTTGTCGGCTCGGAAGGAATCAGACAAGGCAAGTATTCATCAAAATCATCCCAGTCAATGTCTGAATCCGAGGGATCAGAAGACGATGAGCAAGATTGAAATTCCTCAGCACCACTCATCACAACACTGTCAGCCTCAGAGATATCTTCATCCAGGGTTGTGCTCTCCCGGCTCTCGACTGCCATGAGCTTGAGATACAGTGAATTTGTAGGCAAGGCGAGGGTCGGTGCTACGGGATCTTTCCAGTTGGATTCATCATCAGTCATCTCAAAATCACAAACCTGGTGGATGTCTAGCTCCTCCTCTGTCATCTGCTCGGCTTCGCTGCACTGCTCTGAGCATTCTGCCTCTCTGGCTCTGATCTCTTCGATCGTCTCTATTTGTATGGTTTCGCCCTCTACGCGAAAGCATACCTTCCCACTATCATGATCGGTCACCGCCTTGGCTGTGGCCAAGAATGGACGTCTGAGGATGATGGGGGCATCAGTTACCGACTCAGGGATCTCCATGTCCAACACGACGAAGTCCACGGGGAATTTCAGGCCCTGAATGGTAACGACCACGTCTTTCAGTAACCCCTTCGGCCTCTTAATCGACCTATCAGCAAACTGAAGGACGGTTCTGCTTCGAAGAAGAGGGCCAAACTCGAACTGCTTGAGTAAGGCTGCCGGAAGGAGGTTAATTGAAGAGCCGCTGTCTAATAGAGTACGATCAAACTGCTGCTCCTGAATCTCGCATCTGACATAGGGAGCTCCTGCGTCTGGTCGCTTGGCTGGCAATGTGTTCTGAATGGCGCAGCAAGTGTTATGCGTGAGCATATGGATTTGATCTCTGTGCCTCTTCTTCCTTCGGACAGTAGTTGTTTCTTTCAAATTCTTCTTGAAGAAGGGGATATGCTCAAACGCTTCTCGTAGAGTCAGCTGAATATGGAATCTGTCAATCATTTCATTGCCGAACTCTACCTCCTAGTTCTTTTTAGGATTTTCTTTTTTATCCCCCTTCGCCCGGCGGAGTGCCTCAGGAAAGGGGATGGTGGGTGCCTCCTCAGATGGAGGACTAGGAAACGGTCCCGGTGCCTGTGAAGATGGAGAATCCACACAAATATTATCATGCAACACATATGGATCTGCAATTTGAACGGGAACCTTTCCTTTATTCATATTTTTGTTCTTTTTGTTACCACAGTCCATAGATACAAAATGTGGTAACATCACGGTGGGAAGCTCAACAAAAGTAGAGGTGGTGGCCTCAGTACCACCACCGGCACCTGCATCTGCGGCATCAGCACCGCTCTCTGGTTCTGCATCAAAAATGGTGGCATCAGCACCACCGTCTTCATCTGGTATCACGACGGCATCAGCACCGTCGTCCTGAACTTCATCATGGGTGGTATCAGCACCACCGTCATCATCATCATGAGCGGCATCAGCACCGCTCCTCTGCTCCTCTGGCGCTCCTGATCCTGCCTCTGGGTGTCGCTCAAAAGAGGCGCCGCCGGCTGGCATCCTACCGCTCCTAGTAGTAACAAAATCAGCATCATGATAGATATAGGATATGTCGCTCAAACAATCACTAGGAGAGGTATCCTCTGTAAACTCTACCTGCTCGGACTTCCTTTTCAAATTATTAGGATTAGGTTCGATCTGAGCGGGTATGGCGGCCTTGCCTTTGATGAAATCCCGCATCTCCTGCCGGAACTCATCCATTTCTTGCCTGAAAGATGCTCGCTGTTCAGATAGCAAGCGGGCAAGATCATCAAGAGCAGGGTTCTCGAAGGCTGGACCCTGAGAACCGAACGTCTGTCCCTGCTGGAAATGGGGCTGCTGCTGGTGTTGTTGCTGAAACTGGGGGGAAGGCTGGTGATAAGAATGCTGAGGCGGCTGACGCTGCCTCCACTGTTGTCCCTGATAGGCGGGACGAGGACCACTCTGATAATGCTAAGGCTGGTTGTACTGGGGCTGCTGGTGTTGTTGCTGTGGCTGGCCGTTCTGCTGTCCTTGAGCAGGGGAATGCTGTTGGGATGAGGATCCACCATTACCCCAACGGAATCCGGGGTGATCCCTGCGAATCGCTGGCTGAGGGTATCGGTCATACCAAATCCCATTGACTTCCATCAATGGCTCCTGCTCAAAGGAGGGTGGAGGAAGAACTGCCAGTGGCTGCTCCTGCTGATAAACCACCATCTGCGTGTCCGAAGATGGCGGTTGCTCTGAATGGTATTGCAGCAATGGAACCGGCTCCGCCCGGATATGGTTCACCTGGCGGTATGAGGTAGAGGCCTGGTTGGGATTGCTGCTGCTGGAAGCAACCTGTGATCTGGGAGGCTGTTGTGAATGGGCCTGTGCCTCCTGAATACAGAGAATTTGAGTTTTCAGATCACTCATTGTCTTGGTGAGAAGGTCCATCTGGGCTAGACCTTGGTTTTGCTTCTTTTCCAGGATCTCCATGCGGTCCAGCTTTTCACTGATTATGCCCATGTCGGCTGCTGCTGATTCTGCTTGGGCTGCGGCTACCGACGTTGTGCTAGGACCGGCATCGATGCGGGCGATCCTCTGAAATGATCCCGCTCCTTGCGGGGGCTTCTGCTGAGTGTAGATTCTGGCCTGGGTCATCACTGTAGAGTTCTCTGCCATGCCTTCGTAGATGGCCCAGACGTCGTCTTCTCCCTTGGAGAAATAGGATCCACCGCAAGAGGCGTTCACAAGCCCCTGCAGCTCCGGTGTCAGCCCACAGAAGAAACTCTGCACCAGGTGGGGCTTGGAGATGTCGTGATGTGGACACCGGTCTATGAGCTCTCTGAATCGATCCCATGCTTCATGGAACTGTTCATTTGGGATCATGACGAAATTACTGATCATTGCTCGAGCTGCGTTTGTCCGACCGAGAGGATAGTATTTCTTCAAATAAACGGACCGGAGATCTGCCCAAGTGTCGACGAATCGCCCTAGATGCTTGAGCCAATATGCGGCTCGATCAACCAATGAGAACGGGAAGGCGATCATCTTGATAGTGTCCTCGGTCAACAACCGATCGTGGATAGTGCTGCATATCATTTCGAACTCTTGGAGATGGAGGTGCGGTTCTTCGGTCGGCAGCCCATGGAACTTGGGAAGAAGCTGGATCGTGTGGTGCCGAAGCTCGAAGTCTCCGTGGATTGGTGGGAGTCTGATCCACCGATGAGTGAGGGACGAAGCTGGGTTGTGCAGTTCCCTCATGATGGTCTGTGGCGGTCGCTCACCGTCTGGATCGGCTCCTCCTGCGTCTGGTCCTCCTCCTCCACCACCTTCTCCGCCAGCACGGTTCTCTCTCATCTGAGCAATTTCCCTCATAAGGTCACCCATGAAAGTGCCCTGGTCACGGATCTGCCTCTGCATAGTCTCCAGGGATGCCAACAAGGAATTATTGATGGCTGCTTGATCAAATAGGAACGGAGGGTGCTCATGATCATCTTCATGCTCGCCTCTATCTGCCATGGCTGGATTTTCTGAAAAAGAAAAAGAGGCCATCTCAGGTGCTGTCGAATGAGCTGAACACTGTGATGCACTGAATTCTGACACTCTTGGACTGATGGAAGGAGAATGAGAATGGTGGTCGAGGGGGAACAGGGTGGATGTAAACTCAGGCTCGGAGAGCGGACTCTCCGAGGTATTCCTAGATGAATAAGGAGGAGTGCGGGATAGCGGTGCCGACAAGGTCGGCCTAAGAGATCTCCGTCCCATCATCTTGATTATTGGTAAGAGCCGAGGGAAGGAAATGAGATGCAACAAAATTGCGCACGATTGTGCGGTGTTTTTGATCTTGACCTAAATAAATCTAGCAATCAAACACAAAGTAGGGGTAAGTTCACCAACTCAACACATGAAGCCGTGAAGGTTCGGCTTTTATCTTTTCAGTTTTAGCTTGATTCAGGAATTTATCTTTTAACGAGTCCTTAGAACGCTACGCCTATAGGAGAGAGAGTACTGCCGGAAAAGTATCCCGTACTTGTCCTCCTCCTGTGTAACCTGTAGCTTGCACTTTTTGAGGTCCTTGTAACCCTTCCTGGATCCCTACTCAGCCAAAGAATAAGAGAGGAAGCCAATAGGCGAAACCGATACTTCGGAACTCGCTCGCAACGGAATCACCCGTGAGCGTGCAAGAACCTACTCGGACGCAGCCGGTGAGACAGACACCCCCGTGAAGGCGTGGCCTATGCTCGATACTTCGGACGAGGTCGATGCTCACACAATAGTGAGTCACCAATGGTGACCAAGCCCTACTCGACTACGTACGATAGAAGCGCCAATACTTCGGAAATCCAGGCGATACACAAGGCAGCCACAAGCTGGGTTTTTGGCTCTAATCCTTACGAAGCGCTCACCTCACTTGGAAGGAGACCTTCCCATGCAACCTGAATACAAGTGAGGGTGTTACTCTCCCCAAGCAATGAATCCAATTACCTTTTTTATTTTGGTCAAGTTTTCTTAGCAGTCCCTTTTTTAATTTTTTTGGTGTTATCGCTTCTTTTGAGTAAATTCAAGCAAGCGCCTAACGATTTTTTGTATTTTCTTTATCCTACTTTGTTCCAAAAACAGAGGGAGAAAAGAGTCGGAAAAGCCGTGCAAGTCGACACAAAGATGGAGATCTCACCTTTGTGCCTAAATGATGCGTGCAAAGTAAGAAGACTTACAGTGAATCCCAGCTCTCTCCATGCGGGATGCAAAGCAGAAATTTATAAACCTAATCTACATGCCGGTATGCACACGGAAATCGTCCTAGATTAGGCAACTGCTAGCGTGAAGAACCACAAGTTGATTATCAACTCCCAATCCGAGTGTCCGGTCTTGGCTTACCCCTCCTCTTCTCGACACACTCGAGTTCAGGAGTAGCGCTTGATGGGGTTTGCTCACGGCGCGTGGATCAAAAGTAGATAACCAACTGTTTAATTAGTCTAAGTCCAAATACGCACTATAGGAGCATGCAAAAATAATTAGGTGTTTGGACCTATTCTAATCGAGTCAAGCAGGACCTAAAACTAAGAGCTCAATCCACAAAAGAAAGTGAAAAATGAAAACAAAACCGGAAAATGACAAGCGAGGAAAACTCGTCAAAAATCGCGGTGAGCCCCCAAGTGAACAAACACTTGGAAATTGGGCCCGAAAGTCCAAGTCCAAAGTACCTGTATTATTACAAATTAATAGTCTCTCTCTCACAAAAGTAAATGCAAGCTAAGCTAATCACTCTCTCTCACTCCTGCTCTCTCCTGCCGGCTTGGCCCAAGAAGGCCGGCTCCGCTTCCCAAGGATGCTCCGGATCACCTAAGCAATCCGCCTTGCTCCGCGGTCCCTCGCAAGAAGACAAGAAAAGAAATGGTCAGATAGCTCAACAAGATATATCAAAACTGCAAGAGATAGAAAGTAAGGCTATGATAGACAATCAACACAATCAAACAAAAATGTGAACTACTCGCTGTTGCTCCCCGGCAACGGCGCCATTTGATAAACACAGATTATCGTAGGTCTAAAGAGTATGTCTCACACAAGGCGGAGACAACCGATGTCGATGCGGCGACCCACAATAAAGTGTATTTAATCAACAATTAACCCACACTAAAGATCAATAAATTAGAACTAATGTGGAGTTAAAATTTATTTTTAACTCTGCACAAAATGTATAGCAAGCAAGTATGCAGAGAGTTCGAACACAGGGAGCAAGCAGGGTAAATCCACAAAATGTGCTAAAGTGTGTGTGAAGTGAAGTGTCTACACTAAGCAAACAAGCAACTACAATTTTTGTGGGTTTTTAATTTTTATATTTTTATATTTTTTTTATTTTAATTTTTTTTGTTTTGTATTTTGATTTTTAATTTTCTGATTTTTATAATTTTATATTTTATATTTTTTTTTCTTTTTCAATATTGGAATTTAAAGACAATGGAATAAAAGACAAGAGAGAATATTTATAAAACTAAGTAAAAATTACCAAAAATTCAGAAACAAATTGTTTTTAGTCTTTTTAGGGTTTTTTACTGTTTTTGTGATTTTTGGGGATTTTTCAAGGTGTTTTTGATATTTTTTAAATACTGAAATAAAGCGAAACAGTGCAAATAAGGCTGGCTGTGAATAAAATGAGATTTAAAAATAGCAACCAGTACTCAAAATTTTCACACTATTTTTCGAATAAGAAGAACAAAATGAGGAACAAACAGAACCTGAGTTTGTAATTTTTGGAGTTTTCCTTGATTTTATATATTTTTTTGAAGGTTTTGAGTGTTTTTAAATTTTTAGTGTTTTTCTTTTGAGATTTTTAGTGATTTTTGGACTGACACTAAAATAGGATAAAATAGACACTAGGTGATTTTTTTGGAATTTTTGGAGGTGTTTTAATATTTTTTTGGTATTTTCTAAGCTAGACAGTGCACAAAAAGCAAGTTTTTGATTTTTAATAAATGTGCAAATAGAATAAAATCAAAAACTGAAGTGATAGCGTGGAAGTACACGTGTCCAGGAACTAAACCCTATTTTTGTGGAATTTTTGGACTTAAAATGATAGGCTAAATAATTAGAGCAAACATCCAAACATTAAACAGTCCTGGCAGGGGTATAAGTGCAAATAATAAAACATCCAGGGGCATACATGCAATTTTCCACAAAAGTTTACACTAAAACTTGCATTTACTAGATTAAAAACAAATTACAAATCCCTGGAGGGCCTGAGCGCAAAATGTCCAAGCAAAGCATGTGTGAACCACGCGCCTGGCAGGGACTTAATAACAATATCCAAAAAGGTCCGGGGTCTGTATGCAAAATACCCAAAATATTTAACGCTGATATGAAAGTTCAGGGACTAATTAGAAATAGCAAGACCCTAGAGGGTCCCTCAGCAAAATGCCCACACCTCACGTGAACTGGTCACGTGAGGTGACGTGGCAAGGGACCTGGAGGCAATATTTAAAAGCTTGGGGGTCTCTATGCAACTATTACAAAAATATTTAAACTACGCAACACAGTTTTTGGACTGAATAGAAATTACAAAATAAGCGGGGGTTGACTGCAAAATACCCTCGCTTAGGCGATCCGACGGCTGATGGCAAGCCACTTAGACACGTGGCACTTGATGGACGGCCGATGTCGTTTCGCTCGTGGACGTCTGGGATTAGATCTCGGCTGAGATCGACGGTGGCTGGGTCTTCAAGATCGGACGGTCCACGATCTGTCTGGAGCTCCGCCTCGATCCAACAGTGACGAAGGTCGGAGCAAGAACCGCGACGAACTCCGGCGAACCGAAGTTCTCTGAGGTCAAGCTCCGTCTCCGATGGGCTTTTTGGCTTCAAAATGGGGCTGGAGGCTCCTCAGGTCTTCGTCTATCTCCTGGGGGTGTCAAAATGCCGCGGCGGCGACCGAGGTGCTCAGGCGAAGGTGGCGGAGCTGGGGAGCCCGGCCAAGGTCCGGCGAGCGTCAAAACTGCACCCAGGTGCGATTCAACTGGCGTTGACCTGCAAAAGGTGGTGAGAAGGCCCAGGGCAAATTGCCTGGGCCTCGCGGAGGCGTGGGGATGCGTGGATCGAAGGGGTGGAGATCGGCCGGAGGTGCGCTCCGGCCGTGTGAAGGGATCTGGCGAATGAAGCTACGAAACTCGGATTTTTTTTGGTTGTTTTTGATCCTAAGGATGATAGGAACTAAATGCAAGAAATGAAAGAGCGGGGTGATGCCCTCAATGGCCGAAGCCAGAGGAGATAGGGTTACCTCGACCGCCGGGTTGCGGGAGGTGGTGGAGGCTCCTCCGACTTCCAGCGCCTTGGCTGAAGAGCTTGGTGTGGAGCTGTCACCTCCAGGGGGCTCAAGAGCGCGAAAATGGCGTAGAAGGGTGGACCGAAGGGACTCAACCGAGGGAAGGAAGTGAGGGGTTGGTATTTGAAGGGAGTTGAGGGCGTGACTTCGAGGCGCGATCACGGGTAGAGGAAGAAGATCTAGGCAGATCTGAGAAGTCGGCGATGGAGATGGATCAAAGAGGCACAACTTCCATGAAGGAAGCGGCGGCAAAGGAGGGACGAGTCGGCCTAGGAAAGTCCACCAAGGCGGGCAAAAACCCAGGCGCGACAGAGCTACAGTGGACGAAGGACGTCCAGTTGACCTAGGTCAACTGGCGCCTTCTCCTGATTGGTCCACGTGGACCAATCAGGAAAAATCCCCTAGAAATGTTTTATTAATTAAATTAAAAATAGAATTAAGCCGAATTAAATTATTATTATAAAATAAAAAATGTTTAATTTTTTATGTAGTATTTTATTCCGATTTTTATTTATTTTTATGAATGATATTTTTACAAGTTTACATTTATACCCCTAATAGGTATATTATCTATATATTTTAGTATTTTATTTTTATTTTGTGTATTTAATTTATTTATTTTTGTTATCTATTTTCTAAAATTATAGGATACTTTTATATACACAAATATATTTTTATTTTATTTTTATGATATGTTTTGTGTATTTAATAAAATATAAAGGTGTTTTATACAGGTATAAGTATATGTAATGTATCTATGTACTCTATTATACCAGTATTTTTATTTTGTATTTTATTTAGGCTTTTATTCTTATTTTATTGTACATAATTATTATAAGTATTATGTACAATATTATAAAAATATAAAAATATAAAAATAATGGATAAAGAATAAATTGAATATTTTATTCGGTACACTGTACAATGTGGGTCCAAAACTCAACTTTCAAACCGTAGCTCCGCCAAATGCGAAACCACCACCATTGGATAGATTATTTTATTCTATATCAATTAAAGGTGAGTATGCTGCATTTGGATTTGTCAGTTGTGAGATACGGGTCTGGGAAGTTGGGATTCTGGATTTTTATTCAGCCCATAACTTTTTGTCTGTACATTATTTTTCTGTGAAATCAATTTTGTATTTTTCTATATAAAATTATCTACAACTTTCATGTACAAAGTTTCTTTATTTGATGTATAAAAAGTGGAACCAAAAATAAGTCCCAAAATGAATAAAGAATGAATGAAATAAAATAGGTATTTGACCCTTATCTCCCCCTACTTTATTCCTGGTCGACCCATTCATCAAGATGCCTAGGTCTCGGGGGTTTTGGGTCATAAAATATTTACAATATTTTATTCTTTTTCTTTTCTTTCTTTATTCTATTATTTTGGCTTTAATTACAGCATTTTACACACTAATATGATGCACATGCATGGATGCTAAGATGATGAATTTAAGGGTATTTACAGGCATTTGCTAGGGTTTTTGGTGCCAAAATGATAGAATAAAGATGATGAAATGTGGATTCATCACCTACTACTCTCTCTCTCTCTCTCATTCTTGCCTACCCTCTCTCTCTCTATTCAAGGTGGCCGTCCACTTTGTGCGTTGAGAAGGAGAGTCTCTCACCTTCGCCTTCGACGACTCGAGGATCTCCTTCTTCTTTGGAGTTGCTTGCTCTAAAGGAAGACGACGGATTTCGTTTGACGAAATCAGGGGATTCATTACTTGGATCTTCATCGAGGATTGCGGGAGGTTCGCGTCTCATCATCGCGCCCGCAAGTGCATTCTTCATGGATCGGACTTAAGACATGATGATCTCTTGTTCGGGATCTCACGATTACAACCACGCTCCAAGAGGTATTCCTTATACTTTGTGATTTGATGAAACGATCTGAGGAATGTTCTCGTGATCATGTGGTTTCATCACTTGTTGAAAAAATTTTAACTTCCGACGCATCTTGCAACTAGTGCGACTAGTTGCCCCGATTGCATATGATGCGATCGACACGCTTCCGTGATGCGCTTGAGGATTCTCCATATCCTTCAAGGGAAATGGAGCATGTTGTTATGTAACTTATATTTATCACCTTCTCAATCATTGATATGTCTTGGGATGGATGAGTGGTTCTGCCATAAGAAGACGTATAGTTTTAAATTTCAAGGCAAATGAGTGGTTGGGAGATGATGAACATAAAAGTTATATTTAGATAAGCTGCATACTCTTCCTCATTTACTATGAGGATATTCGAGTGGTTAATTTCAATGCATCTGATCAGATGGGTAGACAAGAAGATTGTGATTGGCATTATTGAGCTATGACATGTGAACACATTTTTATATAATTGAATACATTTTTATATAATATAATTTTATTTTTACAGAATACCAAACGAGATTTACAAAGGGATTACGTACTTTACATAGATCATACAAATTTAGAATCTAGTGGCTAATCTTGAGTTGGTACGGAGATGGGCCCTTGAGACAAAAGATTCATATGAGAAAACATAAGTAAACTGGGCTCGACTGATCTTCCAAGGATAAAAATACATGAACGGCCATTTGATCCCCGTCAAAGTTTGCATTAAAGTCTTACAAATCAATGTGTGTAAACAAATAGTGTGTCCCTTCACCAAAAAAGGTTGGAATACCCATATTCCTCAAATCTGTTGGTTCCATCAATTTCCTTCTTTGAAAAGGTTTTTCAATCATCCTCTTCCACATTAATTATCAATTTTTCTAATATTTTGAAAAATATCTTTTATCTCGATCTAATCTTGATATTTTTTCATAATATCGTATATAATTAATTTATATTTAATTTTCAGCCAACATTTTGTGGGTAGATGTTTGTAAACTTAGATGTTTTCTTTTAAAATCTTTGATTTCTTCCGTAATTATGCATGATTTTTGCGAAATAAAATGTTGATTAATAATATATCAATTATTTTATATTTTCTACCCACCTCGTTTTCCAATATCATGCGTCCATCAAAACTCATCATTCATTTGTAAGTTTTGTATGATTTTTTTGTAAAATAAATATCATATTAGCAATATATTGCTTGTCCTTTGTTTTCTTCCAATATTTTTAATCTATTTAGGTGGGTGCTTTATTCAGCAACACATGATGCCCGTGCATAACTTCTTGAAGTATTCTCTCTGCACTCAATTGGCTTAGCATGACCTGAACTTCCTCTCTCGACCCATGTTGAGTTGTACTGCCTAAATGGGTAAACGGATCTTTGGATGAGGGACCGTTTACCCATCGTCTTATATAATGTACTCATCCCCCTATTGTTTTCTTAACCTAGTGAAGAGAGAATCCTAATCCCTTGAGAAGGTGATTAGGGTTCATGTAGGCCCCCGTGGTTTTTCCCTCATCGTAGGGTTTTTCACGTAAATCCTGGTGTTAATCTTCCTGTTCCTTAACCTTCGAATTCAAAATGGTATCAAAGACTAATTGAGGCTTGTTTCTTCATCGTCTCTTGGATCGATTCTCCGCGCAAGCCCTACTGCACCACATGTTCTCGCGTGCGCCGCCGATCGCGTGGAAACTCCTGTCTCCTGCGGATCGCCTCCTGCGTGCACATGCACTCGCTCTCCCCTGCCCTAGCACGCCCCTGTCCTCGCGCACCTCCAGGGTGCACCAGCCCCTTGCGCCCCCTGCCCTAGCGTGCCTCCCGCGTGCATCTGGGACGCAACCTTCAGTCCCTAGCGTAGCCTCCAGTCCCTGCGCGCGATGGGATACCTGCAAGCCTCCAGCTTGTTCTCGAGCCCTCGCGCACCCCTGCTCTAGCGCACCCCTGCCCTAGCGCGCCTCCAGCATGCACCAGCCCTCGCGCGCCTCCCACGTGCATTTGGTACTCCTGTGGGTGTGGAACCTCCTGCCCGACTCTGCCAGTGGTTGTGGGTGTGGAACCCCTGACTTGTGACACCCCTTGTTGACGGTGCCCTTGGCTGAATCTATGCGCACCTGTAAGTGATTCCAGCCCTTAGGTGGAGGGCAGGATCCGAGCCTTGCTATGGCACAAGCTCTTGGTTGAATCATTTGCAAGCTTCCTTTGTGGTATCCTATGTCTCTTTATCTTGCTCCTCCTGTGGTCTGGAAGGGCTGTATGTTCTTCTGCATCTCTGTCCCTTTCTTTGTTTCGCTGAAGTTGATTATTTCTATCTCGAGAAGTTTGTTCTGAGTTTGTCATGGCTTCAGAAGATACTACAGATATGATAAATATTACCGACTAGTGTCACCACGGTGAAGTTGACAAAAAATAACTATCTAATGTGGTCTGCGGCAATGGAGGTTGCCCTAGCTTCACGTGGTAGGGGAGGATATATTGACGGTCGGAAGAAAATCCTTACGGTCACTGATAAGTTATATGACCAATGGTACATTGAAGAGAGCCAATGCCGAAATCGACTTATCAATGATGTATCCTATGATATTCAACCTCTGATTCTTTGGAAGAAGTCGGCTAGAGACTAATGGCTCACCCTTGAGAGAATGGATGGTTAAAAGAAGCAAGACATCTGTATGTATCAATTGAGCAGGGATGTTTATACTATGAGGCAAGGAGATCTGACTGTTGCTGGATATTACGCTTCGTTAAAGACCAAGTGGGAGGAGATTGATTACTACTGTGATGATACCTGGACTAGCCCTGTTGATCAGAAAAAATACTGGGATGAGATTTGGAAGCAGAGAATTTTCATCTTCTTGGGAGGACTGAATGCTGAGTTTGAGGCAACCAGAAGTCAACTTCTGACAGGTGGGATTGGGTCTGATATTGAGGAGATTTATCGTGCTATTGAGTCTGAGGAACAACGGTGTATGGATATGAAAGATGATCAAGGATCCCATTTTGAAAGATCTGCGTTGTTAACAAAAGGGGGCAAGAGTAGGTACTGGAAGGATAAGTAATGCGGTCATTGCAAGAAAATAGGACATGGGATTGATTATTGCTGGGAACTTCATCCTGAAAGAAAAATGAAGAAAGGAAAAAGACCACTTGCAATGGCTGCTGAAGGAAAGAGATTGACAACTGATCAGATCAAAGACTTGAAAGCATATGTCCAAAAGATATCGGTCTCTGATAACAGCAAGAGTGATACTGATACCATCAATGCTGCCATGGCTGCTGCAATCTATAAAGGTAAAAATATTTTTCATGATGAATGGATTATTGATAGTGGGGCATCTGACCATATGACAGGAAATTCTAACATGTTTCACGAATATAATCTTGCTTCGGGACGGGACCAAGTTAGCTTAGCCAATGGATCCTCTGTCACTGTGGTTGGCAAAAGAAGTATATCTATCATTGATAAATTCATCCTAAAGAACGCACTTCATGTTCCCAACTTTCCAAACAGTTTATTATCCGTTTATCGCACTGCTAAGGACCTTCACTGTCGTCTAATCTTTGATGCGAATACTTGTGCTCTGCAGGACTTGAGGACGGGGAAGCAGATTGGGATTGGTTTGGTAGTTGATGGGCTATATCGTCTTCCCACTCAGATCGTGTCAGCATGGGTTGCAGCTGCTAATGGTAATAGACATGAAGATATGGGTGAACTGAAGAAATGGCATGATCATTTGGGCCATCCTGGTTATTCTACTCTTTCTATTTTGTTTCCTAGCTTATGCAATAAAGTGGACTATAAAATTTTCTCTTGCGAAGTGTGTGAATTATCAAAACACACTAGAATTATTTATCCTATTTAAAATAATAGAAGTATTGCTCCTTTTCAATTGATTAACTCAGATGTCTGGGGACCATCAAGTGTGATGAGTTTAGGAGGTCACAAATATTTTCTTACTTTTACCGATGATTCCTCTCGTTATACCTATGTGTACTTGATGAAAAATCGATGTGAAGTTCCTACAATTGTCCGAGACTTTGTCCTCATGGTTGAAAATCAGTATGATGCCAGAGTGAAAAACTTACGGACAGATAATGCTAAGGAGTATTTAGAAATGTCTCTTCAGATCTTTCTAAGAGAAAAAGGGATTTTTCATGGCACTTCTTGCAGCTATACTCCTCAGCAAAACGGAGTAGCTGAGCGGAAAAATAGATCTCTTTTGGAAGTTATCCGTGCCCTTTTGTTTCAACATAACATCCCTAAGTATTTTTGAGGGGATGCCGTGCTTACAGCTACTTACCTTCTTAACAGACGACCTTCTATTGCTATTAAAAATAAGGTTCCTTTCTCAGTTCTACATCCTGATAAATTTCCCTTCACTCTTGCTCCCCGTGTGTTTGGTTGCGTTTGTTTTGTTCACAATTTTGGTCCTGACAGAAGAAAGTTGGATCCATGGGCAATCAAATGCATTTTTCTTGGCTATTCTTGTACACAGAAAGGGTATAAATGTTATGAACCATTATCAGAAAATTACATGTGAGTAAAGATGTCACATTTCATGAATGTTAATCATACTATAGGAAGTCTCCTTTTCAGGGGGAGTCAACGGATCATAGTGACAATACTTGTTTTTTGGATGGGCTTCTGAATTGTTATGATGATCATAAAGATCAACATACTGATGCAAACAACTGTGATGATGACAAGATGCTGGAGAAAACAACCAATAGAGAAGAGATATTAGATGAGAGTAAGAATTGTGTGGATAATTTGATACCAAACCAATATCCCAATCACCCCTCGAATGCTCCAAGTTCTGACAACTCTGTAAGGAGTTCCTCTTCTCCTGATATTCAAGTTGTTGAAACTAATGTTATGATTCATGACTTAGATGAAGTTGATGGAAATCTCAATGATGATCGTCCTATTGCTATGTGTAAGTCAACCAGGTCCATCAAGCAATCTACCTGTTATCCTATCGAGGATTTTGTATCCTACTCTAAGGTCAGTTCGAATTATAAAAGCTTTCTTACTTTTCTTGACTCTCATGATCTTCCAAGGAATGTGGCTGAAGCAAAAGGTGATCCAAGGTGGGCGCGTGCAATGGACGAAGAAATGGCAGCTCTACAAAAGAACAAAACTTGGGATGTGATGGACATTCCAAAGGGTGCTCATCTGGTTGGTTCCAAGTGGGTCTTCACCATTAAGTATAATTCTGCTGGAAAAGTGGATAGATTCAAAGCACGGTTAGTTGCACGTGGATATAGCCAAAAGTACAGGATAGATTATCTCGAAGTGTTTGCTCCTGTAGCCAAAATGAATACGGTCTGTGTTATCATCTGCCTGCCAGTTCAATTCTCCTGGAAGATGTATCAGCTAGATGTCAAGAATGCGTTTTTAAACGGGAGTCTCAAAGAAGAAGTTTACATGAAGATGCCTCCTAGATATGGCGAGCTGACCAAGTGTTGCAAGTTGAAGAAAGCATTGTATGGCCTCAAGCAGTCACCTAGAGCGTGGTTTGAGCGGCTCAGGATTGTAATGGTCACTAATGACTATCACCAAGCTAATGGAGATCATACCTTCTTCATCAAAAGGGGGGGGTGACAGAATATCCATTCTTTTGGTATATGTTGATGATATGATTCTGACTGGTAATGACGATGCAGAAATACTCAGCATAAAACAAGTTCTTGCTACAGAATTTAAACTAAAGGACCTAGGAAAGTTGAGGTATTTCCTGGGTATTGAGATGGCAAAATCCCCTGGAGGTTTGTGTTTAAACTAACGAAACTATGCTCTTAATTTACTTCATGACTATGGTTTGATCGGGTGCAAGTCGGTCTCTACCCCTATAGATGCTAATCATAAACTCAACAAAATAGATGGTGAATTTCTCTCTGAAGCAAAAAAGGACGATATCAAAAACTCGTTGGAAAATTAATTTACCTCACTCTCAAAAGACCTGACATTACCTATGCTGTAAATGTGGTCAGTCAGTTCATGCATGCACCCACCATTGTTCATATGATGATTTTCTTCCGATAGAACCACCCAGCTAGGATACGAGGTAGGTGGGTCAGGGTTAGGATGTCGGCATGTCTTTGTCTACGCGTCTGGATTGATCCTGGTGAGTCGATGACCTTAGGGGAAGAATGAGGGGCCTCAGGAAAGGGATCAAAGAAGAGGCTGGGTGACTTATTTGTTTGTCAGCTTGTTTTTTGAAGAATAGTCCATCCTTTCGGCTTCGAATCTCAGAAGCAGTCAGTTCGGCGTTCTCGATGCAAGCATCCCTCTCGCCTGGCTGTTGTTCTACCGGGTCCAGACCCGGTTGAGTAGTCTTCCTTAAGCCTCCTTCTCCCCCTTCCGTCGATCTTATCCTTCTCCCCCTAGGCAAGAACCAATAAAAGAAAGAAAGAAGGAATTCCCCAGGTAAAGGTCTTCTGTTCCGAAAATATGATAATGTGAGCATTGAAGGTTATACCGATGCAGATTGGGATGGATCTGTTGATGACAGGCGATCAACATCAGGGTACGTTGTTTATCTATGCAGTAACCTTATCATATGGCGAGGCAAGAAACAGACTGTTGTCTCTAGATCTAATGTTGAAGCTGAATAGCAGGCACTTGCAAATGGGGTTACTGACGTCATATGGTTGAAACTTCTGTTAGCGGAGTTGGGCATTGAACCTATCATGCCATTGAAGATGTTCTGTGATAATAAAGCTGCAATAAACTTGGTAAATAATCCTGTTATGCATGACAGAACGAAGCATGTGGAGATTGACAAACACTTCATCCGTGAGAAGATTGATAATGGTCAGTTGTGTCTTCCCTACTTGAAATCTGGTGACCAGATTGCTGATCTCTTCACAAAGGGGCTGCCTACGGTGATTTTTGATAAAAATGTAGGCAAGTTGGACATGGTCGATATGTATGCCCAACTTGAGGGGGAGTGTTGAGTTGTACTGCCTAAACGGGTAAACGGATCTTTGGATGAAGGACCGTTTACCCATCGTCTTATATAATGTACTCACCCCCTATTGGTTTCTTAACCTAATGAAGAGAGAATCGTAATCCCTTGAGAAGGTGATTAGGGTTCATATGTGCCCCCGTGATTTTTCCCTCATCGTAGGGTTTTCCACGTAAATCCTGGTGTTAATCTTCCTGTTCCTTAACCTTCGAATTCGACAACCCATAAATAAGTGAATGCATCGTGAGACTCCCACTTTAAAATTTATCTTTGAGTTATTTTCTAATGACACATGGGGGGATTTATATCATTCCATAACATCATGTTCTCATTCAAATTTTAGCTCAATTCAAGACTCCCTCTAGAGAAAATATACATTTTACCCATGTATGTATGCATGTATGTATGTACTCGTGTATGTATATGTGTGTAGGTGTACATGTGTGTGCATGTGTATGTGCGCATATCTGTGTGTGTAGATATGTCTATCTACGTGCGGGTAGGCAAACGTGTGCGTGCGTGTGCATGTGTATAGAGAGAGATATGTATGTGCATCTTTTTTTATAACAACTAGTGCATACCTATGCCTTGCACGGATGGAGAAATTCATACTACCAATCACATCTAGAGTGATTATGTTATTAATCATTGTAAAATGTAAATACAAATATATTGTATTTTCCATCAGTTGGATATAAAGATTGGGGTACCGAGTTTAAAGAGTATAAAGAAATGAAAATGTGGGAAAATGAAATCTAGATCTGAAGTTAGAATACAAAATCGTAATAAAATTATTATAGAAGACTCGAAAAAGTCAGAGCACAAGAAATAAAATGAAGAGCAAGATAAAACCTTGTCGATCCTAACATGAAAGAGATGAATGAAGAAAAGATGGACAAATAATAAAAGAAAACGTGAGGAAACATGTCTAAGAATAGTGTCATTAAAGAATTATTTTAGCTCATCAATATCTAAAATGGAAGCCAACATCTTTAGGAGAAGATTGAAAAGCACAAAATATAGTGCAATGAGAGACGAAAAGTTATCTTAGCAATTTTGGCCCTCAATTCCACGCCCAAGACAAAACTTGGAGGCTTTTTTCGTAACCTTATTATGAATTTGTTAAAATATGCCCGAAAGCCTTCTGATTTGATATACGAGACATTAAGACAAGTTCACTTGGAGTTAAAAAATATTTTCCCCATGGAGTGTCACATGTACACATGTAATATTCACATTGAAAAGGAAAAAACTTGATAGCCATTTAGATGTTGCTAATCCCGAGTATAGTAAAATGAAAAAAAATCCCTTGAAAAAAATATGTGCACTTTTGGACTACTTCTCAATGAGGAGGAGTACCACTTCTTGTCAAAATCGACATCTTTTTGAGGTCATGGAGAAGGATGAAATTGTTGCGAAAAACGTCACCAACATACATACATAAATTGGATTTTCAACAGGTTTCCAAAACGAATCAGAGTGTGTATGAATCCATATCGTCACTGATAAGAGAAATATCCAGTGTGAAAAAGAAAAATAGAGAGTTAGAAATCACGACCGAAGCGTCCTGTCGTAGAACTCCCCTTAGAGAGATAGCGCCCCCCACTTTATCGGCGCACAGGGCCTTAACGTGCCGCTCCCAAGATCCGACAGTCCACGCTTGTTGACGGTGTGCACCGTGCTTGAGCGTCCTCGAAAGTCACCTCCATAGATGAAGCCCAAGATCGAGAGAGGAGAGGAGATGGGCGTCCTCCAGAGAGGAGAGGCGCTGAGAGTGAGGATAGATTATGTTCGTAACCTACGCCCACGACTTTAAGAGATACTTAAAGACGTCCGGGCAGTTACGCTTCGTAAGAGGATAATAGGACATATCCCTTGGAATTCAAACGTGCGGTTACAAAACTGACCCGGTCTTCGCCACGCCATGTCGCAACCGCGTCCACGCCCGAGCCCGGTGCGACGCGACGCGGGTGCGCACGTCGTGTGTGTGTGTGTTGTGGTCTAAAGTCCTCTCTAGTCTGTTTCCAGACTAGTCTCAGGACTTCCCATATAAAAATCAAGTGCCAGTTTTAACTCTCCACAATGTGGGACTAAACAGCACCCCACAGGGTTGAAACATTGAATTCCAAGAATCGAGATACATTAATACAACTTGATATTGACCTTCAAATTACATCAAATTATCCCAATACAGTTAATTCCAACAGAAATATGGTCGAAGGAGAGAAGAAGGTGGCGGAGGGAAGATGACTTCTTTGTGAGGCTCATGGCATGGTATATAGAGGAGACCTATAGGTGGACATTCTAGGAGTGTCTGCCACTTGAGGGGGAGGGGGAGGGGGAGGACACGATAAGATGAATATTGGCGACTTGTTCGATTTAACATGTAACATTGTCAACGATGGAAAGTGGATGAGTTTGGAGAAGAATAACGGTGTGGTCGTGACAGAAAACATAGAGGTCGAGAGGAATGATCTGACCATAAGTCAATAGTGGAGAAATAGAAGGACATGTGGAGGTGGATAAGAGCACCATGTAGATGCATTCGACGTGGAAGGTGTAAGAGATACTGAGGAAGAAATGTTTGCAGTCATTGTCTTCAACTCGCAAAGGTAGATAGTACAATCACGATGCTGAGAGCAATGGAGTGGTCAGTGGCAAACTCGATGAGGGAGAGCTTCTTCTTCTTCTTCTTAGAAGCCTTGGTGGCGGTGGCGGCGACAACAAAGGGAAAGTTAGATAGTGTGGTGACGACCTCAAACTGCTGCTAATTCTCAAAGCCCTCTCTCTCCTCAGCCTCGAGGGCGAAGCTGTGCATGAGCCTCTAAAATAAATTATGAAGACAAATATATTCATCCATATAAAAAATAAAATCTAAAAATAAATTATAACTACACAATACAAATGTTACATGTGAATAATATGATTCCATAATTATAAACCTTGGGCAATATTATTCCAAGAAACTGATGTAGAAGTTAGTGTATAACAAATTTATCAAAAAAATCAATTGTAGTAAAAAGGTTTCTAGACATATTTATTATTCTATAAAATGACATATCAATCTATAGTACTATCATACCATATATTAAGCACCGTGGACTAGGCACTGTAGCAGTAAATGTAGCTACAGTGCTGACGTTATATTAAAAATAACGTTTTGATTTATTACTTAATTGGAAAGAAGATTAAGATGCCACGGTAGTTGTGCAATGTAATACCTTCGTATTTAGGTTGTAAGGTCGAGATTAATTTGAGTAAATTTTAATTTTATATTAAAAATACATAACAGAGGTTTGCCGAATATTTGAATATATTTTGGATTATATTATTAAGGGCTTGACGGAGTTGTTTTTGTGTTATTTTTCCATATTTTTTATTTTTTTTGAAAAATATTACTATGTATATTCATCTATATATCTTCAAATATGTCATTCGAATTTCATAAGAAACGAAGAGTCGTATGCCCTTCATCTAGAACGGGTCGATTATAACAATGTTTAGACTGTTAATTAGATGGAAGGGATAGGAGTCTCCGTTTCTGACAAAATTGGAATGACATATTAGAGGGACATATAAATGAATATACATGGTCATATTTTTTGATAAAATTCGAATGACACATTAGAGGGATATATAAATGAATATACATGATCATATTTTTCAAAATAATAAAAAATTGGGAAAAAATAGCGCGAACAGCCTCAATTTTTCCTATTATTAATTTTCTTTTTATGTAAAGAAATAAATCATAAATGCTTATTTTTTTATAGCAATAGTTAATAAATAATGATTTAATCTCAACATATCTTGTGATTTTATATACTCAAATTTAATTGATAGAACTCAATGGTTGGATATCGTAGACATATAATTTTTGTACGCACGATTTTGACTTTATCTGTATCATATCTTTCAATGTTAAATTTATGACGACAAATATTATTCCTTTAAAAATAATATTTAATTATTATAATATGCAATGAATATCATGTTTTTGCTAATAGTTAGTAATGATGACAACCCAGTGATTTCTTGAGATCTTTTTCCACGTCACGGCCATGGTTTGGACGGTTGTGGCTTTAAATTAACTCATGCACTTTCTACCTTTGAAGCTTAGTTCCTTAAAAGAAGAAAAGCATTGAAAATAATATGTCAAATTTCTAAAAAACTATGATTTTCTCACTGATGCATGAATCTGTATCAAGATAAGGATCGAAAACGTGGCATTTTGGGTTGGTATTAATAGGGACAGAAGTCACAGAACCCAAGATTCCATCAGAGCATGATGAGAATAAAAGAGAGAGCAAGGAAAGAAAAATGTATCTTTGATTTTGATATTGGAGACTTGATGGAATTGAAAATGGGGAGTACCAGGAAAGTTTAGGATACGGCATACCCCTCATGATAGTTATCAAAAATCAGATCACCTAACATAGCCCGCATATTTTTAAATGACATAGCACTCATAATTTTAAAATGTGATTATATTATGGATATATAAGGTGAAATTGCATATTCTCTTTAATGCTAAAAGTGAGTTAACTTCAGATAAAAACTAACTAGGATTATGCTACAAGTATAATATAAGTTTTTCTTAAATCTAAATTATCTTAAAAGAAATATATTATTTTATTGTATTTTGTATATTTCCCAATGCAACGCACGGGTTCATACACTAGTTCTGTTTAAGTACAATCGTTGAAAAATGTATCTAAAACTATTGTTCCATAAAATAATTTTAATTATCACCAGAAAGTTTAGTGATGCATTAGAATCTAAAAATAAATTATCAGATAAATATGTTACATATTAATATTATGATTTTATAATGTAAACCTTCACATAATGGTAGAAAAATAGGAGAAACAAGGATTAAGGTGCAAGACTTAATTGAGAACAATAATATGATAAGATCTAATAATAGGGTCAAATGGGGCTGCCCCCTGGGGAGCTAACTTGGCTCCCTCCGCCACATTTTGGCCGGGTTTTTTATTTTTTTTGAAAATTTCTTCCGTGGAATTTCATCACTATATCCCTATATTATGTCATTAAAATTTCGTGCGAAACAGAGACCCCTACGGCCTCCATCCAGACAATCATTTTTTAACGGTAACAGAATTACTAAAAACAACCCCGTTGGATGGAGGCCGTAGGAGTCTCTATTTCGCACGAAATTTTAATGACATAATATAGGGATATATTGATGAAAATTCACGGAAAAAAATTACAAAAAAATAAAAAATCCGTACGAAATGGGACGGCCATGGGGGCATCCCCATTTTACCCCTAATAATAATAGAGTTTTTTAACTAAATAATGAATTGCAGGTTATGATTGCCGTTGGAATAATTTTAAGTACACACAAAAGGTTCAATAAAGCTAGATGGAGAAGTTTATAAAATGACCAAAAATGTGGGGAATGAGAGAAAGAGAGAAATCATGCCTACATGGAGAGTGAAAAAATGTATACATAGACCTCCGTGTACTTTTAACTATACCAAAGTAGGTTTACCATTTGTATCTTTTTATATGTTTATATTTTAATGTTTATATTCTTTTATTTTAAGTTTTAAATTTTTATTTTTGTATTTTATTGGATTTTTATTGGAAAAAGGATTTGATTATAAAGCTACATATATAATTAATAAAGGTGATACTTTTAATTTTAAAATATAGGTAATAAATGCAAAAATTAAGAAATTGAGTGTTTATATGGTTTATACGTTTTTTGGTTTTCATTTTATTTTATAGGGTAATTTATTTGATTCATAAATAGGTATTATACTATTTTTAAATTTTTTATGAATTTATATTTTTCTATAAACATTGGATATATTTGAAATTTATTATTTTTATTTTATAATTTTATTTTAATTATATATATTTAAAATAGAATAAAATACATCAATATATTATTTTGGATTTTTTATTTTAATATTTCCATTTTAAAGGGTTTTTGAAGATAACGGGTCGCTTTTATTTTTTTCACATTTTTAAAATATAAAATATTTTTACTGTTTCATTTTTTAAAAAGATATTTGGTTTTCATTTTTATTTTAGAGTATCTTTGGTTATTACAAAATATTTTTATTTTTGTTTTTACTTTGCAAAGTATTTTTTCTTTAAAAATATGTATTATATGTATTTTAGGATTTTTATTTGCTAAAATAGAAATTATTGTTAAATTTCATACTATTGTTATATGATATATTATATAAGTATTAGGCATTTAAATTATTATTTTATTTTATTTTATTTAATCATTTTATTTAATAGATATTTATTTGTATTTATTAATTAATATTTTATATAGAGGGGTATAGATGTAATTATCTTATAGTATACAAGGGCGTACATAATATACAAAAAATACGATTCAAAAAATGCAAAAGCACCACGCTGACGTAATTCTAGTAAACTGATAGACTTATACGACATTAGTAGAAATGTCAAGTGTAATGGCAAATGTTCCACAGATCGCGCCGACTATGTGATATTCAGTAACCTGGACATGTTTGGAATTTACACATGTTGGAGGGTGTTTGAATGCAATTGTTTCATATTCTGCATAAACCTGTCCCCTCCCCTCGAAATTCCAAGTTACGAACTCAAATTACTCCTCACCTCAGCTCCGCAACGAGCAACCTTCGTTTTTCTTTTCTATACTTTCTACTAGGAATGCAAATGGTTACGGATATATTCGTATCCATTCCATCATCGTATCTATTTTATACAGATTTCGACATCTATATCCATATCCGTTTTAAAATGGATACAGATATGGATATCGTATATTCATCCTACATCCCTCCTATATGTCATTCGAATTTCGTCAAAAACAGAGACTCCTACGACCTCCATCCAAACGTCATTTTTTAACGGTCGCAGGTTTTTTAAATCGACTATGTCTTGATGGAGGCCGTAAGAGTCTCTGTTTCTGACGAAATTCGAATGATATATAGGAGGGATATAAGGATGAATATACATGGTGCTATTTTTTCAAAAAAATAAAAAAATTTACAAAAAATAAGGTGGGGGCAACCAACATGGCTACCCCTAGGGGGCAGCTCCATCAACCCCAAAGAATTTATAGAATTATGCTATATATGATTATAAATAAATCTATCACTATATTTATATACAAAAACAGATATATGGATACAAATACGGATGTTTACGGATATCAGCGGTGATATTTTTTCAAAAAAATAAGAAAAATTCGCAAAAAATGAGGTGGGGCAGCCCCATTTTCCCCATATTCTTTTACCATATTTGTATATATTTTATGATACAAATACATTTAATAAATTTATATCATGTGTTTTCCATCCAATTTGTATATATTTAAGTTGTTTTTATAAATTATTTCTAACATTACTTACGTTTTACATCCGTATTTTTTAAGTATATGTTAAGATAGTTTTAATATCCGTCAATATTCATATCTGCATCTGTTTCGTATTCAAAAACAAATAAGGATACGATAATATCTATATCTTGACCGTTTGCATCCTACTTTCTACTCTCCCTCGGCGCAAAAGGGCCCCGAATTTCTCCCGCCCTGGAAGAAATATACAAACGGAAAAGGAGCGGGGCCCGCAGAGCCATCCCGGAAGGACCAAAAACAAAAGCTAGTGTTCGAGTCTCAGCAGACGACGTAAATCCCTAGTGGCAAGGCGGTCGAACGGCTCCCGCTGCGTCACGTCGCGCTTCCACCTCGGGAGCGGGAGGGCGCTGGGGGATGGCGAGATCGAGAAGGTGGATCCGGCGTAGACGTCGGCGACCCCCATGGCCTTTCCGGGCGGGTCCGATCCGGAGATGTGTGTGCGGGGCTTCGCCGATTGGAACCTTCTGGGCTTCCCCTTGGGATTTGAGTCAGGGTTGATTTGGTGATGCTTGCGGAAGGAGAAAGTTGGTGCGTAGCAGAGGATCTCTGTCGCCATCGGAGGGACGATCTCCCTACCATCCCTACGGAGGAGGGAGGGGGAGGAGGAGGATGGCGGAGGTGCGCGTTGCCTTCTGCGATCTTCCCGACGATGGGGAATATGAGGACGGGATGGTGCTCGGATGGAGGACGCGTGGAGGGGCCGCGAGGCGTCCGATGGGACGGCGTGGATGCCGTGTTCGGTGTGGGGTTTGGTGTGGGCGTTCATGGCAGATGGATGGATGGATGGCATGACCGGGCTCCTTTTCTTGCTCCGTGTTTCGAAATTGGAGGATATTTTGTTTCATCTCTCTTGATGCTTTTATATATCTTTTTTGGTTTATCCGATAAGGAGTAGGATCTTTATATTTCGTGTAGGATCTTTTCAAAATAGGTTTTAAATATTTTAAACCATGGTTATATTGCAGAGTATTTATTTATCATACGGATTTATACATATATAGCATTTAATGTTGCATATGAAAGAAATTATTTTATTGATATTGTAAGACAAATACATTTTATTATGCATTTTTATATCAAAAAACAAAATTTTCCAAATGCATATTTTCTACATGTTTTGCTTCATTACGGTTTAATTAGTCGGTTCAATCGTTTGTTACATGATTCGATTTAACTCGATTTTAAAAAATGATGACACCATCTTCCTGTTGATCAATCGGTACTAACTGACTAGAATCCGGAGTGTACCGGAGAATGTATGAGTTCCGCGGTAGTGGTGGAGCTTACTTAAATGAAAGGTATGTATTTATTACCGCCTTAGCCCTACCTAAAGGTATGTATTGAGGCACCACGGGCGCCCCATTATATATTAGGGGGAAAGGGCGAGAAGACTACTATATTATCTATTAGCCGAATCCTAAGCAACAAGATTGATTTATATAGGATTGATGAACGTCAAAAAGTGCTAGAATATAGTAGCGAAGGTTTGATTTCACAGTTCAGCTCGATCTGACCTTTTCAACAAGATTTATCGTTCAATCTCCGGTTCGATTTCAAAACATTATTTTGGGGGTTTTGCACGGCCAATTTTGTATTTGGTTATTATCATGTGTAATAAAGTATCGATTTGACACTTTTCAAGATTTTGAAGATAATCAAACGTAACATATATGTTATGGCAGTTACAAAAGGTCAAAGTCTGCATTAAAGCCCTTACAAATTAATGGGTGTAAACAAATAGCGCATCCCTCTACTAAAATAGGTTGGAATACATGTATTCCTCAAATCTAATAGTTCCATGGATTTCCTTCTTTGAAAAGATTTTCAGTCATCTTCTTCCACAATAATAATGAATTTCCTAATATTTCGAAAATTATCTTTTAGCTCGGTCTAATCTTGATATTTTTTTGTAATGTCTTATCTAATTAACATCTCACTTCATTTTCACCAAATATTTATAGGTAGATGTTTGTAAACTTGGAAGTTTTCTTTTAAAATCTTTGATTTCTTTTGTATTGTTTATGATTTTTGCGAAATGCTGATTAGTAATTTATCAAATAATTTTATAGTTTCAACCAGTATCGTGCGTCCATCAAAACTCATCACTCCATTGTAAATTTTGTATTATTTTTTGTAAAATGAATTTTCATATTGCAATATATTGGCCGTCCTTAAGTTTTCTTCCAACATTTGTAATCTATACTGGGTGGGTGGTCTATTCAGCAATAAGGATACCCCTGCATAACTTCTTGAAGTATTCTCTCCACACTCAATTGGCTTAGCATGACCTGGATTTCTTCTATTGGCCCATATATACGTGAATGAGTTAAGAGACTCCGACTTTTTAAAATTTATCTTTGAGTTATTTTCTAATGACACATGGGGGACTTATATCACTCAATAACATCATGTTCTCATTCAAATTTTAGCTCAATTCAAGACCCCCTAGAGAAAATATATATATTTTACCCATGTATGTATGTACGTATGTATGCATTTGTATTTGTATATGTGTGTGTATGTGTATGCGCACATGTGCGTGTGTATGTGCATGTGTCTTTATGTGTACATGTGATTGTCCGTGTGTGGGTGGGGGGCGTGCTCATGCTTATGCATGTGTGTCGAGAGAGACAAGTGTATATCCTTTTTATAATAACTAGTGCATACACACGCATTGCACGGTTGGAGAAGGGCACTATTGATCACATTTAGAGTGATTATGTTATCAATCATTGTAAAATTTTAACATAAATATATTGTATTCTCCATCAGTTGGATGAGAAGATTGAGGTGGCAAGTTTAGAGAGTATAAGGAAAAGAAAATGTTGAGAAGATAGGGGTCATTCAATAGTACATAGTATGATAGTAATATAGCATCTTTAGCTTCCACACTGTTCATTTTTGTTATGTAGAAAGTTGTATTTATTCATTTAGTTGGCAAATATAAATTCTAAGTATTAAAATGAACAAGAATGTATAAAAAATGATTCCAAAGTTGTAAAATTTGAATCTATAGTTGTAAACCACGTAATTATAGAAATGCACATTCAAGATCTTCTTAATTAAAATGCATTAATTAAGATGCTTATTTTTATGTTAAAATGAGAACAAGTGAAATTACCATTTTGTAAAACTAGAGAGTGGTTTTTGTTTAGTTAATGCATACGAAAGGTAAAAAATGAAAGGCTGAGATTGTGCGCTTATGAATATGCTAATGGTCTTAAGGCTCATTGGAAAGGTTGTATGCACGCATGTGTGTGCGCACATTTATATATACACTATGCATGCGTGCATGTGGATGTGTGTGCACGAGTCTATGATTGTGAGCGCGCACCCTTATAGGATTTCTTCACACATATTAACTTTCCTCAATATGTGTTTTTTTACCTTGGTTAGTTTAGCTTCCTCTCTTAGGACACTTTCCTGACTTTACCCTCACATATATATCCCTTCCAAGCTTTGCATGTGGATTTCCTTTCACTCAAACAACGGCTCCTCGGAAATCAATTCTTCACTTTTAATCTAGTCACGCAAGTATGTGTATGTAAGAGAGCGGAAAAATGAGACTATAACCATGTACAATATAAAAAATGCACAATTTTTAAATAAAATACACTATAACATGAAGGTTGTATTAAAATTTCAGGTCCATCCATCAAGTGATGATGGATTCATTGCACTAGAGCTATTGATTGTTTATCAGCGTATGATTGTGTTAATGCCAGGACATGGATATCTAAATATAGTGGACACAAAATGCTATACGTGCCTATGAGAACATACCCCCCGCTCTCTCTCTCTCTCTCTCTCTCTCTCTCTCTTTGTGCTAGTACCTACATATGTATGTACGCACGCATGTATGTATACATGTACATGCCTATGCACTTATATATTGATGCATGGATTTATGGTGCATACATAGGTGCATGCTCTCAGTTGGGAGCATGAAATAACATGCTCCTATTTCATTTTTATTTTTATAAAATGAAACCTTAGTAATATGTGGAATATGTATTTCAAATGTCATACAGAATAGACATTCCTAAAATATCCACATAGAAAAGGTCAATTTCAGCAAGTCTAAGATCGTTAAAATTTGACAGTAATGATGGATGGGTTAGAAGTTTCGAAATAGATTGAATTTGGAACGACATAATGACATATATATATATATAGTGATCTACATCCATCTATATTTCATTTTATAAAAATGAAAAGAAAGAAAGAAAGAAATGGGTGGGAGCATGTAAGAGCATGAAGCATATTTCTTTTTTCCGTATGTGTGTATATATGCACACAAGCATATTCTATATATGGAAAATACTTCAAATAGGATGTGGTCCTTCCATGTATAAGGAAGGCCGAGCAATCACAATCCCATGTGTATGTTTGTAGTCTTGCAACGGATATTAAAAGAATGTCATGGTTATTATTTAATTAAGTAAAAATCTAGTTTTTATTATACATTATCTAAAAATAGAATGTAATCACTTAAATTATTTCTTCTAATCTTTTTCTTCATTTGGTCATTCAAAATTCAAATCAAAGATTCAAAACACTAAACATTTCTCATATGCTTCATCGATGGCTACAACGTAGGATAGCAGCGGTGCACGACAACGATAGATGTGGAGTTTCACGGCATAGGTGATGATGAGTGGAATGGCGGAGATGAACACTGAGGCTTCGTTAAATTGCAGGGTTGGGTTGGGTGTACTGTTGTACCCCTCCTTCCAACCCTCCCAATTCTCTTCATAGTTTACTATTCGCAGGGTTACATCAACCCAACCTAACCCAGCAACCAAATGAACCCTGAGAGTTGTGTCAGCAATACGTAGAGCACGTCTGCAACATGTAGGCGACGATGATGCATGGGTCGCTCTTGGAAATTCATGGAGTGCAATGACAACAACAATGATTAGATTGTGTCGACGTGTGGGCTATGGTGACGCATGATTTGTGGTGGCAAAGCGTGGAGCACAACAAAGATGGCGACATGTGGAGTACATCGATAGTGCATAGAGTACGGTATCATTAGCACTAGTCATTCAACCCGCGCTACGTTGTGGTGTGACGATCTATTTATATTAATAAATATAAGAAATTATTATATTATTGATCAAATCATATTTATGTTATTGATCAAATCATGTTTAAATTTCAGATATATCTCAGCCAATATTGAAGGCGTTTGTTTGGACGGATGCAAAAAATCTTAGGATTTATAGAAGAAGAGTTTGCATAGATAAATCTTAGGATTCATAGAAGAAGAGTTTGCATAGATATAACTTCACGGAAATGCATGCACGTTCGAGAATGGAACCATAAGAACTCCCTCTTGGTAATTGTATCTCTTCTTAATCAATCAGAGTTGATTTTACTGTAATACATGTAATTAATTCCCTGATAAGCTAGTCTTGCATTCCCTGACTATAATCTGTAGCTGAGGATTTAGGCGACTTACCTAAAAAATTCATTGTCAATTCAATTGATCTCTAGTATATGATTCCACCTCTTTATCACAAGATCGATTCAATCTAAATTTTAAGAATGATGATGTCATCATCCAGTTGAACTAGTTTGGTTCTATAATTCAATCCGATCTTTTTAGCAAGGTTTACGATTAACTCTCCGGTCCAATTTCAAAAACATTGGTTCTAACTTCTAAAAGAACTACTTTAATTTAATGTATCATTGAAAGAGAAACATACAATATTATGAAAGAAAATGTTCGGAGTAAAATTGGAATGATTTTTACCTTTGCTTTTGCAAAGTGGGGGAGTTGGCTCGTGATATGATTACGTAACTTTTCCATCATATCATAGCACACAACATGATTTATTTCTACTATTATCCCATCCATTTGTAAATATAAAAATGAACATAGACCAGATGCATAGACGTGCAGGAGAACATAGAAAAATTCCGTATGAAACAAACCTCCAGTAAAATCATATTATGAGTACCCGCTCCGAGTGAATATATTTTCAAGTGATCGAATGTACTCATATGGAATAACGGATATCCAAACAACTATTTGAGTATTCAAGATGTCAATATTTCCATGACACCTGCGGCAAATTAGGAGATCTGAGCTTTTATAATGCATGGGGCTTTATCCATGACAGATGCATAATCAATCTTTTTCAAGATAATCAACTTATCTTGAGTGTAACGGTTCCACTCATGATCATGGTTTGGCTAACGTGGAAGACACTTGTCCCGACTTTTTAAAGGCAAACATGGATCCCACTGCCCCTTGCACATTTCAGTCGATGAGGATGGCCAGCATTTCTTCTTTCTGTGTCCTTTCTCAATACAGGTTAGAAGGCAACTTCATCCATTAAGAGCAGGAGCAGTAAGAGGTTGCAAGGCCTCTCATTTTGATGGGCTTTATGGTTACAATAAACATGCCATCTTCAGATTGCGTTGTCCATTTGTTGAAAATGTTCTTCAATGCCTACATTGCAATTTGGATTTTTAGAAGGGATTATATAAAAAAGGCAAGCATTGTTAGTAACTCTCTTAGAGTTTCCACAATAAACTCAAGAAGAAACAAAAGGGGAGGCGTTAAATGGGTTTCCTTTGTTTCCACCCTTGAAAAGCAACCTACTGAAGATATGTTTCACAACCCACACGGTGTGCCCAACAAACTTGCATAGATGATTCCCTCTTCATTTGGTGTTTTTGGGAACTTCCATGGTGTCGTACAACTAACGTAAGTTATGATATTAGCTCATGTCACCCTACTACTCTCGTAGAAACAATGAAATAATCAAAATTCCATGAAATAAATTTGCAGGCTATCCATATGGTTCTAAGATGACCGAGTAACGGTGCCACCTGTACATGACAGATAGACACATTCAGGAATGGCCAAGATAAAAACCAAAGATCAAACAGTTTTGGAATTCTTTTTTAAAAAAGAAAAGCATTTCATTCATCTAAGATAAGAACAAAAACACATTTATGTGTCTACATCGTAAGCAGTAAGAAAAAAATGACACATTTCCGTGTCAACCACAAAAACTTGCGGAAAGAACCGCGGAATTTGGAGCAGCTTTCAAATTCTGACTATGAAGATTATGTAAAACCACAAATCACTTTGCACCGTTCAAATCACTTTGGAATATAATTTAGATCTCTTCTAGATCAATTGCTAGATGATATTCCTAAAATCTCTGCGTAGGGCTATTAATAGTCATTTCTTAATGGAATCCGAAGCTTTCACAACTTTAAAGATCATATTTTAGTAAAAAAATCGGGGCTGAAAGTTAAGAATCATGAAAAGTGACAGGTTGTGAGAGTTAACGATAATGGACGAATGATTGAGGATTAACGTTTGAATGTTATATTCATCTTCGAGACTAACGTTTCTCATATAATTTTCATATTCTTAAGTTGGGAGGTCGTAACGTCTCCACGTTAGAGAATAGCAGATGACTTCACGAACCGTCAAAAAGAAAGTCCATGAAGGGGATTTTCTCTTAATGCAAACGATTACAGTTCTATCTCTACCCACAAAATCTCTGATATCCAATGTCAGAAGTATAATAACACTAACCAGATTTGACCTATGCCGACGTTTGTAAACGTCGAAATAGGGCTTCATAAACGTCGACTTTCACAAAAAACGACGTATACATACGTCGAAATAAAACGTCGATCCAGGCCCGTCTAGTTTGGGGTCTGTGGACGTCTAAATTGAAACGTCGAATTACGTAAAAAGCTCGAAATAAACATCGAGTTTGATGGCTAATCCGACGTATAAACGTCGGTATTTGCCTAATAATCCGACGTTTATCCGTCGAAATTAATAGGAAAAGCCGATGTATAATTTGCAACCGTCGTTTTTCAAATAGGTTTAAATGTCGATTTTTATCTTTCCATGCAAAACCTGTAGCTGCAATAAATTGCTTCATGCACGTGAGATGCTATATTTAACCTCTAACTTGGAACTTTGAAATATTATTGCACTATCAACATAGATCCTCGAATTACAGGTTTCAATAGGTCCATAAAGTCAAGTATAAACAAAATGTTTCTTACATCTTAGTTCTTAACACTAGACATAATAGTAAGATAAATAGTTCGTCGAAGATTGATAAGACTGGTCTCGGTTCATCTTTTATACTCATGCTTTCATCATCCTCTTTGGATTCTTCATCTTCCTCGTCATCTTCATCTTCATCTTCCTCGTATCCTCATCTTCAGAAGATTCATCAACAATGATTTTCTTCAGATCTTCGATGCCCTCATTGAGATAGACGATATCCTGCATGGTTAGTTGGTGGTACTCCACAATCTCCCTTAGGAATCTGTTCTCTCCGGCATATGTGGAGTTCTCGTTAGCCAGACGAGCCTTCTCTGCCAAGAGTCTCGAGTTGCAGGCCAATCTGAGTGA
The DNA here is from genome assembly GCA_037367405.1 of Ottelia alismoides. Classification (NCBI taxonomy): domain Eukaryota; kingdom Viridiplantae; phylum Streptophyta; class Magnoliopsida; order Alismatales; family Hydrocharitaceae; genus Ottelia; species Ottelia alismoides. The sequence goes on from JAZKJV010011467.1 coordinate 960,047, forward strand.
GAAAGATAGGTTAAGCAATGAAAGTCATCAAGTATATGTATAGCCTGGATCGATGACAATGACCTCTTGATTACAGTCTAATCTGTTAGTTAGAGTTTTGTAACTAAGGGTGACATATATGTATATACCATATCGTCGTCTTCAGGCTGATCTCCTTTTTTCTACTCTCCCTATGGATCTTGTTCTCGTCCTCGAGCTGCTTACATCATTCCCTCGAGAAAGCAAGATCCGCCTTCACCGTCTTCAGCTCGTGCATCAACAACTTGGCTTTGGCAGCCATGGCATTTGCTACCTGTTGTAAATAACATCATCGTCTTCACCGTCTTCAGCTCGCGCATCAAAACTGCCTTCTTTTCTCCATGCATTCAGTTTGCGGGTCTTCTGAATAACATCCGTGATTTATTTTTCGACAAGTTAGACCCTACTCATCATGAAGTATTCAAAGAAATGCAAACACTATAATTTGGAATTGCTATAGGTATCTTTCTGCTTAACAAAGCCATTATATATTTTATGTACATGAAACAGATGAGAAAACTGACAAAAAAAAGATGATCTGCCAGACTTCCTCCATTCATGTGCTCATAAACAAGCGCCAAATGGGATGCTTCACTGCAATAACCTGCTAGTGATACCAAATTCTTGTGATAGATTTTGGATAGGACACTGGCCTGCATCGATTTACGATTCCAATTTTGTGAAATGCAGTGATTGTAAATTTTGAAAAATACTACAAGGGCAGAAGCTTATTTGATCATAAAATAAATGAAATGATAAGAAGGTCAAAATGGAGGAAATTCTCTTCTTCGTTTGAACTAGCATTTGCAACTAAATAAAACCATTATCTCGGTCTGGTATTCCTTAGAACCCTGACACGAAGCTGTGGATAGCACCTTAACAGCTACATGGGCATTATTTTCCAGAACTCCATAGTGTACTGAGCCAAACCCTCCCTTGCCAATTTCAATGCTGAAGTCTTTTGTGATTATGACAAGCTCATCGTATGTAAATTCCCTACTCTCTATGTGGAAATATGTCCCTGTAAGCAATCCCACCTCTTTGTTTACTTCCTTTGGCTCTTTGTTTTCACTGTCCAAATTTCTTTTAATGAAACCTGCAACGAAAGCAACAAAAAACGACCATTTTCCATAGTGTGTAGATGATAAATAACGGTAAATTCACTATTTCAAAGTCACGTTGAAGGTACGCACCACTAAAATAGCCTCTCTTTAATCCACACAAAACCATCACAACTATTAATAGAGACAATGCCGAGCAAACTGATCCCGCAACTGCGATGGCAACCTTTTTTGCGTCCTTTCTACGTGGTGAACAAGACTCGAAATCATTGCAGCATATTTGATGTTTCCCATACTGAAATTTGAGAATCATATTAGAGGGTTAGCTTGTTTGTAAGAATTCGGTGGGCAGGTCGTAATCTTATTATCAAGATCTCAATAAATAAATGAACCGGGGCGTCAATGTTCCATCTGCTACTCTATCCTTAAGAGCCTTTGGAATATATTGATTGAGCACGTTCTCTCTCAAGTCCCTGTAATTTGCTTCATGAAGTCATGGCATTGATCATGCTATAGTTTTCCACATATTTAAAAGGTTCCTTACAACAAAACTAAACGTGACAAGCTTGCCAAGAAATTCGGAATATCACCCGTAATATTGCATTAGAGCATTTTCCAGTCCACACCATTCATCAATGTTGCACCATTCTTATACTTATCCAAAGAAGCAAGACATGCTTGATAGTTTACTCCAAACACGTTTTTCTTTGTTCCTCTTGGAAGCCTCTTCACCCTATTTCTCACTCGTCGCAACTCCTTGAATGTTGCATATAAATGAAAAATACTACTCTATTCGACATTAAAAAACTGTTCTTGAAGAAATGCACTGCACTCTGAAATACTGACAAAATAGATGGGCTTATCCCTTGAAAAGATTCAAATAAACTACAACACTAGTAGCTAATTCCATCCACAACAAGATTGCCACAAGTAGCTAATTTCATCCACAACAAGATTGCTGGGCAAAGTGTTATCAGCACTTTAAATAAAAATACAACTGGACATTTATCTTGTTTTCACAAATTAAGGGAGAGGTCATTTCAAATAGTAAAAGACATAAGCACTTACCAAGATCGATCCCATTAGTGTTGGGAGAGTCAGGTGGGGCAAGTATTATCAGATCTTGTATCAGGACTTGGCTGTTTAACCATGAAAACCAGAGTTAATGCAACATTTATTATCCTGAAATCTTAGATGTCCATAATGACAACCTTACTGGAACTCATTAGCTCAACTAGATGAGGGCGTGTATAATCTAAACTGCCATTTCTAAACTAGTCCCACCAAATCGCGCCTTGACCGTCGATGGTTCCATTTTCACATGGATAAGAAGTCATCCATAAATGCAGTATGAGAACTCTTTAAGTGGCTGTTGTGATAATCTTGTGTTTACCTGTAATAATGACAACAATCAAATTACTTCCAAAAATAAGGCTTTGGTGCCTTCCTCCAGGCAGTTCCCTTCCCCACACCCTTCTTCCTCCACACCCTTCTTGGATTCATTGGATTCATCAAGAGTACAACCAACAGGGAAGGTGTCAGCAACCACATCCTTCTTCCTCCACACCCTTCTTCCTCACAGATTTGCCTCATAATCCCTGAAAAAATCGTTTAGATGAATTAGTGAAACAGTGAAGCAGTGATAGAATGGGTTTGATGCGCATATTGAACACGTGCCTAGCCCGTATTCCAGAAGCATTTTAAGGATTTTAAAAGAGTCGACTATCACATAAACTAATTTCATAATTCTCTAGAAAAATAACTCTCCAGAAAAATAAAGACAAGTGCAAATACCTTCATCAGTCTTAAACTCAAATGGGTCTTCATCATTGTATCCCTTCTTGGTAAAGATGGTTCCATCTTCCAACTTTCTAATCAGTTTAACTGCAAGGCATAGGAAGGTTGTTAACTCTGGACCACTTCAAACATGGAATTAGTACACAACAAAAAAAAATTGCATGCCTTTAACAATAGCTCCATCATTACAATGTTCATAACCATAAATGATGTAACACAATAGAAAACTGCACACTATTTTAGCTTAAAGAAGTTGGTACGGGCATATTGCTTAACATAAATGATGTAACACAAAAGATGAAATATGTAAAAGCATCAAAACTACTAATTAAACAAAGAGCATTGCTGAATTACCTTCGTTGAATCTATCAGGGTTGAGATTAACACTGATAACTCTCGATGCTCCTTGTGTAATTTTAAAGTCAATGGCTTACATCAATTCGAGCATTGATGAGCCGAAAAATCTCAATCAATCCGGGATAAAATAATCAGTCAAAGGGTCGTTGCAACTCGGATCGAGAGATAAATCAGCTCAACAAGAAAAATTAAGGATCAGACCACCAAAACAAAATAAAAATCAAACAAGCGCAATAGTGGCCCTGTCTATTAGATTAGCCTGCTATAGCGACCAGGGTCGGACTCAGGGAGCACGTAATGGCATCGCGGCCTACGAAGTAGTCTAAAATGAAATAAAATAAAAGAAAATACTTTTTGGTGGATTTTTAGTATTTTTAATATTTTTTGGATTTTTAAATTAATTCAGAAAATAGGAAAACAATAAAACAACCAACTACAAACAATTATTTAATCACTCAAAAATCACCCAAAAATTCAAACAAAAATGTTTTACGTTTTTTATATTTTCTGTGTTTTTGGTTAATTTTTGATGTTTTTCTAATTTTTAGGGAATTTTATAAAAATCAAACAAGGCTGAAAAATGAAGGCATTGTCCAGTCAGACTTGGAGGGCCAAATTAAAATGCAAAATGGCCTATCAAGGTCTGAAGGTAATTTTCCTTTAAAGTAGAAAATACAAGGAAAAATTAGGCACTGGAATTATTAATTTTTTATTTTTCAGTTATTTACTAGAATTTTTATGGGTTTTTAGGGGTTTTGTAATTTTTATAGGTTTTATAAATCTAAAAATGACCAAAATTGGTCATAAAATCAAATAACACAAAACAAACAATTTCTAATTCTTTGTAATTTTTAATGGTGTTTTATTATTTTTTTCTGCTTTTTAAAGCTAGACAGAAAGAAAATTATGTGTTTTTGAATTTTAAAAATATCAAAAATGCTCAGACATGTCTCCAAAAATCAGAGAACATTTTACACCATGTCAGGAGCCATGTATCCAATTTTCATCAAATTTGGATTAGGTTTGCTGTTTTATTAAAATCAAACACAAGGGTACAGTGCATAGGGACCTAACTGCAAATACATTAAGTTCCATAACCCCCTGGATAACAAGGCTGAAAAATATAGGGTCTAAAGTGTAAAAAGTCCCCGAGGCCACGCACGATGCACGTGACTCAGGCCTGGGAGGACCAAAGTGCAATTCCTATTTAAAAAGATGTAGAAAGTAACATGCCAGGAATGCAAGGTGCAAAATGTAAAAAGTCCACTAAACCACGTGTCAATGCACGTGCACACTACAGGCAGGGACTGAATAGTAAATACTGAAAAGTAGAAGGTCCAATGTGTAAAATTTACAAAATAAAAACAACGGGAACAAATAATTACAGGACTAAAACGTAACAACCAAAAACTAAAGGGCCTAAGAACAAATTACCCTTTATTTAAGCGGACGGTGGGGAAGGCGCCACATGGTAGATCGGACGGCTGTGGAGTGGTGGCCCTTCCTCGAAGAAATTCCTCTCGAATCGAACGGCCGAGAGTTCCCCACGTGGCTGATCTGACGGCTGCGATGCTCTGGGGGAAAACCCTCGCTGATCTGACGGTTGCGATGAGGGCACATGGAGATTGAACGGTTCAGAATAACTGATGCCTCTTCATCCGATCGTGCGGCCCTGATCAGTCCTCCGAAGGATCGGACGGTTGCGAGGCTCCTTTATCGGGTGGCTGAGATCTCGTCTGGAGCCAGAGGACTATCAGACGGCTCTGGGGGGTCCTGGAGGAACTGACGGCCGGCGAACTTCGCCGACTCGAAACTCGCGCATGGAGACTCCTCGGAGGCTGCTGAGATGCTGAGAAGAAGCGCCTCGGTGTTCCGCAGCCAATAGACTGCTCCGATGATGGCGGGGAGCTCTGGAGAGCTCCGGCGACGATGAAGACCTGGAGCACCTGTGCTCTGAAGTTCCGACCTCCAGATGAGGTCGTTCTGGCCTAATACCTGCACAGGAAGAAAGAGGGGTCGAGGGCAAACTGCCTCGACCCGTTAGCGCACGTGAACAGTGAAGAGTGCGACGGTATGGAGGTCCTCCGACGAGCGGCGGAGGGGGAGGACCGAAGTCCCTACTCTAGGGCAAGTCAGGGGGAATGGGTAGGTGGAGAAGGTGAGGAGGAGGCTCGTGAAGGTGGTGGCGATGTCGGATGGGCGAATGGCTGGTCGGAGACAACAGGGGAAGGTGGCGGAGCTACAGCTACTGGAATCGAAAAATCAGAGCCTACGCTAATCTACGGCCTAAAGAGGTTACCTGATGAATGCATTCGACTGGGTTGGAGCTCGGGGAGCTCCGGGGTCATTGCCTGGAAGGGATCGTCGGGTTCCCGAGGCAGGGCATGCTCGCGGCGGCGCACGGCGGCGAAGCCACCGGATCAAAGGTTTCCCGGCTGCCCGGGCCTCACTTCCACTCCAAATCGCACCGCTGTCACTCAGGCGAGGTGGAGGAGCTCCTTGGCGATGAGGGGGAGGACCAGAGATGAAGAACAAGGCTGCCGGAGGCGATGCTTTATATTCCTAGGGGTCCGAGAAGACAAGGATGGGGCGTGCAAATCGGCGCTCGGACCCCTCATACCCACCCCGGGCGTGGATCATGGATCTGCAAGGAAGAGGTATGACCCGGGGTTTGGAGTTTTAGGTGTCGGATCGTGTGTGGAGTAAATGGAGAAGTCGGGTCGGGCACTCAGATTCGGGACTCAGTGGTCCGGGGGGAGTTGACCGGGGGGTCAACGACCCCCGTGACCAATCAGAGCAGGCCATGTCAGAAAGATTTAAAAATTCGAAATAAAATAATAAATGGTCGAATTATTAAAAACTCAAAACATGAAAAATGTTTATTTTATTTTTTTCTATTTTTTGTGATTTTTAATTTTTTTTGAAATAAAAAATAAGGTATTTACAAAATATTATTATTATATACATGTATATACATATGTATTTTAAATTTTGAATTTTAAATTGTTTATTTTTTATTTAAATTATCCCAATTTTATATTTTATTTATTTATAGGATAAAATTTGGGATAATATGGTATTTTTATTTTATTTTTATTAATTATGTACATGGTTGAAATAAATAGTTTTATTTATATCCATGTATGATATATATGCAAGGTGGCTTTTATTTTTATTTTTTTGTTTTTATTTTATTTTTGTTATTTTTATTTATTTATATACATTATGAATAAGGAATATATATACATATTTTTATGGAATTTTATTGATTTATTTACAAGGTGAAATAAATACATAAATGATTTTATGTACATGGCTTATGTGCAATATTGAGGGGTATTTTCATTTGTTTTTAATTTTGTTTTGTTTTATCATTTTTATTTTAATTTAATATTTACAAATATATACAAATATTTACAAATAAATATGACCCATTTTATTTTTATTTTAGAGGAAAATATTTACTTTATTTAATTACAGGTATATGTAACCATGAGCTTCCTTATCTCTCTCTACTTGGGCATTTATGCGGTCAGGCCCATGCTGAGCCCTCCCTTGGGATTAGGTCGCTCAATATTTATTCTAAATATCTCCCTCTTTTTCTTTTGTCTCTTTATTCTTTTATTTTGCACAAAAACATGCTAATTATTAAACTTTATACAATGCATGCACTTTGGTAATTATTTGTATTTACAAGAATATACAGGTATTTGCAAAGGTTTTTGTAGCTAAAATATAAGAATAAAGAGTGATGAATGGGTATTCATCACCCCCTATACTTAACTTTGCTAGTCCCTTAGCAAACACTTATTGAAAAAGAAGTGAAAAGAGAAAGAAAAAGAAAAGAGGAGAATATACATGGATTAAGGTTGATTATTAAACTTGCCTTCATTAAATTGAAATATGGAGCTTCGATCGGATCTTTGGATTATTAATGTGTCGGAACCTTATTTGAACTTAAGCTTAAAACTCAACAGCCTCTAAGTTCCACCAATCTATGGGCAAGACTCCTCAATAAACCAGATCAGAACAAGTCTACATACACAACTCTAATGACCATGAATCTTTCCATGCGGTGTAAGTGATATGTAGCTCCCCACATCAGAAGTACAAAGAAACAACCTCCCCCAACCTGGTAACTCTAATGCCTCGGTCTAGCAACTCTTTCCTCGAGAAGCGAGGTATTCCCTTCTAAGTTCAAGTGCAACCGGCTCAAGAAGAGGGGAAGAAGAGAATGGACCATGGCCAGTGTAGCCATGTATCCTTGGGAGCTCTAACCAGGTAGCTGAGTCTCCCCCTGCAAGCTTCATGAGATGTAACATGTATACCATAAGCTTTTGCTTTATTTGACTATATACACTCCGGTGGGATTATTCAATTTTCAATCCGACCCACCACTTTTTTTTGGGGTCCTTTTCTTTTTGCACATTTATTTTTCATGTGCAATTGTACAACATATCTACATGGTGCAGCATATATACAAGGAGTTTTTCCTCTTGAGCCAGTAGACTATCCCTCTTTTGAAGCTTTATTGCAACCCACGACTTCTATCTTTAGACTTCATCACCACTAGACCAAGTTGAGACGCACTTCCTTCACTAGAAGAAGAAGAGAGGTTCCGCCTAGAAGTACTACCCTCATATGCTACCCCAAGCCAAAGGAAACTGCCTCCTCACCACCTCATCCGTGGAGAGCTATGTGTAAAGTGTTGGTGCAAGTCAAGCCATTGTCTCTAAGAGTCATGCGTGTGTTGTTAAGTTCTCTACTTAGGCTTATCAAAATGACATATGCTCATAGCCTAGTGGACTCAAAGAATTAAGTCCCAATGGACCTGAAAAGCCTTAACCCTAAGCCCTATAAGGTTCCTCTTAGAATTAGGTGGATTAAGATCTTAATCGAGCTCCCAATTTAATTCCAGGCTAGTTTAAATGTCACTATGATCAAGAAAAAACTATACAAGTATTTACAAAGATGCTATTTACAAATGTGACTTTACAAATATGCAAACTTTTTTAAAAATGTTTTGAAACCATGAATGTATGAAATGCAAGTTTTGCAAAATATTTACAAACATTTACACAAGGTTTTTGCAAACCTTTTTGATTTTCAAAACATTTTGGAAAAATTTTGTACTATATACATAATTTTGATATACACATATTTACAAATCCTTTATACAAATCATTTTACAATCATTTGTACCAAAATAATTTGTATTAATAAATAGGTATGTGCAGAATGAATTTTTTTATACAAGGGAACTTTTTTTAAATTTTTATGGGTTTTTAGCCATTTTTATTTATTCACACACTCACACAAAGTACGAGTTATGGCTAAAGTATATATGAAATATATACACACCCCCTTATACTTAGCTCGAACGATGTCCTCAGAGTCAAGAGCGATGAAGAAGACATAACTCGTGCTTAGTATAGGAAAGTGAAAAGGAATGGCTATATACAGAGATGAATGAAAGAATAGAATGAGGAGAACTCGGCTTTCCCCCTATACTTAGGATCAAATAATCCTAAGTATAGCGGGTTGTACACAAAGGGAAAATCGAGTGGAGAATATACAGGGTCTACCCCCCCTATACTTAGGGTGAAAATATCCCTAAGTATAGGAAGAAAATCAGGGGTAGCAAGACACGAAGAAGAAGAACAAATATATACAAGGTGAGAGGGCATCACTCCCCCTATACTTAAGGTGAAGAACCTTAAGTATAGACAACAACAGAAGTGATGAAACAGAACGAATGGAACAACTCGGTGTCTCCACCCCCCTATACTTAGGATGAGGTATATCCTAAGTATAGCAAAGATAATCCTACGCGAGACTTGGGGTGAAAACAAACTCGGTAGAGAGAAAGATCCAACTGAGACGAAACACGTATATACAAAAGGGTACAATGTTGAGGTGCCTCTCACAAGCACTAGATTTTACGCCCTAGCTGGGCGCAAAAGCTAGGGATAATGCAGTGTCCAAGTTCAGGACAGCATCTGTAAGGCGAATGCCGTACTGTCGTCGCAGTCTCGGTATGGGAACAACGACGACAAACAATAGTGTAAGTAAGACACCCAGGTATGCAATCAAGCGGGTGTCTGCTACCGACCAATGATGTGGAAGTAAGTGATCGGGATCTGATAGCACAAAGGAAATCGTCGGCTCTAGGTCAGACTGGATTGAAAGTGTGAAGCCGAAGAAGTCAAACGTGGAGAAGGATGGATCAGTCATAGAATCCTCCATGTCACTCAGTGTCTCAAGAAGGTATGGATAGTCCAGATCACGAGACTCTCTAAGAAGACTGATATCCGATGCATGAAATAGAAGTAGATCAGACAGATCATCGAATATCTCCAAGATGGGCTCATCCTCGCGAGGGTCGTCGAGATGAGAAGACTCAGAATAAGAAGGATCTACAGACTCGGTTTCGAGCTCCGCCAGATCGAAAAACTCTCTGAAGGTGAAACCGAGTACTCATCGAGTACGCATCCTCCAGCAGATAACCCTCGGGGAGAGATGCAAGATCAGAGGTGAATAGTAGAGGATCAGGATCTAAATAGGCATCTGCGCTGCTGTGAAATATCCACTCGGTGCACCAGGCGGGTCATCATCTGAAATCTGGCTCTCGGCAATCTAGAAGTAGGAGAAGGTACTAGTCAACACCGTGGGCTGGCAAAGTGTCTGCGGCTGATCCTCGCTCTGCGGCTATGCTGGCTGGCAACTGGTCCTCAGCAAGTGTGTCTATCTCGTCGGAGTAGAGGACAAAAGGCTCGAATTATGGGACTATTCTGTATCTGAACTCTCAAAGTGGTGTCCTCATCGAGCTGTAGCTGCTGGGCTGAGTCCTGGGAGCTGTCGGACTCCGAGAAGTATCTGTGCAGAAAGGTGGCTGAATCCTCCGGAACTGGAACCTGAAGTGGCTGAGACAATGGCTGTAGTAGCGGGGGCTCCTCCGGTTCCTGGAGTATCAGAAGATCTGATATCTAAGACTCGTCAACTGGGAACTCTGGGGCTGACTCGAACTCTAGCTGGAAGACCAACGGGAACTCGAGTAAACTCCTGGGTCCGAACCTCTGCTATCGCAGTCATCTCCTCTGTACTCTATGGTGCTGCAACATCCAAGTCCTCGGGCTGGTGTGTAGAAGCTGTATCCTCAAGTAGTGTGACACATCGCACTGGTACTGCATCGTCCGCATGTGTTGTCCCGACTGCGGCATCTCGTGAAGAAGATCTCTGTGAAAGTAAGCTCGAGATGGTATCCAGTAGGTGAATGTCGGAACTGCGGTAATGAACGCCACATGTGGTAATCATCAGTGCTATCTGCTCTGCGGTAATCCCCCGAATGGGAGATCTCTATCAAGTCTGTCAGTGGAAGTCCGTGGTCTGGAATCTCCTCAAGAGGTCAAGAAACCTCGGCCATGCCTCATGCAATGGGCTCCTGGGGGTCTACTGAAAACCCCGGTGATCAAAGGCCACATAAACTCTAATCTACGCTGGGGGAAGTATCTCTGTAAGAACTCTCGGCGTAACTCTCCCCACGTATCGAATGTCCTTCCCAATCGTCGGTGCCATCTCATGGCTCTCTCGTGAAGCGTGAATGGAAGGTCCTTCTCATCAGCTCCTCTGCAGTGATATCCTGAATATCTCTGTGCTATGCAAAACTCCTCAGAATGTGGACAGGTGAAGATAAGGCTCCTCGTGCGCCTCTCCTGAAAATGTCGGCAGTCGCTGAATGTAATCCAAATCCAAACTGAATGGACGTAGTGTAGAAGCTGACTGAGCTCCCTGTGCTATCTGCTCCTCCATCAATCTGGAATAGGATCTATCTGATGATCTCCACTACTCTCTCTGATCACGAACGAAGTGCACGCTCAACTCAGCAATGGCCTTGTCCGGGTCTCGCATCTGCTCTGTCTGGTATCCTCGGACGTCAAGCGCAGCATGCCCAGAGTAATGAATGGATGGGAGGGAGGGAGCGGGAGGTTGGTCGGAGATCCGACCTCCCTAGAAGGTGGACTGGACTGATGGTCAGATGGTGAAGAAAAAGCCGCAAGAGTCGGCTCGAGGTGAGAGGGATCCATCATCCAGGGGTGAAGGAGAAGAGAAGACTGAAGAGAGGGTGGGTGGTAGACAGAAGAAGAGAAGAAGATGGGGGAAAGCAGAAGGGATCTGGAATCACAGATGAGAAACATAACCCCGATTCACCTACGCACGCGAAGCTAAAGACGAAAGCGATCGGTCAATTTATCTTGTCAATTTTATTTTAGGTGATCATTCAGTCTATCAGAGCGATTAATGAGTAAAATAGGAATCCAAATATTCTCGACCGACTGTCCCGTACAGAAAGCCGGTAATTAGTCGAGAAAAATATCGGATATGTCTCTAACCTAAGGTGCGGGTCACTCTCTCGCTCATCCAAACCAAACAAGGAGGGGGTTACTCCTCCCCAAGACATATTTTTCAGTGTTGTGTCTTTTAAGTCAAGTGAGATTAGTAGTCCCAATTTTTATTGTTTTTCTTTTAGGTGTTTTTCATTTATCAAACAAATCGCCTAACAAATTTTCGGTTCTCCTGGTTATTAGTCAAACACGAGAAGAACGAAAAAGCCGATGCGCGATGAAATCAATGATGCATGCAGAGTAAGAAATGCGTACCTGACTCCAGCAGTCTACATGCAAGATGATCCACGCAGAATTTGAAAGACAGAAAATAAACTACCTAAATGGTGCAGGCGGAAAACCGAGTCCCTAAACAGCAGTGCTACTCGAAAGAACCACTAGTTGAGCTCCCTCCAATCAGAGAGTCCGTCTAGACCCACCCCTCCTCCTCTTCTGACAGGTCTGAGTTCCAGGAGTAGCGCTTGACGGGGTGGGCTCGCGGCGCGTAGGCTCGAATGTGGTGAGTCAACTATTTTTATTAATATTTTATTATAGGTCCAGTTACCGATCTATAGGTGCAGGCAAATATATTAGGTATTTGGATCTATTTATTACGTCACAGTCAAGCAGAAAATCCTACGACTAGGGGCTCGAAAATCCGCGTGAAACTGGAAAAGGCAGTAAAGGAAAGCAAAGCCGCTAAAAAGTCGCAAAACCGAGGGGTCCCCCGAGCACACCAGTGCTCAACGAAACAGACCCCCGAAAGTCTAAGTCTCTGTCTATGGTCCCTGTATTATTACAACAGTTCAAATAATGTTGAAATAAAGTCTAATGTAGACTAAACTAAACTCGCGGCTATTCCGCGGCTCCCGCACTCCTGCTCACTCCTCGCGCTCTCCTGCGGCTCTGTAGAGAAGAGAGCCGCCTCCGATTCTCACGGTTGCATTGGCTTCCGAAGAAGCCGCCTCGATCCTCGGGCCCTCGCAAGAAAGCAAACAGAGTGTCAGACCAGATTATTTAAACAATTAAGCAAATAAATGATATATATACAAAATATGCACAAAAAGCCGCAAAAATAAAACCGCGGAAAAATCATCTATGACTACTAAGCTGTGCTCCCCAGCAACGATGCCATTCTGATGAGCCGAAAAATCTCAATCAATCCGGGAGAAAATAATCACTCAAAGAGTCGTTACGACCCGGATCGAGAGATAAATCAGCTCAACAAGAAAAATTAAGGATCAGACCACCAAAATAGAATAAAAATCAAACAAGCTCAATAGTGGCCCTGTCTATTAGATTAGCCTGGTATAGCGACCGGGGTCGGACTCAGGGAGCACGTAATGGCCTACAGCCTACGAAGTAGTCTAAAATGAAATAAAATAAAAGAAAATGCTTTTTGGTAGATTTTAGTATTTTATTATTTTTTGAATTTTTAAATTAATTCAGAAAATAGGAAAACAATAAAACAACCAACTACAAACAATTATTTAATCACTCAAAAATCACCCAAAAAATCAAAACAAAAATGTTTTTATGTTTTTTATATTTTTCTGTGTTTTTTTTTAATTTTTGTTTTTTTCTTCTGATTTTTAGAGAATTTTATAAAAATCAAACAAGGCTGAAAAATGAAGGCACGGTCCAGTCACACTTGGAGGGCCAAATTAAAATACAAAATGGCCCTATCAAGGTCTGAAGGTAATTTTCCTGTAAAGTAGAAAATACAAGGAAAAATTACGCACTAGAATTATTAAATTTTTTTCAATTATTTATTAGAATTTTTATGGATTTTTAGGGGTTTTGTAATTTTTATATGTTTTATAAATCTAAAAATGAACAAAATTGGTCAGAAAATCAAACAACACAAAACAAACAATTTCTATTTTTTTGTAATTTTTAATGGTGTTTAAATATTTTTTGTGATTTTTAAAGCTAGATAATAAGAAAATTACGTGTTTTTGAATTTTTAAAATATCAAAAACGCTCAGAAATGTCTCCAAAAATTAGAGAAGATTTTACACCATGGCAGGAGCCATGTATCCAATTTTCATCAAATTTGGAGTAGGTTTGCTATTTTATTAAAATCAAACACAAGGGTACAGTGCACAGGGACCTAACTGCAAATACATTAAGTTCCAGAACCCCCTGGATAACAAGGCTGAAAAAATATAGGGGCTAAAGTGTAAAAGTCCCCGAGGCCACGCATGATGCACGTGACTCAGGCCTGGGAGGACCAAAGTGCAGTTCCTATTTAAAAAGATGTAGAAAGTAACATGCCTGGAATGCAAGGTGCAAAATGTAAAAAGTCCACTAAACCACGTGTTAATGCACGTGCACACTACAGGCAGGGACTGAATAGTAAATACTGAAAAGTAGAAAGTCCAATGTGCAAAATTTACAAAACAAAAACAACGGGAACAAATAATTACATGACTCAAACGTAACAACCAAAAACTAAAGGGCCTAAGAACAAATTACCCTTTATTTAAGCGGACGGTGGGGAAGGCACCACGTGGTAGATCGGACGGCTACGGAGTGGTGGCCCTTCCTCGAAGAAACTTCGCTCGAATCGACCGGCCGAGAGTTCCCCACGTGGCTGATCTGACGGTTGCGATGCTCTGGGGGAAAACCCTCGCTGATCTGATGGTTGCAATGCGGACACATGGAGATCGAACGGTTCAGAATAACTGATGCCTCTTCATCTGATCGTGCGACCCTGATCAGTCCTCCGAAGGATCGGACGGTTGCGAGGCTCCTCTATCGGGTGGCTGAGATCTCGTCTGGAGCAAGAGGACGATCGGACGGCTTTGGAGAGTCCTGGATGAACTAACGGCCAACGAACTTCGCCGGCTCGAACTCGCGCATGGGGACTCCTCGGAGGCTGCTGAGATGCTGAGAAGAAGCGTCTCGGTGTTCCGCAGCCATAGACTGCTCCGATGATGGCGGGAGCTCAGGAGAGCTCGGCGATGATGAAGACCTGGAGCACCTGTGCTCTGAAGTTCCGACCTCCAGATGATGTCGTTCTGGCCTAATACCTGCACAGGAAGAAAGAGGGGTCGAGGGCAAACTGCCTCGACCCGTTAGCGCACGTGAACAGTGAAGAGTGCGGCGGTATGGAGGTCCCTCCGGCGAGCGGCGGAGGGGGAGGACCGAAGTCCCTGCTCTGGGCGAGTCAGGGGGAATGGGTTGGTGGAGAAGGTGAGGAGGAGTCTCGTGAAGGTGGTGGCGATGTCGGATGGGCGAATGGCTGGTCGGAGACAACAGGGGAAGGTGGCGGAGCTACAGCTACTGGAATCGAAAAATCAGAGCCTACGTTAATCTACGGCCTAAAGAGTTACCTGGTGAATGCATTCGATTGGGCTGGAGCTCGGGGAGCTCCGGGGTCATTGCCTGCAAGGGATCGTCGGGTTCCCGAGGCTGGGCGCGCTCGCGGCGTCGCACGACGGCGAAGCCACCGGATCAAAGGTTTCCCGGCTGCCCGGGCCTCACTTCCACTCCAAATTGCACCGCTGTCACTCAGGCGAGGTGGAGGAGCTCCTTGGCGATGAGGGGAGGACCAGAGATGAAGAACAAGGCTGCCGGAGGCGATGCTTTATATTCCTAGGGGTCCGAGAAGACAAGGATCGGGCGAGTAAATCGGAGCTCGGACCCCTCATACCCACCCCGTGCGTGGATCATGGATCTGCAAGGAATAGGTATGACCCGGGGTTTTGGGGTTTAGGTGTCGGATCGAGTGTGGAGTAAATGGAAAAGTTGGGTCGGGCACTCAGATCCGGGACTCAGTGGTCCAAGGGGGGGAGTTGACCGGGGGGTCACGTCCCCGTAGACCAATCAGAGCAGGCCGTGTCAGAAAGATTTAAAAATTCAAAATAAAATAATAAATGGCCGAATTATTAAAAACTCAAACATGAAAAATGTTTATTTTATTTTTTTCTATTTTTTGCGATTTTTAATTATTTTTTTGAAATAAAAATAAGGCATTTACAAATATTATTATTATATACATGTATATACATATGTATTTTAAATTTTGAATTTTGAATTGTTTATTTTTATATAAATTATCCCAATTTTATATTTTATTTATTTATAAAATAAAATTTGGGATAATATGATATTTTTATTTTATTTTTATTAATTATGTACATGGTTGAAATAAATAGTTTTATTTATATCCATGTGTGATATATATACAAGGTGGCTTTTATTTTATTTTTTTGTTTTTACTTTGTTTTTGTTATTTTTATTTTATTTATATACATTATGAAATAAGGAAATATATACATATTTTTATAGAATTTTATTGATTTCTTTACAAGGTGAAATAAATACATAAATGATTTTATGTACATGGCTTTTGTGCAATAATGAGGGGTATTTTGACTTGTTTTTAATTTGTTTGTTTTTCTCATTTTTATTTTAATTTAATATTTACAAATATATACAATATTTACAAATAAATATGACCATTTTTATTTTTATTTTTAGAGGAAAATATTTACTTTTATTTAATTACAGGTATATGTACACATGAGCTTCCTTATCTCTCTCTACTTGGGCATTTATGCGGTTAGGCCCATGCTGAGCCCTCCCTTGGGATTAGGTCGCTCAATATTTATTCTAAATATCTCCCTCTTTTTCTTTTGTCTCTTTATTCTTTTATGTTTGCACAAAAACATGCTAATTATTAAACTTTATACAATGCATGCACTTTGGTAATTATTTGTATTTACAAGAATATACAGGTATTTGCAAAGGTTTTTGTAGCTAAAATATAAGAATAAAGAGTGATGAATGGGTATTCATCAAGCATAGCATGAACGAAGATGCTCTTTCTTGATTAATCGGAAATCCGATTCCATTGGAACAACTTCACGAGCCGCTATTCCAATAAGAGTCTGTAAATGTTTTGCTTGCACTCTATCTGTTGGCCTCCCGCTATAGGGATTAATTTCAATAATGATCCTATGCCCCATTGCAACATTCAACTTCTCCAACTCTATTCCGCGTGTCTTTCCTCTATGACGCACACTTCGGGATGGGCCTGCTTCTAAAATAAATGATGAAATATTAAAATTTTGTAATTACAACAGTTCAAGAAAATATAAATAGCTATAACATTTAGAGCATATGAAATTATAATGTGCATTAGCATTATAATGTGCATTAGCATTATAATTGTAACATCAAATCATATTCCACTAGACCCTACTCGTCACTTGATATCACATAAGCTATGTATGAAGAAGTAGCATCCAACCACAGCAAAGAGCCATAAAGATTGCAGTCCTCATTGCAATGCAATTCCTATGAATAGGTCCCTATCTCAGCTTCATTGTCATTTCCCGAGCACTGGCAACTTGCCCAGCTGCAAAAGTAATGATCATATGATCATTCACATTTGAATGCCAATCTTAATTTGTACAAATAACTATGCGAGACAACTCGTCATATTCCTAGAAATCTAAAATTGTAGGAGGTTAAGTGTTGCACCAAAAAAGAAATGTAGAGAAAGTCATATATTAAAAACGCACCAGCAAGTTTAGAGTTAATGTATATAATAAAACATTACTGCCATGCCATTTTTCCTGGTGGCAGGAATACAATTCTAAAAAATCAAAGCTTTCATGTAGTTCAAAATGAATATCAGCAACAAATTAAATAGAAGCATCCCAATAATGATAGGACCATAAAATCAGCTTGTTCATGATATAGTTTATAATATACAAAGTTTTCTCCTACAAAAAATGAGGTGGGGATCGATTTCTAATTGCCCAAGCAAAGGAAAAAGTTAGGGAGGAGATGGGTGAAACAGATCCTTGGCAACTCAATCCTATATAATATAATATAGTATTATATTATATTTAATATAATACTAGAATAAAAAATGGGGATTTACCAGATGGAGGAGGAGCGGATCCTCTAAAATGGGAAGGAGGGGCACTTTGAGGAGGACCTGTATCGAATCCCCATGGCGTTGGAGGAGGCTGCTGAAAACCCGATCCGGGTTTTGATGTTTTCTCCTTCAATTTTGAATGAATTTGAAGCATGATTCTTCCATGAATCTTTTTTGTTAGACCTTCCAATGTTTTTTCTCTGGGTAAAATAAATCACAATCAACAAAACAATAAAAGAGAAAAGAAAAATGGATGGATCAATTTCCCTTGCAAAAGCATGTTGTTCTTTATATATCCGTAAGCTTTGAAAGAACATATTGATATATAAAAAGCTCCTGAACTGAAAAACAAAGAAGCAGATTCTTCATCCAAGATGCGATTTAAAGTTACTGCTAGTCGGACATCTCCTTGTGCGAGCCTCAATTTCACAATGGGCAGTCTAGTTAGGAAGTAATCATCTGCGCGAAGTACCATAGTTAGAACCTTAAACAAAGAAAAAGAGAGGAAATGTGTTTCCATATATCAATGAATTATGATAATCTATGGCACCTTCGAGCACTGATCCCTTTGTCACATCGTTATATGCCCATGCGCAGGCGGCTTGATGCATTCACTTGCATATCTGCACAAAAGCAATATTACCTTGTGTTTAAGTAGAGATTTGAGGAAGGTAAATGTGTTTCTCATGTTTGGATGTATTGAGATCTCTCTTTCAGTGATAAAAAAGTGTCAGCAATGAAGATATCATGGAAAGTACCACTAGACTAATATATAGGACCATACACATCCGAGCACACTGTCGCATCTGAGACTAATATATATGTTACAATGCATGATAACGATGACCAAACCACACCATAGTTGATCAATTCGGTCGCCAGAAATAAATTAAGTTCTTTTTAAAAGAAAGAAATAAACAAGAGATTCAAAAATGTACACAAACCCAACTGCTATTTCGCCCTCACAGTCACCTTTGACAAAGATCCGGATCACGATCCTTGAACCGACTGGTTCAACCAGGCCGAGAGTGACCTGGTCAGCCCGGGCTCCTCCACGGCCTTGCCGCCGCAGTCCGACGTGGCACTCGAAAAGTTGGTGACGCTGCTCCTGTCAAAGCCCCCCTCCGTCGTCATCACGCTCCACTACACACTCACCTCGCTCGGCGGGTAGCATCCGGAAGCCATCGTTGGCGATGATCCTGCCGCTGGCTCGTCCAGAGTTCCCGCCGCCGGATGATGGCCCTCCTGATGTCGTTGCGAAGCTTTTGATCTCGAAGAGGTCCGAGATCGCGTCGCTCGCCAGGTCGTCGTCAGCGGTGCCGGCTGCCACCCTAAGGATCCCGGAGAAGGTGAAGCTCCGGCGTATCTCGTCGGAGGGAGGTGCCCACCTCCATCGGAGATCCGACGAGGATCTCCGTGGCTCAAAAAACCTACTGAAACTTAGATATCCGATGCTGCGACGGAGAACAGGGACGAGATTAGGGTTGCGTGGTCGATAGAAATAAGAGAAATGAGGATTAAAGACTATGAGAAGGAATATAATACCTAGATGCTGACGGCGCTGGCGTGGGGCGTCGGGGAGGAGGAGAGGGTTTTGCGGAGGAGGAGAGGGTTGCGGCGTGGGGCATCGGGGGGAGAAGAGAAGAAAAGAGGCGGCGTGGTCTTGGGTTCGGGGAGAAAAAGGGAGGAAAAGACAAAAGAGATTAGGGTTTTTGATATAGGACGATGTGCAGTAAATGTCTATTTTACCCTTTTTTCCACGGCCATTTGATCCCTGTGCATCAAAGATAAATTTTAAAGATACATGAGCGACTGCTTCCCCGCCTTGTATGGAACTTAAGACCGTCGATTTCTGTGTTAAACAACACATAAATTGGATTTTCAATAGGTTTTCAAAACCAATCAGAGTGTGTATGCATCCAGATCGTCATTGATAACAGAAATATCCAGTCTAGAGACATATGCATATTAAAGCAAGGGAAAAAATCTGGAAACAAACATCACGACAAACAATGTGATAAAGAAAAATAGAGAGTTAGAAATCACAACCGAAGCGTCCTGTCGTAGGACTCTTCCTTAGAGAGACAATGTCCCCCACTTTACCGATGCACAGGTCCTTGACGTGCCGCTCCCAGGGTCCGACTGACCACGCTCGTTGATGGTGCACACCGTACTTGAGCGTCCTCGAAAGTCACCTCCGTAGACGAAGCCCGAGATCGAGAGAGGAGAGGAGATGAGCGTCCTTCAGAGAGGAGAGGCTTTGAAAATGAGGATAGATCATGTTTGTAACCTACGCCCACGACTTTAAGAGACACTTAAAGACGTCCGAGCGGTTACGCTTCGTGAGAGGATAATGGGACATATCCCTTGGATTCAAATGCACAGTTACAAAACTGACCCGGTCTTCGCCACGCCGCAGCCGCAGCCGCGCTGTGCTCTCGCCCGAGCCCGTGCTAGGTCCGGCCTGATGCGGGTGTGTGCGCGTACGTGTGTGCATGTGTTTTGGTCTAAAGTCCTCTCTAGTGTGTTCCAGACTAGTCTCAGGACTTCCCATATAAAAACTAAGTGCTACTTTTAACTCCTCCACGATGTGGGACTAAACAACACCCTACAGGATTGAACATTGAATTCCAGGAATTGAGATACATTAATACAACTTGATATTGACTATTAAATTGCATCAAACTATCCCAATACAGTTAATTCAACAATCCCGACGAATTCACTGTTAAAACACAAAGAGCCAAGGATCTCGGGTTTCCACACTCAGTTTTCAGTTAAAGGTACCTCTCGGTTTGAACCTTTACCTGAGTTATCCGCTTTCACCATCATAGGAGTAAAAGTGAACTAAGTTTTGAACTTTAATATTTTGATGTAATGGTTTCGAGTGGCAACAACTGAGTGAAGTCCATGGTGACAATCTTCTGATTTTAGTGCTATTAATGGCCATGCACCCTACCCCTGTTTCATGAGTATATTAAGGATAAACCTCATCCTTTATCTGCAGCCCACAGAAATTCTCATATAGGTGGCATTCTCCAAGGATGCACTGCTCACATCCTACTTATAAAAGCTTGAATCCATTAAGAGAATAATGCTCAACCTTTTCCTACAGTTTTCAGGCGCTCGACTTTTCATGGATAGGACTCACATGCAAAGTATTTCATATTGAGTGCCAACCAGTTCCCCTTACAATTTTTTTTCCTATTGAACCTATTTTGTGGGATCTCCACTTATTTAGGTTGGGTTGCTACTGCGGGTAAACTCTCAGTGGGTTTCAGCCTGCCTCCTTTGAAGTTCAAGAATGAAAAAGGAAATGAATAGGACTTTCGTTAATGAGACTATTGAGAAGCA